>JASFAT010001437.1:0-558827 GCA_031353405.1 Baronia brevicornis
TATCGATGTAAACGACATTTTACTAACACAAACACTATTAGCTTAGTTGGATTAGTTAAAACCGTTGAACTTTGTTTTTTTATTACTAATTTTTTGATAGATCCCTCAAATTTGCTGGTTTACTTAATCAGAAAAACGTGCCGCCAAGAAAGAAAGCTTCCAAAACATAATATTCAGAAGAAAAAAGTATGTCTTTTATCATTTCCTTTCCTACATCATTACAACAGTCATTGTTATGGTGTAAAAATTACAATGAAGATAACATATGGTGGACGGGTGAGGAGTTTTCTGACGTCACACTCTAGGCTGCGTATACCAAGCAACGCCTCTCTCTATTCGGGTCACCTATTTCGGGATGCAATTAACATCAAATAGAAGAGAATCGCAGATATACAACTGAAATCAATTTTCGCTTACCAATACTTTAATTATAACTTAAATATCTTTGTCGTGTTCTTTTCACGTAGATTGATTGATACAGTTATCAACATATTAATTTTTGAGCACTTAACACACGATAGTAGCTGAAATATATATAATATATAAATTTTTAAAGAAAGTATAAAATACATTTATAAATGAACAAATTATTTTATAATAATGGAATCGAATAAGTTTTCATATATTTATTTATATTGTTTTCGCGCTGTTAGCGTAATTATATTAAAAAGAAATTAGATAGAAAATAATTTTATCTGCAAAGCCTTTCTTCCTTGGTCACTCTCGCACCATAAGATTTTTGGCCACATCATTAACAAAGAGAATGGGCAACTGGAACGCAACATTTTGCTAGGGAAGATAAATAGCACAAGACCTCGTGGCAGAAAGCCAATCCGATGGACAGACCAAAAACCGTGACTCTTTACATCAGGACAGGACATACTTATTTACATCAGGACAGCTACCGTTGCGGGTTACACTCCTCAGTAACAATGTTTAAGAGCCATGTCTACTAAATAAGACGACTCCATCAGCGAAATCTCATAACGTCTCAAAATACTTTTCTTACGATTTTTTTAAGGTAAGTGTTAGGATCCGAAAGATTACCTATAAGCTGGACTTCCTGAGAGAATATGAATATGGATTACCAATTTTCTCGCAAACCGGAGCATCAAGGTCCTAATTGACGCTGCAAGCTCCGATCCCTGCCTGCCTGTGAATACTGGTGTCCTATAAAATTGTGTGCTGTCTCCCCCTTTGTTTCTTCTGCGTATCAATGATAAATAAGTGGGGCAATATCGCACCGGCGCGTGAGGGGTGTGATTGTGTGGTCGTAATTCAGTCTATACAGCATCTACCCGATTGCTCACTATGCCCTAACACCTGCACTTCCTAGATCTCGTCGAAGCGAAACCTGCTTCTATTGCAGTGACGAATTACTGGGCCGAATAAATATAGGTCGAACCACTTACACAAAAAGAAGAAGAGTGACATATTGCAAATTAGCAACATTCACTGCTATGCAGATGACAGCACGGTAGATGCACTTTATTCCGTCTGAGCAAATGTCTCCAAAAAGTCTGCAGAAGAGTGTCGAAATAAACTTGTGTCTAAAATGGAAACCGCACTCCAACGTCGGGTATAAGATTGGGGCGAACAAGACCTTGTATATTTCAATAGTACCATAGACAGCGCATATCCAGTGCCTTAGTAGTCCAGACGTCCATAGATGATTAATTGATCATCAGGTGACAACTTGGTCCTTTACCTGCGACTTCTATAAAAAAATTAAAACCCGTTTCCTCAAGATGGAACGTAATTCAATTATAAAAGTTGAACTATAGTGGAACTACATACCGATTTAATAAGTGTTTTACACTAAATTTATTATCTTAAGGGACACTGGACTATACCTCACTAATATAAACAAAAATAAAAAGAACATTGTCACCATGATTCTAAATTGGTGCTATTATCAATTGATTTGTGTGAATTATTAAATTCTGTTATAGCACAAAAGTAAAGCGAAATGTAATGAATACATGTGTTTATGATATTTAAGTCGTCTTCAAATGTTTTTTCACTGGCTTAATATTTATAGTTTAGTCTAAAAGATAAAGATTATATAAAGATGCCTAATGATAAAAAACAAAAAAATTTAAATTTATCACTTATAATTTTCTGGAGGTAAATTTTGTTTGTTCTAGGAAAATAAATATTTTTTATGTTATATTCCTATATTATTAGTTTAAACATGAAAAAAATTGAAATGATGTTTTTCTTTAATAAGCACCGCCTTTTATTATTAAATATTTTGTTTTTTCTATCCATTTCTTCTTTTACTATACTTTTGATGTATATTGATACCCTCTAGTTATTCTCCTAGTTTCCATTAACGAAAAGCGCCATGGCAGTAATAATTAGAGATAGCTAAATTCACCATCGACTAGGCCACTCCCCTCGACCCTCACCCCTGTTTCCAAGCCTATTTCAGAATGAAACTGACCCAATTCCACCGCTGCAATCCCCCTCCGCACCAACTGACGTCATAGACAATCAAACAAGGAAGTAACTGCATATCCCACTTTTCTAAAACAAGCAATTATATCACGAAACAACAATATATACGGGTGAATTTTGTGCGGCGATGCTTGCACCGCTTAGTGCCTTTCTGTTATGAGCACTTGCGTTATAGAGTCAAAAACTGGGTCATCCCGGGTTGCAAGCCTCTATTCATGAATCGAAACACGCAGGGTGACGCGAAGCTGTTCATTCTTGCCCAGACTTGTTAATCGAACCCGCTCCCACTTTACACCTGCCACAGATTGACACATGAATCGATCGCGATTATATATGTGTGAAAGTAATTAAAGTAAATAACATGATATTAGTTTTTATTATTTGAAATAAAAAAAATATTTTGTATTATAATATTGCTAAATATTTATCCACGGTCCGCCAATCCACGGTCTGCCGTTGCTAACAGCGAGCTTAGTCGCAAGCGTGCTGACCGTCCCGCGATCGGGCTCCCCCGGGTACTATGGTGCCTTATTTCAGCATGCAGGGCTCTGCTGGGGCTGACTTCCATCCTCCCTTGCAGCTCGTGGGATTCACTAAGACGAATTTAATATACTTAATTAGTTGAAAAATGACGGCGACGTGATTCGCCACCCGTCACGTCCTGATTCTCACGAGGGCGTGAAACGACCGTTTTGCTGCGATGAATGGTAGCGGATGGAGCTCTCTGGTTCCTGCCAACCCCTGCGGGGGATAGGCGTGAATATATAAAAAAAACAAATATAGAACTTAGTTTGCTACGCGAACATAAATCAGAAAAATAATATTGTGTGTTTGCGAAGCAGTATAGTATATATGTATAGTATCACTTACCAAGAAAATGCCGTCACCAAATCCTCCTACACCTCGCCGTCATTTTTCACTATAAACACAAGGCATTTCGCCTCGATTCGAGGCATCCTCAGGTGTAGTAGACTCTATGAAAGAGAACCGTAAAGTTTTATCACTTACACGTAGATTAAAGTGTATGCTGTGATTATTTAATAATTATCATTGTATACATACAAGTTAACATGTTATTAAACTGACGAGATGATACCAAGGCCCGGTATTTGCGACGCCTGTAGTGTTGCGGATATTTATGAGTGGCGGTAATTGCTCATGATCAGGTCGCTCATATTTCCACACGGAAAACACTTTTAAAACTTAATTTGGTGAGTATCGATCTTTGGACAACTCGGATGTCTATGGGTGGCATTGATTGCTTTCCATCAGGTGACACGCCTGTCGTTTGCTTTCCAATCCCATAAAAACGTTATAAATACACGTACATTTATTTTTATTCATATAGGACATAAATATAACAAAATGTTTTACATGTATAGTACCATACAAGGACTCCGTACATTCCGTATATCAAAAAAGACATTATAAAACAAATAACGAGATCACATAGAATTAAATAAGGCTTTATTCAGCCGTCATCAGTTACACATCATTATTGTAAGAAAAAAAATTCCAGGTTCAAGGTCACATGAATCATTGTATGTATATGTAATAATAATAATAATTATTCTTTATTTAATAGAATTCATGAGCAGCAAAAAACAAGTTTTAGTGGGCATTGTAGATGTTAAAGTTGCAGAGTAACTTAAAATAGAATGAATAATGGCCAGTGAAATTCCGTAGATTTTCTGATGGAAGGCAAACCAACAAGTATGTCTACAGATGAAGACAATCAACGGCATCATAATCACAGACATCTGCAACACTAGAGGCATTTCAGAAGCACTGACAGCATTTCAGAAATGCTCGACTCGTTTTAAATAGATCCCAATCTCGTATCGGATGAAATAAAAATAATTATGTATTAAATGAGGAATAAAAAAAATAAATAGCATACTATAACAAAGTAACTTAATTCATTTAGTGACGGAATTAAGACTTTTGGTGTCTATGATCGTGGGTTCAATTTCCAAATGGGGATAAATCTATAGATATATATCGTCTATAGATATTTATTCAGAGATATTTCTTTTGAATTCTTTTTTTATTATTTTCATTTCATTATTTGAATACGCCACCAATTATTTTTGAATAAACGTGGTGGTTTTATGTTCATTTCTGTGGAAATTATTATTATTATAATTTTCTAAATAACAATATTAACCTCGAAATGTGTGAGTATTACAATATGGATCACTGCCATGTTTTAAATATGGACTACTGGTCCATATTACAAACAGTCACTTATGTTTAATATCTCTCTTTTAGAATGTCATCTAAAATAAAAGAGAAGACCAGACAAGCGTGGGATAAAAATGCAATGGCAATTAAATCTGTACGAGAAAAGAAAATGAGTAATTTGAAAGCATCCAAATTATACGGCATACAAAAAATACGTTGAACAAACAATTAGAGCATAGTTTAAAATAAATAACATTGATTATGCTTTCAATTTTTTAATTTTATTTGACAAAATCCTTATGGTGGTCCGTATATGGCACACTTACTCTATGTACATATGCATATCTCTTAAAAACACATAATTCAAGTAGAGGCAGATCCAAGTGGATATTTTAGGAAACACCGTCACAACCGTTATATGGGCTGTAAAACTTGGGTGAAAAATGAGGTATCCTCTTTATTGTCACTGTTAAGATATAATACGAATATAGGTGTCTCAATCATAAAAGAAGTTGGCATTTTAATTATTTTCTTGTGCTTAGAAGCTAAATCGACAGTGTAAAAGTACCATAAGTGTGCGCTAGGTCGCGCCCTTGACGGGGTGACGCACGCCACCGCCTTGGACTCGTGAATGGGCTTGCGGCGGAGCTGTCCTCGCTTTTAAAACTTTTCCATTCAAACCGTATCATGAGCTTATACAAAGTATGTCCAAATAGCAATATTTGTTTAACATAATAACTACATTATGAACATTCAAGTATTTAAAGATAATTTATCTATATATATAAAAATCAATTGTTGTTCGTTAGTCTCGCTAAAACGCGAGAACGGTTGGACCGATTTGGCTAATTTTGGTTTTGAATTATTTTTGGAAGTCCAGGGAAGGTTTAAAAGGTGAGTAAATATGATAAAAGTATTAGGAATATAGTAACAGCAACAATTTCGTTTTCACTTAGAAACTATACTACTTTTTTTAATATTGATTCTGAGACGGTACAAAGTTTACCGGGTCAGCTTGTACTGTATAAAATCTTATATCAAATGAAAAACTATCGATATACTTCTTCAGTTCATTCTTCCGCGGCCTTTACTACAGTTTCAAAGAAAATGAAATTAAAATCATACATAACTATCTTGGAAATAATAAATTGACCCGTTTGTTCGATATCAGTAAATTCAGTACCCATAAATCGATCCCAAATATCCTGTCTGCAATAAAGTACAAATATGTAGTTTAAAAATTTAGTTAGCTTTATTTATACCCGATTGGATGAATCGACAATTTGCACAGGGTAGCTAATAGAAACTATAATTAATAGCTTAAGTAACGCTATGTCCAGCACTGGACATGGCGTTTCTTAAGCTATTAATTATACGGGTCTTTTAATCTGAAAAACAAGCTGATTAAAAGACCCGATTAAACAAACAATCAAAATTGAACTATTAACATTTAAAACAAAAAATCATAAATAAAATAATATAAATAAAAACCATAAATATAAACCGTAACTTTCTTTGCCTTTTTTTGTTTTCATCTCAATATTCTCATCAAATCGCTTCAGCTGCTATTGTCGGGCCTTGGCTTAGTCCAGAATATCCTTGCAGTTTTTATGTTGCAGTTGCAAGGAGCACGTAAGGAAAAAACTGCAAGGAAAATCGTTATTTTTTTCATCCAAACATAAAAACAAAAAACATATAATTAATGGCAAATAATTTTCTGCAAATACTTTTCTGTAAAAGTCTGCTTTGTCCAGAAGTTAAATAAACACATTAATAATTAGTGCCTTAACAGGTATTTCCAGTTTCGGGCTTACTAGATTGTTGCTCCATCTAGCCAGGAAACGTCCGACATTGCCCTTTTTAAATAAGTCTATCAATGTTTCGATTCAAGAAAAATTTTCATTAGCCATTCAAAATTGCAAGCAGTATAGTATTCCTTATTTCTAAATATTGTATTCATAGTCATTCTAAACTTTTTAAATTTGTCAATTTTTTAAACCTACTTTATACAAATTTATTTGGCAAAGTTTTAAACTATTTAGATATCAATAAAGAAGTTTGATACACTTGATTAAAGTACTTTGTTAACTGATACCATCACCTCAAATATTATAAGTCAATTATTGACTGCTAAAGGTTGTAGCGCTCTAATAAATAACATATAGTAAATGATAATCAGCAAATAAATCAAAAACTTGGATAGCCGAAGGTGCTTCGAGCTTTAAGCGCAGCGAACACTTTAAATGTCAAACGGGCAACATCGATACAAGCCACTTGTTGCACGATGACCGGGTCAGAGGGATGCGGGAGTTGGAATGGGGGGGGGTGCGGAAGTAGAATCGCGGTGAATGACCGGACGCACCCTGTCGCATGCAAGCTATTTCAGGAAGCTACCTGCATTAGCAAAGTTCGAAGGTCAAATCATGTTCCACATCACTCCACATATAATTTGATAACGTTGATTCAATTTCGTCGTGATTCCTGCTCGCATTAGAAGCAGATGGAGGACGCTATACCGACAGTCAGTAGTTAAACTTTGTAACTTACATTTCAGTACGTTACTATGTAATAACATACTCGTAGTAACTTATATTCACGCCTATCACTCGCAGGGGTTAGCAGAGACCACAGAGCTCCATCTGCTACCAGTATAGTATTTATTACTTATACTTAATTAATATAATTAATATAGGAATTATATAAATATAATTTCTATATTAATTACAAATCAGCTTTTTATGCATAGGTTTCCTGAAATATATCATATATAGCACCTGTTTTGCATCATATACATTCGCAATATAAGAGGTTTCATTACAGTGTCGGCGAACTTAGATGCACACATCCTTGTATCTTGATGAAAGTTATATTCTTCTACTAACTTTGTAAACTGCATGAAATTAAATCTATAATAACTAGATTCATTTCTCTCATAACTTATTTATCTTCACTTCGTATCTATCGCTCGTAAATATCACGTGATCGTGGTATGTAAATCTAGCTAAAAGTGCTTTCCGCTCTTCAAATCGTACAAAAGTTTCTGCATAGAAGTTTCCCCCAAATTAGGTTACAATATTATCGGTGTTATCAGAAATAACAAAATAACCAAACATGATAGTACAAGATTAGTTTTGACGTCAATCGTAGCATTTATTCAATATCATAAATAATTATAATGTTGTATATAATTTTTTATTATCTAAAAATAGTCACTTTTACCATTAAATATCAATGAAGTAAACCAGGAAAAATTAATGAAGTTAAAATGAAATCGTTTTTCAATTACATGAACTTCTTAAAATACATATGTCATTAAATACTTAAGCTTTTCCCGATGTCACCTTTAGTCCCATCCATAAATATAATTTATGCTCTCAAGGATTTTGGCAATTTTGCATAAAAAACAAACAAAATTAACACCCGTGGAATAAAAAATAATTTAATTTCCGTGTTCAAAATCAATTCAAGAAAAGTTACCTATCCAAACTTATTACTTTATATATCTATTATTATATATATTATTATTATATATATTATTATTATATATATTATTATTGTATATATTACATAGTGCAGTAAGTTAATTTTTAATGTTGCTAACTTGCGTTAAAACACTCTCAAAATAAAATAAATCAATTCATTTTTACGAGTATTATCTACGATAACGTTACTAAATACAATAATGCAATTAAAAAAGAAGTTACTATGTATTTTGTTGTGTAAGTCCACTATCACGATTGTAAAGTGTACTTCTTCTAAGAGTGCCTCTCCGACTTGCAAAGGTTGGCAGCCAATTCAGCACAACTTTCCTCCTCCTTCGCGATGTGTAACAGTTCTGGAGCACTCGTCCGGTCCACTCCCTGATATTACGTAGCCAAGACTTTCTTTTTCGACCAACTTGTCTTTTGCCCATCATGATCAGTTGCAGCAACTTGTAACTGTCATGTCTCATGATATGACCCAGGTCTGAACAAAAAAACAGAAGTCTTTCTTACTAATGAACTGCATCTCGTACCAAAAATACTTTATTATTACGCAAAAATGAATTAAATAACAACTATTCCTATTCTATCTATGCTATTCCTATTGTCTATATGGCAATAGACCTCCTAGGCTCAAATCCACAATATCTACCATTGCACCTTTCTTTATATATTATTAATTTTGTATAATTACAAAATTTCAGTTCAAACAAAGTAAAAGGGACCAGGGACGTAAACGACGTAAAAGACGCTTAAAAAAGATACTGACGACGAAAGAAACGCAGTGCCCTATAAATAAACTGCTTCGAAAGTTATTATTAACGTTTGCTTCCATTCGAGATGTTCAGTTGCATAATGTGGAGGCTGTTAGTCGTATGACGTCACAGTGGGCACGGCGCGGGCGCGGTTCTGTCACCCATTCATGTGCCTCGCGGCACGCACACAAGCACAACGCCACACCAACACAAGCGCAGCTTCTCGCGCCCCTGAGGCCACATGATTTTCGTAATGACGTCACGAGAGCCAACCAATCGCGACGCAGATCCATTCAAGCCTAACTCCTGAAGGAAAATTCGTCGGATGTAGGCACCAGTCGATGAACGCCCGCCGCGTAGGCGGTTGCTGTATCTTCCCGCGTTAAGTGCACTACGAAAAAGTTCGCATATGAAAGTTTTGTAACAGAAATTTTAGGTTGCGCTGTGGTTTGCTTCTCACGCTGGTCAAGACCGTGTAGGTGAGTGATTAAGAAGTAAAATATTTAAGGTAAAGCCCAAAAAAACTAAAATGTATGTCTCTTAAAGCACGTGTAGTTGTTACGCTACGGAGCTACGGATCCGCCTACGCTCTGTCTACCACGTAACTCCGTAGACTCGCCCACGCTCAGTCCTGCCTACGACTCCGATTACATGATCAAAGCACTACAATAGGTTTACGTTTTCGTGTAAAATTGCTTTTGAGTTCCCAAAATAAAACCGATTAGGTAAATTAATTAAGTCACTAGTCACAAAGAAATCTTTGAAGCGATTTTTTAAATAAACAATTAAGGATTTAACATTATAATGAAAAGGAACTATAAATTTTATTCAAATATGCACATATTCATCTTATCATCACAGTTCAAGTGAACACGACATTTCACACTAACTACATACTGAACTAATTTTTTAAATATTAAATTTAAAACCTTTACATTACACACTAACTACATACTAACACACTGAATTATCCTTTCAATATTCTCGATTCGGTTTATATTTAAAATTATATGTAAAATAGAAAACTATGATTGTTAGCTATACGGAAAAATACTGAATATAATTTATAATAGAACGTTGAAGGTAGTAATCATTCCAGGAGGGTATAAGCAGTTTAGCCACGTAGGCAAATTATAAACGCGCATGCGTTTTACGATCACAGATCATTTCTATGTCTAATTTTTTCTATAAACTATTGTTGAAAAAATAGTATTATTTTAAATTTCCATTTAAACCTCAATCATTAAATTTATTTTTATTTTCATGTGTAATATATAGTATAAATAATATAAAAAGTGAACACCAAACTGATATTACACACCCTTCAAACCAAGGTCATAAGGGAACACAATATCTCTTTGTTCACGATAGTTCTAGTTAACCTAGACCTCGTTTGAAATAATACTGAAACAATATTTTGAAAAAAAAAAGATGAAATATAATGACCAAGAAAACAAATAATTAATGTAGTATAATAACTTACATAATGATTATCCAATTTTAAATCTCATATGTTTGCAAATAGAATGTATATATTTATATTTATATAAATAATATTTCTCTATGTTTATTATTTTGCATATATGTTTAGGTTTTGTTTGCACCATCTCCCAAATAATTTTCTCAGTTTCGCCTGCAAGTTGACTGAGAGAAAATGCCAAATGATATTATATCGGCCTGTTCGTAATGTACTTTGGACACGAAAGTTTAATTAAATAAATAAACATTAAAAAATACGATGACCGCCACGTATGTTATACTTTGTGTTACTCGTGAAAGCTTTATTGCTCGTCTTTGTTTTTGCATGCTTTTATTTCACATATTTAATGTTACACTTGCAAATAAAGGTAGAGGTCACGTATGAGTAAGCCAGCTGAAGACCCTTAGCGTTAAATAGTTCTGTATTATCTCGTTTCCTATGACATCTGTAGAGGAGATCGCTATGCTCAACTTCTTTCCTAGAGGAAAGAAGTTGAGTATAGCGTAGAAGTTGGGCGTAGCGTAGCAAAAAAGTAGACTTAATTCATTTTCTCCTTATGTTCATTACGCATGACCTTAATATATGAGATCAAAAACGTAAAGTGCAACTCAACAAGTCATCGAATCGTTAAAGTACGTTAGGTTAAATTAGTGTTCAAATATACCTTGTTGAAACATATCATTGAAATTAACATTACAATACATTAGTGACATATTATTGGCATCACGTCCCTCTACATCTGCTATTACTCTTTACACCTTTCAATTAAATCCTTCCATCTCTCCCATTAATTTACATCCATACCCTACAGTACTTGCAGTGACCTTAGTACTCCTTAGTATTGCAAATGCCTATGACCAGGAGTAATTAGGTACCATCAGGTATCTACTATCTCTACATTTTCACTTTGTCTACCACTTCCGAAAAAAACAGTGCATTTACATATATCTCACTGTTGATAATGGGATCGTTTGGCATATTCGCCTTGAATATGAAAAGACTACCTGTAGACCATACGTGTATTTATCCCTTTACGGGAATCGAACTGCGCACCTTTCATCCATCTTCTCTATGAGCTCAAACCATCTAAGCATCCCTTATCCATCCCTTTTTTTACTCCATATCGCTCTCTTATAACTTTATTTCTTATTCTATCAGGTAAAGTTGATGTGAATGGAAGAGTTGGTCGGACGAGAAGACCAAGTAAAACATACCTTGACCAAATTTCCGAAGTTTTTATGCAGAGATCGTAACAGATGGAGATCTGTAGTCTCTGCGTTCTCGTACGGGAAATAGGTGTGATGATATGTATAAATGTTATATTGCTTGTAGCTGAAAGTTTGAGGAAAAGAAGACTCAAATAAGTGTACCTACCTCCTTTTTATATTTATAATATATTAGAAACTTGATTATTAGGAGTATGACATTAATAAAGCGTTATTGAAAGAATTATTACATAAGAAGAAGAATTTATTAGTAGAATTATTGAAATATTTCACATAATTAGCAATCAGCTTGTTGCCAAAAATTATAATAACAGTAAGATAAAATCAAAACCTATACATTGTGCTTTCTTATACAACTGAAAGAGGTTTAGGTCTAGAAAAGGGGACACATGAGGGATATTTCATGGATATATGATAGAAATTTCGATGAAATATCCTGATAGATAGATCAATAAATCTATAGAATCTGACTTTTGGGTCAAGGTTCCTTGATTGAAATCCCGGTCGAAACTGAAACAACTTCACTTTAAATTTGTGTCATTTAATGTGCCTTGTAGACACAATATTCGTATCTCTCCAATCATAAAAATAATAAATTCATGTCTTTGGATAAAGTAGGTAACGAACGAGAGTGTCTCAGGTACGTACGCATACAGTGTACCTTTTTTATTATCATAGATAACATTACTGTGATTTTCTTCAAAAGTCACCCTAACCCTAATCGGCTAGGATAGCGTCACTTAAATTTTACATGAATGGTTAAAATATGCCAATTATGTAAATGTAACGTTTTGTATTATTTAAAACGCTAACGATTAAAAAGATGAGCTTTTTAATTACCATTCAATTTAAATGGTTAAATTCTAATTTGCACGTGAAATCGAATATAAAATGTATACATATATCATTGTAAATGATACACGAAGAATTGAAAAGAAACATTAAATTATAAATCATTTCATAGTTAACACTGTCAACATAAATGTATACAAACTTTGTTTACAAAGATATTATTTTAATTCGTGCATATGTTACAAATACAGTTTTTTCTTATCTTTCATTGTAAGGCTGGTTTGTAATATTGAAAATAACTTTGTCGTTGTACTACTAAAATTTAATTACGTTTTTGAACTTAGTCAAAGAGAAAAATTAGATTTTTTTGAATCTACAATTAATTATCTCCATGTGGACAGTCAGAATTTTTACTTAACTAAGATCCGCGACAACCAATCAAAAATCGAAAAATAATAATGTGTGTTTTTTACTGGGAGACGTGAATTAACGGAGAACTAAATCTTACCGAAAAAACGACCGTCAGCATCTCTTTACTTCCCAACCACTATCAACAATACCAACACCAAACATACACCACAACTCTTCAACAATGTACACTGAATTAGTATTTTTGTTAGCTTGTCGTGGATCTTAGCTAAGTAAAAATTATATATATACATAGTAATGGATTTCCGCAACGTAACGCCTGACTCCATTAATCATAATAATCTTCAATTATGTATTTAATTAATCTTTTTTAACTTCTTTATTTGTGGGGTCTCTATTTTTGTGTTCAATTGTGTTCTATTTGGTTACTCTTGATGCCTTCTTTTTTTGATGATTTGTGTCGTCGGAGTGGGTCACAAATGTAGTGGGTACCTTTTTCTTCCGTCGACCGTCATGTTAGTGGTTCACCAGTTTAGTGGTCACCAATGTGATCGTTTTATACTCACGTCGGGTTACCAGTACGATCGTTTCTAAATCCCACACCAACAGTTATTGGTGTGGGTTGTAGTGGTGGAACGTCGGGGTCACCAGTTCGGTGTCTGCTACGCCTTTCTCATTTCTGCACTTCATAAACTTAATTTATTTAAACTTATCTAACATTTGGTTCCCCTTATGATGTGCAGGATTATTCTAACTTAAAAAGATTTTACAGTACAGTTCAAATTAATAAAATAATCATAATCACAAATAATGTGATAGAATTTATCCCATGAAAACGTTTATATATTTGTAAAATAGATGACGTCAAGATTAACTTGAAATATTATTAACTCTGTTAGTTCTCTATGAAAAAATAAAGGCATCCGAAACATTATATGTTAGATCAATATATATTTTAATTTATTTATCAACCTATAGTTGTTTTACAACTAAACATAGGTATATGGACAGCGTTGATTGCTTTCCATCAGGCGACACGCTTGCTCGTTTGCCCTCCTATCCCATAAAAAAAATATATTATCACGAGAAGCAATGGAGCAGTCAGCTACAAATGTACATTACAGAATAGATTTACTTACTTTTGAATGCTGAATGAATTTCTTCAGTATTGAGACTAAAAATCATAAATAAAATCATACTTAATTGTGCGCGTTCTATAGAAATTAAATCGAATGACTAATCTCATGAACTACGATGCTTTAATTAATAATTTTTAATATTCTTATGAGCTATAAGTCAACCGATCATTGGAAATTTAAGTTTGAAATAAAATTTATTTCATCATCATCATCAACAGCCTGCGGCAGTCCACTGCTGGACATAGGCCTCCCCCATAAATTAAATTTATTTAAGTGGCCAAAAATATTTTCGAGTTATTTTGTAATTTGGGTATATCTGTCATTTTTCCCATATCCTAAATACCAATTCTACTATTAAAATATAAAAAGAATTTGTTCCATTGGATAAGGGATGAGTCGGAAGAGAAGTTGTCTTGTGTTTGCGTAGTTATGTATGTATATAAATTGCGTAAATATGTTTCGACATTTAAATATATCTACCGTGTAATGGATACTTCACAGATATATTGAAAGATGTCACTACTGTTTTAAGTATACCCTTTATTTGATACTGATTTCGATTTGAAATTCCGGTTCATTCTATCAACCAGCGCTTGGACCTCAAATATAGATTATATGGGTTTTTAGATCTTCTTTTTATTAAATTGTAAATACACATAAAACCATGTAAAATATAATATATTCCGTGTAGTGTTACTCAATATCACTGATATAAATTGGTGGGAAAAACCCGAATTTATATCTTATAATATAATAAAATATTATTGACAAATAATAAAATAGATCTTGTATATTCATTTGCTGTATTATTGCAATAAATTAAAAAATGTCATAAATAATAATTTTAATATTTATATCAAGTTTTAATTCCTAAAAATAACGTTTAATTTTATAATAAATATATAATAAAAGTTTATTATTATATTCACCTTTTGCATCTGTATAAGAATAAGAATATCACTTTTCATTTTATTAATATTTTTTTTATTTCCATTACAAAAAGTCTGAAGAAAAACATTTGAATCAAATAAACAAAAGCTTAACAAACGTAAATCTCAAATGAAAATTAACTAAATCACACAATTAGCAAGTTTCATATAGATATTTGTAGATTTTGAATGACTATAAAGAAAAAATACTAAGACCAATAATGTATTTGTACTTACTATAAATATAAAAGTAATTTTTTAATTTATATAAAAACAACATAATGGGTGTATACTAGAATGAAACAAAAAGTGCTTTACTTTATCGTAACGATCTTAATGTTTCTATAACAACTGATTACACTTAACAACTCTACATAACAAAAACTCTATGCTAGTCTCAAAACACCACAAAGAAACAATATCCATAAAACTGTTAAGTCTATTCGTATGCGAGGGGAGAGGCTCGGTGTGGTGGGGAAAGCGGGCCCTCTGTTTGACGTCAGAGCTTTCCCGTGACGTCATAAGTCTCTGCCACACCCGTGTTTGACGTCATCCCGTGCTTTAAAATGAAGTAATACAAGGTCCAACACTGCAGTTAAGTGTCATAAGAACAAAATTATTAAAAATTCAGTTAACTTAGCTAAGTCAACAGAAATTTAATTATTTATGGGAATAATTTTGTTCAATACAATAACAAACAAAACTTCAGTTCATTATCTGACGTTGACAAGCTTAACTTGAAATGCCTTAAAATTTAATTTCAGTTTTAGGTCATTAATAATAAAACTATTTGTTTGAGAAAATAAGAAAAACCGCGAAGCCGAATGCACCAAAGCAAAGCGTTTCGCTTGTAGCTGTAAAATTCAATGAACGAGAATCGCGACGTCACAAGTTCTGCAGGCACCATATCTCTCCTGTTTCCTCTTACGTATTTAAATACCAGAGACAAGGATGGCACGTCCCAGTGACCCAGTTTAGCGACCTCGCTCGGGAGGGATTGCCGTCTATTTTTAATCTGAAGGTCGATTTATTTATAGAGCTGGGAGTGAGACGCGCCTCGGCAACCGCTTTTCATTGTAATTAATGGCACCGTTGATATATATTAATTTGTTAATTATATTTTATTTATTTTAACAAATAAACTGATGTAATGCTCGATTAATGTATAAATTACATTAACATGAATGCCTTAACAAAGAAAACGATAATAATATCAAGAAAGGTTAAAGCATTAAATGTTATACACTAAGCTAATGCTTTTTATATTATTTAAAATTTTCATGTTTTTTATATTATATTTATTTTAGAATAATGATATATTAACTTTAAAAAAAATATGGAGTATAAAGAATCTAGTTTATTAAAAAAAATGAAGTGTTGTCTGTAACTATGAATGAAACGAATGAACGAAATTACGAACTTATTTTTTAAAAACTAGTTTCGCCAGAAAACTATTTAATATAGGGCTTTGTTACGATTAAATATTTTCCGTCTTAATAATATATCACTCATTTTGTATAACAATAAACAAAACGTTATTTTTAAAAACAAAATTTAAAAAATTACCTAGCTGACGATAAATTAAATAAATTTATTAATTCTTAACAAGACGTAAATCTTAATAAATTATACCTACTTGCTTTTGTTTTTATTATTACTGATACTATTTTATGTCATATCGTTATTCTTCAATGAAAAACGTATTTTGGAATGAGTTTCTTACAATTTAAAATAAAGACAAAAATTGCGTCCTGCTGTATTTATTTGTATGGTCGAAACTTGGACCTTGATAGACAGTATTCATCATCTAAAATGAATTTATATTAAGCGACTCGTAACATTTTATATAATGCTAAATACAAGCTGGAGATATTTTAGATAAATAAATTATTAACAATCCTTTAAAAATCATAATTTTTAATATATCAGATTATTTCTTTTGAATTGAAAATCATAAAAGTTGTTATTAATTCAATAATTTTAATATCAACAGATCTTATCATGAAAATCTTTTAAAGATTTTTGGGACATAAATTGACGCTTTCAAACTTTAATTTATTTTGCATTGCATAAAGCTGCCGTTATGATATTTGTTGCAAAATATTGTAATTACTTATACCTCAATGTTATATTGTTTCCTTAAATAAGAAATATGTATTTATTTCTTATTTAGAAATATATACGTATCGTACATAAATTTTTAAAAGATTTAAATGTTTGTGGTTTGTTGAGATGTGGATAGCGCTGGTATACAACTCGGTATTTTTTTTTTAGATTAACGTATTTACCGTAGTAAATTACATAATATATTTGCGTTATTTTTATTAAAAATGGTTTTTTTAGCTTAAATTTTAATTTAATTATATGTTTAATTTAGTGCCTTTCTTATTTATATAAATAAATAAATATACATATATACCTATATGTTGTTATTAGTTATATTTTTTATTTTAAGAGAATATAACCATTGGTTTTTAAAATATATAACTAGAATTCTGTTTAAGAATTCCAAAGAACTTAAAAATACTTATAATAATATTAAGAAAGTGTGGACCACTTCAACAGTCCAGTAATAGGTAGATTCAAACTTCAACGTGGGATCTCAGATTGTATGTGCAACTCTTAACCATTAAGCTATTATAGGCTATGCTTATAATGCCATTTACAAATACCACCAAATTGCAAAAAATATTATAATATGAATACATAGTCAATGCATTGATATTCAAGTAATCTTTCAGTAATATAGCCTGGCCATGAGAAATCTTCAAGTATAACAACGCGTTGTCGTGCGAAATTACCTTATAATCTGTATATGTGTGTAATATTTAGTATGTTTATAGTATATTTACTAAATATTTATATTTTTTGACATTCCTTAAGTAGTAAAGGTGTTACTATTTATTATAATTTTTTCTCCATTTGAGTAATAAAAATCTAATCGGCAAACCTCAATGATTTGCAGATTAGATTTTTATTACTTAAATGGAGCCTATTTTATGCCGGGAACAGTCAGCAAACCTTGAATTGAACTAAATCTTTGATTAAATTTGTCTTGAAAATATCGTATATTTGGTGTGGTTATTATGATTCTTGAAATTACAAAAAGACATGACAGACCAGATTTTATGAAATTGTCGTAAGTACATATTTTTTTGGCCTTTGGCCCAACCACTTCTGTCTTGTCATACGTGCATATATTATATATATATATCTCCTTCATTGAATACATACTATATATATATATATATATATATATATATATATATATATATATATATGCGTGCTGTATATATGTGCCCAGCTGTGGTATATGTATTTGCTATATTAATTTTACTTCATTCATTCAAACTAAACTTTATATTGCTGGTTTTAGGGAAAACGTTTAAATAAATAGTGTAATGGTCCTAACCAATTCGGCTATTTTGTAAACATAAAACAGATATATTACTTCAAATTTTAATTTATTTCACCATTATATGAAAATATTATTCATATATATCATAATAAAATTTCCAAATGAAATAATTTGAAACAATAATAATAAATTGGTTGTAAAAGAGTTTATTCATTATATTCACCGTGTAAAATGTATTAAGCAAATTGAATATTTGTAGCGTTGAACATTTTTCAAACCATTAAACATTTCGAAACTTTCAGAAACTGCAAAACTATTATTTACTTTTAGGGAGAATATATTTGAAAATAAAAGCCGAACCGTCCGTCCGCGCAGCGCGCGAGACGTACCCTGAATGCTATACGATGGGTCGTACAATATCATTCCGGGCCGCCGGTCGCGGTGTCGGGTGTCGACCGGACATGACTTCCGTAAGGCTTCGGGCTCCGGTGTCTAATCTATGACCTGCCTGCCCGATAGCTTTTTTATACACCAATGTTTAGGTAGATCCACAGACTATACAGATATGTTTCTTCCATTTATTATGGTTCTATATAAAATTTATTTTGTCATCATTGTAACGTAAAATCCTTTTTTTTGGACTCGTGTGATTTCCTTTACCTCAATGAAAAGTTTATTCCGAAAAAATTTGACCGCCCCCGAAGTTTTATTGGCAATAAATTAAAAAAAGTACTTGTGACATTAAAGATGATTAAAGATTTTTTTGAATAACAAAATAAAATTTCAAGAATGATTTTGTTGAGGATGAGTTCACATAAATGATTTTCAATTATGTGAACAGAGTAACGTATGATGGAGAATTTCTAACTTCAGCTATTAATTCGACATATTGACGAATTAAATTCGATGCCAAATATCTTGATCTTACTTATTATTACACAAAATGATGGAACATTGCAAAATATTTAATCAATTACTTTAAAGCTGAATCAATATTCATTAGAAATTTTTATATAATATAATACTTTTAGTGGTGCATGAACAATTTGTCTCTGTACATATTTAACCAAATTAATAATTTTTTAACATGGAATTTCAATAATTTTCACTCACTAGCCATAAGAGGAATATTTTAAGCTTTATTTTTTAAACACTGTATAAATCAATTCTCTACATCTAAATCAAATCAATACAATAAAAAAATATATAAAAGTAGTTTTTAGTAAAAAATATATTTTAAATAAATCTTTTAATAAATAAATTTTTGATTTCAACTCAAACAACTAATAAACATAGTTTCCTTTAGTCCTAAATTATTCTTTGTAGACTTATTTGCATTCGGTTAATCCTTTAAAAAAAACAACTTCTGTTTCTGTGGTACACTGTGACGCAGTGGATCCAGTAACCTAAAGGGGAAACAGAATTTTTTCAATAGTAACAGTAATTTACGATCCGTCTCACAAATATACCATATGTTTAAATGCACGTAATACGTGTTAACCAAAATAAAAAAGACTTGATCTTTAAGCATAATATAAATTAAAAAAAAAATTCAAACAAAAGAATGAAAGCCAGCAACATACTGCTTGACGAATTATAAAACAGTAACATGAATGATATGTGACAGTTAAGCAAATATGTGTACCTTAAAGGATAAGTTTTTTTTGAGGCAGACCGGGCAAACGAGCATACAGTTCAGCTGATGTTAATTGATAACCGCCGCCAACATCCGCCGTAGACATCCGCAACACCGGAGGCGTCTCAGATGCGTTTTTGGCCTTTTTCCTATCGAGTAAATAGTATTTGCCTGAAAGTATTTTTATGCTTAGAATATTTTTTTTTTTCATTTAACCTAACAATTGTATAACGAAAAATTAAAAAAATCTCTAAGTTTATTTTTATGAAGATTCTTAATTTTTATGAAGACTCATATTGTGGATTCGCTCGTTCGAAAGAACTGATATTGAAAAACTAAACATTTTCTGTCTTTTGGAGGAACTGATTTCTTGCCAATTAAATCAAACTCAATCAATCAGTACAGCCGTAACAGTCTACAACTGGACATTGATTGCCCCAAAATTAAAGGGTGTTACCGTAATCTCTATCACAGATTGGTTTTATTCACAGGCAGATATTGCTGCCCATCTATTGGTATTTGCTTCCATGGTCGCCTCGTACGACATCTACGGTAAAAGAAAATGTTTTTGTAATTTATTTATCATTAATAAGACATATGTTTACAGAAAATATACAGACAAATATGTATATTAGTATATTTCATTCTATTATAATACATATTATATTAATTTAATACATACACATTCAGACATATGTTTGGTAATTAAGTAAAGTAGTCTTAAACTTTTTTAAACGTTAAACTACATTCAAGACACCTTAACTATCTATTTATACAAATGAAGAGAAACAAAAAAGATGAATGGACCTCCTTATTGTGTCACTGCTTGCGCGTGTAAGTGGACTTATAATATGCCCTTAACAACATATCAAAATTATATATTGACAGTCATATATAGGAAGGACATATAAATAATACTTATATAACTAACCATTTACATAATATTTAAAAAATAACACATGTCATACATAGGCAGATAAGTTTATTTTATTGTGTAGTAACATATAATATATTAATTTACAGTACATATTATGTATATATATATATATATATATATATATATATATATATATATATATATATATATATATATATATATATATATATATATATATATATATATATATATATATATATATATATAATGACAATCATGTTACATTAAAATATTTTTTAACATTAACAATCACCATTTCATATATATGATGGATATATAAATAATACTTACATAAAAAAACTTTAAAAATAACGCAAGTCATACATAGGCAGATACGAATCAGTTGTTACTGATGACAGCGTTATCCATTGTCACACACGATAAGGTACATGTCGTTAATTTGCAATTATGCATTGGTTAATACAGCATGCACTTTTTAAGTTGTTTTCTTGCATTGCAAAATGCACACCTTCAGTCGTAACTAAAGTCGAACTTAAAATTATAAATGAAGGCAATTGTAAATGCACAGCCTAGAACAACGGTTCTCCCGCGATACGTAACACTAATCGAATGCTGTAACCTAATAATTTCATGTGAATTAGACATTACAATTATATAATTCCTTATATATTTACAAGGATAATGTAAATGAATATTACTTTATTGTACGTTACGTACAAACATTATTTAAAACTAACGATAAAATATATAATAATGCCTGAGCACAGGTCTGACGTAACCTCAATATAGTTAAAAACTAACTAACTTAGTTAACGCAGCGACCCAAAATGGATTTTGGCCTCCGAACAGATCTTACGCCACTTTGCCCTGTCCTGCGCCACCTCCTGCCAGTTACAGACTTATTGCCAGTTACCTTCAATATGTTTATCTATTATAGTTAAAAATGTGACGCGCCTGCGCTTCGGTTATATTTGAAAAATTTAATAAAAAAATAATGAAATCTCATCTCTCTCTCTTTTTTAAGATCACACATTCAAACTCTGTAACAAAGAACCAAACAGATTCTTTCTTCTTTAATCTTAATAAAATTTAAATATTTTTTACAGACTATGTATGTATGTAATACCTCACTACTAAGCCACATATGAATATATATTATGAACAGGACACGTTAATTTTTGTAGGAATGGGCTTGTCCAAGACGGAACGGCGGGAAACCCAGCCTTGACATAACGAAAGTAGGCAATAAATTATCATAATATAGAATACTTTACCCAAATTCTTTTAAAATTGAGTATAGACGATTTCGTTTGTCCCCTTATGCGTAAATTCACGTATCGTGTAACAATGCACACTCGTGACTTAAATCTTTGCGGCGGCTTGCCCATAATCCTGTAATGAGGGAGGCGCCGACCTCCTTCATAAGGCTTCCAAATGTCCTCCCTACATAGCATTCCAGCCTATTTCGATACTGTATATTACATAAAGATAAATGATCCAACTACAATTATAAGTGACTTAGATAAAACAGAAATAAAATGATAATCCTGTAAGTATGGGATAGTAATGGTTCATGAAAATAATCACAATGTATATTGTACCCAGCTGTTTTTCGACTTCGTTCTGAGGTGTTTAATTACTGTTCAGAATCTTTAAATATATCCACTGTTATCAATATATAATTAATCTTAATTACGTTCTGTATTCAATCAATCAATCAACAGCCTCCGGTAGTCCACTGCTGGACATAGGCCTCCCCCAAGAAGCGCCACCAAGCCCGATCTTCGGCATAACGCATCCAATTTCTGCCAACCGCCCTGCGCAAATCGTCGCACCATTAGCTGGGAGGCATTCCACACTACGTTTGCCGAGACGCGGTCTCCACCCCAGCACTCGCCCTTTCCAACAATTGTCGGATCTCCGTCAAATGTGACCAGCCCATTGCCCTTATGGCGGTGACTTTAGTTCTCTGGTGGAATTGTTCATTCCGAATCACATCTACCAGAGAAACTCCGAGCATAGCTCTCTCCATAGCTCTCTGAGCGACTCTCAACTTGTGAAGCAGACGGACTATCAGCGTCCACGTTTCGGCGCCGTAGGAGAGTACGGGTAGAACACACTGGTCGAAGACTTTTGTCTTCAGGCTCTGTGGTATGGGTGACGAGAAGACCTGACGAAGTTTCCTAAATGCTGCCCAATGCTGTATTCAACCCTGATAAATTTAGTTTAGCCGTTTTCAATATAACCTCGGACAATATGGGCGATGAAAACAAATGGATAAAGATAAAATTTATTTAAGTCTACAAATATAAAATTGAATTTATTTTACTTCAAATAGTGATTAGTAAAATAAGTGTAGGGTACAAAATTATAAGCTATATCACAACTCTGAATCTACTAAGTTATTCAGACCTTTACTATCTGTAATATTGCGTTAGTTTTTTTGTCTATGACAATTGTGAAGTTAAAATGTGGACGAAATAGCAAATAGGAAAGCCCATACCCAGCTTTAGGATATATACGGGCTGTGTAATAAATATAATAGTATTGAATTTTTTGATATTTTTAATGATAAGTGGCAACACAAGTTCCGGTTGAAACTTAACACAAATTATTATCATATTAAAATACATGCATTCATGTCTGCACATCTACTATACAAACAGTTACGTAACAATCAATATTTAGAAAGAAATAACAAATATGTTGATGAGCCCTTATTACGGGTGACCCATGCGATAAACTTATGCGAGCCTCCTGCTAGCGAGCCGGTGAAGTTCTAAAAGTCCTTGAGCTAACAAAAACATTCAAAATAAAAAAAAATAACTTTTTTGTTACAACTAAGCCCGGTACATTTAATATATATACTGAACAAAATTGTTCAGCTTATATATTTTATACTCCCTTGTCGAACATACCCCGATCGTTTTTTTTTAACATAATTTGGAATCTTAGAATTTAGTATTTAGACTTCGGAAGAATTGAAGTAGATGTCGCAAGTTGAACTGAATATTAAATAAATCCTGTAAGCGCTTTTTTGTGTAGGTCTATAGTCCAATTTTTCTTGCTGGGTTACATGGACAATTTGTTAAAATTTCTTATCTTAAATTTATTTGCTTATACGGAATTAATTTCCTGTTCTGACCAAAAAGCATATAAGAGGGCATGGGCTGATCAGACTGCCCAAAACCTACTTTGAGAAACGTTGTATGATGTCTTAGATATTCACAATGGGAAATCCAATCGGAGACAAGGCTGATACGATAAAACGCAACCTTTTACAACTTGCACCACACCACTTAAGGGTGACTATAGGACATAATCCAGCGCAGCAAGTAATAAGTAAGACGAGGTGTAACAGCCGTCTAGTTTTCATTCGCACCACAACTCACCCCGCGTGAACACGTCAAGCCCGGTGCTTTTTTTTTTAAATCGATGTAACATAGACAGCTGATACTGAGTGTCTGAAATACATATATTTGTTTTTCTTTTTCGCTTTGTGTTCGCTTCACTCTTTATGTGTTTCAAGTGAGTATTCTTTTATTCTCATATAATTTTTCATATGTTTTGTATTTTTTTTGTTACACAATAAACGTTAAATGATTAAATTTGTATTAATTAAGTCCGCCTTATGTATTTTATATGTTCATTAAAGTTTTAATAAATAAAATAGACGTTTTACAAGTTGAAAATACGAAATAAGGCATAAAATTATTTTTTTTGGCTGTTTGGGTCCTCTATTATAATAATATTTTAAATAACGCGCCACCATTTTTTGTAGGAAAATGTTAATAATTAATAATAAAATGTTAATAGAGAACACATCAATAAAATCTGTCGATTTACTATGCTTATGGTGGTATGCTCGGCTCAGTGAATATATATTGTAAGTAGATGTAGGACTTACGCCAGTAGTACGGTTTCTACTGACGATCCTGTGGGGCTTCGCGCCATGCGATTCGATACGAAGGCTTTTTATAATCCACCGTTCTTTGTACAAAAAACCGAGACATAAATAAAATAACGAATTAGACAATTTAATTCTTACACAGATAATTGACGATTATTTTCACTATCTATTAGCTGTACCCTTATCATACCTTGCAATGCTACTTTAAAATTCATTTTTATTTATATAGAACGCATAGAGAACAAACAGAAAAAGGAAAATATTTTTTGACTAGCAACCTTCGCGAACGTACGTAGAACAACTCGCCCAAGTTTTATCACAAGCGGATTAATGATTAGAAACGCATAAAGGACAAAGAAACAAGGAAACGTTCATTTTCATTTACATACACTAGGAGCAAGTTACAATTTAAGTATTTAAGGTTGTGTATAATTTACCTCTACTGTAAATAGATATATTTTTTAATAACTGCCATCAGTATTAAATTTTTTTTATTTGTATATTTCTGTTTAAGTATTGTGATTTTTATTTTAAATTAGCTTACAGCTTTCTTGTAACGTCTACTACTGTGCGCGAAAAAT
This sequence comes from Baronia brevicornis, assembly GCA_031353405.1. Taxonomy (NCBI): domain Eukaryota; kingdom Metazoa; phylum Arthropoda; class Insecta; order Lepidoptera; family Papilionidae; genus Baronia; species Baronia brevicornis. The sequence goes on from JASFAT010001437.1 coordinate 25,200, forward strand.
GTTTTTCACTAAAATCATATACAATTTCATTTTGGGGGTATTATACTGTTTTAAATACAATCACAAGTATATCATGGTTCTTTCATAGGTAGAAGGATTGGCAGAATTGAAATACTTAAGCAGATGCATTAAACACCATAATTTGAGATGCCTCTGATCTTTAATCTGTAATTAAATGATAATTAACATCATCATCTTCAATAACCATCCGCGGCAATTCACTGCTTGACATAAGCCATAAGCCCCACATGCCATCCAGCTCGATCTTCGGCTTCACGCATCCAGTTTCTGAATAATCATCCTACACAAATCGTCTCTCCATTTATCCGGGGGGCATCTCATACTACGTTTATTAAGATGCACACTACACTTTTACACTTATAAAGTCGATACAGATTTATAAGTATTTCCAAGATGTGGTCTTCACTGCACCAATTGAATGAAATATTTTTTAGTTATTTTATGCTGTTTAAAATGTTTTTTCCGCTTAGTGGTACCAAGCTGTAAGACAGGATGCAATGTTTTATTTGTAAGCACGCTACGCTTTTCGGCACCGTCGTACGTGAAGAATACGTATTTCTAGAAGATACAAATGAAGCCCAAAGCAGCTGCTGGCCACTGCACAAGATTAGTAACACCTATACTCTTGTGCGTGTGACAGCGGCTATTGCGGGCGTTTCATTGTCTGCAAATGAAGATATCCGTATTGGGAATTTGTGAAGCAAACGTTCTCGGCCTCTGCAGTTTAACTTAAATTTGTATAATGTGATGAACCATCTTAAAGTCTATCATTAAACTCGATTGCTTATGAAGTAGTAAATGTATATTTTGATAAAAAGTTTTTTAAATATTAGATCCAATATTAAATAGCAATAAATACCTAAAGAATGAAAAGACTTAATTATTATGTCAAGTAAAGAGATAATTTAAGAAATTATTATTTGGAAAGGAAGCAATTATAAAAGTTATGACATCATTAATGTCATTTAAATATCTTGGTGTAAGTCTTGTGTATTACAAATTTTGATCATAAATTCTCAGTGCATTAATGATTTCGACCATAAAGCTTTCGCAATTAATTACTGTTCTGCACTGAAAATTTCATCCACTATAGTTTACATTCTTATTAGACACTTACGATCTTCTCAATCAGTGATTGAGAAGATCATATTCACTTAAGATTTCTACTATAAAACGTTCTGATCCTTCAGTTTTGAACGTAAGTGCCACTTATTTATATTATAGCACTATTTTTAAAAAATTGTAAGAATATATATTTTTAAAACAATTCGATTTTAAGTATATAAAAAGGGCACAAATATATATCCTATATAGATAATAACGATAGAGTTTTTATAAAAAATCTCTCTTTTTACGTACTGATAACTACGTTTACATTAGTAATATTGGAATATTTAAAAAAAATTAGAATCTGTTAAATTATAAGTTTTTAAATTTCTACTCCAACTTAATAGACTCAGAAGTACTCATATCTCTGCCGCTGAAATCGGTTCATCGGACAAAAAAACAGACCCGTGTCCATATCAGCTTCTTCCTCTTGACTGCATACAACGTCGTGTGGTTCGTATCGTCGATGACCAGGATCTCAGGCTTGATAGTTTGGCATTGTGGAGGGATATCTTATTTCTTAACATCTTTTATCTTTACCATGGGGAGTATTCCTTCACTAAAATTAATCAAATGAATTTCCAAAACAAAAAACATAATAAGATAAGATAAGCCTTTATTCGCTGACCAGAGTATTTATAGTCTATAGAAAGTCTTGGCTACGTAATATCAGGGAGTGGGCCGGGATAGCGAGTACTCCAGAACTGCTGCACCTCGCGAAGGAGGAGAAAAGTTGTGCTGAATTGGCTGCCAACCTTCTCAAGTCGGAGAGACACTCTTAGAAGAAAATAAATTAATAAAATTTATAATTCCATCTGCAACCAGTTTTCTTGTCAGGTTGTCCTTTGATATAGGCCTCCCCTAGTTTCTTCCGCGTTTCTCTGTCCGGACTTAATCTTCTCTATCCCTTTGGTAAATCGTGTTCCCATTTCTTTATTTGCCGTCCTTTTTTCATTCCTGGAATACCATTTCACGATTTCTCTTGTCCATTGTTCTTTTTTTGCACTCATGTTTTTATACCTTTGACATGAGGACAATATATATACAACTAGATACATATTTTTTTTCTTGAAAATCCCATCTAAATTGTTAGAGCAGTTATATAATAATCCGATGCTCGCCAATGTTAAAATAAATCATAATATTTAGATACATAATCCGATCTTCAGAGTAACGCATGTTAAGGAGTGGACCCATGCAGAAGTTAATTATGATAATGACGCAAATATCGTGTCCTTATCTAAAATTTAAAATACTTCTCTTCCAAATTTCACATAAGTTTAGCCTTTAAGAAATTAGGAACAGACGAAATCATTATTGATACTTTGTTTTCTGATATATTTGACGGTAGTCTATATTTCAGCGAAGATCAATAAAATCTGCAAATAACAACGGTGTAACGTTGAAACCATTAAACGGCAATGATTATTTATCATCAGAATATCCACTTTGCCTACCATATAAGAAAAATCTATCACAATGCCAGCTGAATAAAATATATGAAATGATTTCAAAGAGACTTTGCCATGCAGTTGTTTCATGATTTGTGTTGAACATTCACTTTTATGGTAGCAAGGAGGAATGTAGTTCAAATTGTATAAAAATAAAAACTTTTCATGACCCGTGACTATAATAAGTTATAAGTTGCTTATAGGAACTTTATTTCGTATTTTTATTTATAAATTTACGCCTATCCCCCGCAGGGGTTGGCAGAGACCACAGAGCTCTATCCGCTTCTATTCATCGCAGCGAAACGGCTCTACATTGGTCGCTTCTCGCCCTCGTGAGAATCAGGACGTGACGGGTGCCGAACCATGTCGCCGTCATTTTTCAACAAATTTTAATTATATAAGGTATATTAAATTCGTCTTAGTGAATCCCACGAGTCGCAAGGGAAGATGGAGGTCAGGCCCAGCAGAGCCCTGCATGCTGAGGTAAGGCACCATAGTACCCGGGGGAGACCGATCTCGCGACGGTGGGCACGACTGCGACTAAGCTCGTCCTTAGCCATGCATCCTTTGGCACGGCAGACCATGGATTGGCGGAGAGGAAAGGAAAGGATAGAGAAGAAAGGAAAGGGCAGGAACGGAAATGTGGATTGGGGGGTTACCAGACTCGGAATAAATATTTATAAATCCCGCGACCCGCGACCATTGACTCCGTGGGCGGAGGGCCCCGCCACTGAGCCCATCGGTCGTTTTGTATTTTAGTTAAACATATATGGTAAAACATAAATTCATCACCACCGTATCACTCCTTGTCTTCCAATGCGGTTGTATCATATCCCTATCATCCTGTCTAAATAAATCTTTCCTTTCCTTTTTTCTCTATCCTTTTCTCTTCCTATGGCACGACAGAGTGTGGATACGGCGACGTTGTTCGCCACCCGTCACGTGCAGATTCGTTACAAACGGAGAGCCGTTTCGCTACGATGAATGTGAAAGGAAAGATGGATGAGTGTGGAAGAAGCAAGGAAGGTGCGCCGGTATAGTGGCGGATTGAGATCTGTGGTGTCTGCCTACTCATACGGGAAACAGGCGTGATGTATATGTATGTATGTATGTATGTATATATATATATATATATATATATATATATATATATATATATATATATATATATATATATATATATATATATATATATATATATTAGGTTGCAATTTAAAAAAGATCATTTTTTAAAGCAATCAATTGGTAATCTTGCCTTCGGTCGTATATTAATTTCATTAATAATATTTGACTCTGTATGGAATGGTTTCTTTATTATCAGAGCCGGCAAACGAGCGTGCGCGTCACCTGGTGGTAAGCGATCATCGCCGACCATAGACATCTATAACGTCGGAGGAGTCGCAATTGCGTTGCCGGCATTTAATTAATAGAAATATAATAAAATAGAATATACTAGAAAACTATGTAGAATACTTTCAATACAATAATATCGACAATTTTGATAACAAAAGTTATTTAGAATCATTTAAATAATATTTTTTTAAACATAGGAGTAATATTTTTTGTTTAAAATAAAATAGCAAACTGTTCTAAACCGTTTCTCTATTATTACAAAAATAATAATACGATATGTTGATATTGTTCTATTGATAAATTGAAACTTTTTTACGTTTTTTAGCGTTGGTTATTACTTAATTGTTTTTTTATATAATATTTTTGCGTATAATATATACTTTTTAGTTATACTTGTTTATGTATTTCTTAATGAATAATGAATATGAATGATTTCTTAAAGACATTGTATTATTTTTTTGTCAGTATATTTATAGCATGTTTACATTGTGTACAATAGAAATTTAGAAGTTTAACAATATTATTATAATTAAAGATATATTTAATTTTAACCTTTATATTATTTATCAAAAACTTTGTATATTTTTTTATTAGTTCTCACAAAGATCTTTAGTCACAGATGGATATATCATAAATTAGAAATTTAATATATTATTACACATTTATAAATGGCTATTTGTATATGCTAATGAGGTTAACAAGATAAATAACTTATATTTTTACTAACAGCAATGAATAAATGGGAAAAAAGTATCTACGAGGTTTTGAATTTCCAAAATGTGTAATTAAAAAATTAACCACTTTTATTTTTTAGCATATTAATATTCTCATTCCAGATGGTACTCGCGGTACATAAAAAACAGATGGAGAAATGAAAGAAAAGAAGCCCAAAACAACTATTGGTCACTGCACAGGACTAGTAAATATATTATACTCTTGTGCGTGTTCCAATAGTTATTGTGGGTGCTTCAAATTCTACATTCAGCGACGCCGTTGGAGGCCTGCAGGAAGTATTTCAAAGAAGCTTCTTATTTTTGGCTCAATGAAAAATGATTCGTCTAAATTGGATACTTGTTCTTTTTTTCTTTTTCCTATTTCATTCATAAGCTCCACAGATTCCTTAACCCCTTAACCTACAACTACGGGCCCAGCCCGTAGTACGATCATCGGGCCAAATATAAATATTACTGGAGGCACACTTTTAAAATTATAATTGTGGTAGATGCAATAATTACAAAAAGTTTATTTATATAAAAATCAGTAATACAAAATTAATAATCTGCAATGGTGTGATACAATTCGAAACATTGTGGTAGATGAAAGGGAACTTTGCACTTCTTACACTCCCACGTTGTTTCTCTACGTTTTTTATTTTTTTGACAAACTATAAGGTTAAACTATAAGGACGGTCGTTTCCTTTTGATGCTGTTGGGTCACTATGTTTTGGAAAATGAGCCCAATGCTTCGACAGTCACTATGTCCGTAATATTTATGACAGGCCCGATCAGCGCATTACACAAGTGCGTATGGCTCAAAGTTTGTTTACGTTTTCGGCCCAAAATTCTTGAACGTAAATCGTAGGTTCACGGGATTTAGTCCGCACAGTACAATATTATGTTCTGTAAAGTTTTATTTTTGTGTAAAATACTGTTGTTCGCCCTGAAACCTTTTCATCGTCATCAGGAAGCCCACAAATTATGTATACTATAATTTCAGATATATTTTTTAGATATATTTTCAGATAAGTAGTATAATCAGTGCATTGTTGGACATATGCCTTTCCAATCGCCACCTTGTCCAATCTACAGCTACACGGATCTTGTTTCTGCTAGCCGCCCTTCGTAGATCGTTGCGGCATCTAGGAACATATTCTCCTTGACGTTTGCCATAACGCAGTCTTCACTCCAGCACCAAACTAATCCAGCTGTTGACAGTTCTCCGTCAATTACATATTTTATCACTCATTATTTGATTTGGTTGCATGCATATGTCGATATGAACAATACAGGTGAATGTCGTATAATAAATAAATTTTAAAGTACAAAATCTTTGTTTCAGCAACAGATTGGCAACAGCAGAGATTTATTGGTAACCATGTTTTAATGATAGTTAAATAGTAATAATCGGCCATAGCAGCTTCGGTTCAACTTCTAAAATTTATTGGAAGCTTCCGAATTGAAATAAATTATTTTAAGAATTCTTTCTTGTTTTATTTGAAGATCTTTGCCAATTTAGGTAAAATTATTATTTATATAATTTGAGAATTAAACATTATTAAACTAGGGAAAAAAGAAGCTCAACAATCTATTAGCAAATGTCAATACATGGAACAGAAGCGTCTACTTGATTAATAAAAACCAATCTGTGATCCCGGTTTGCTTCCCAAGAGGTGAACGGCAAACTACTGCTCATTTTTGGGAGAGACCGTCGAGCACTGCAGTGTATGGCTTCCATAATATTTATCAGTAAACTGACGCTGGCGGCTGTACACTTTCGGCGGGACATCTCGATCGTCTCAGCAAGCAGCTTTTATCTCAAACCTTAGCATTTATACCAGGAATTTCTAAAATATTCTGGGCAAGAGACTCCTTTTCCAAAGTGAACGATACCTCAGACCATAATAGCCAAATTACTTTAATAATCCTATCTCTAGTTTTTTTCCTATTGATGCTAAATACTTACCAATTTAAAAATTTTGCGGTTGATGGTGAGTTTCGATCCCAAGGGGTCGATATCGACCACTTTGAGAATCCCTGATCTATACTCTCGCTTTATCACTTGTTTGTTTATATCTCTAATCAAGATGGATAATCTAAAAGTTATAACTGTAGATACACTGTAGGCAATTTCTAGGCACCAAACTTTGGTATCATACTTTGGTTCGGGTGCAAAATGTGACGGGACCGAGCGCATACGAGATCGGCCAAGCGGGTATGCTTGGCTGATCTCGTACGCACTCGGTCACGTCCCAATTTAGTCCTATAATATAATATGTATACATTCTATTACTCAACCTGACTCATCGAGAATACAGATCGGCTATAATGGAACAAATAGTTTTTAATGTTGCGTATTTAATACATTCATTTTTTATTTTCGTAGAAATATCCTATTATTTAATAATGTTGGAATCAATGATCGCAGGATTAATTGCCATATAACGATTAATATATTTATGGCCTACAGATATTTATTTCAAGTCTGGGTGCTCATCTCAACTGCACTGCAGAGGCTTGTTGTATTTATCGTTCATTTCTCCCAAAATAGAGAAGCCCGTGCTCAGGAGTGACACATATAAAGGCTGAAGAAAAAATATTTTAACAATATTTGGAAAGCTTTCCTGTTCAGATGTTTCAATATATTAATATCAGTCTGCGGCAGTCCACTGCTGGACATAGGCCTCACCCAAGGCGCGCCACCTAGCCCGATCTTCGGCTACACGCATCTAGTCTCTGCCAGCCGCCTTGCGCAGATCGTCGCTCTATCTAGCAGGAGGGCGTCCCACACTACGTTTGCCGAGTCGCGGTCTCCACTCCAGCACTCGTCTACTCCAACGATTGTCGGTTCTCCGACAAACGTGTCCAGCCCATTGCCACTTCAGTCTGCTAACTTGAAGAGCAATGTCGATGACTCTGGTTCTCCGGCGAATTTCTTTATCTCGAATTCTGTCCACCAGAGAAACCCCGAGCATAGCTCTCTCCATAGCCCTCTGAGCGACTTTAAGCTTGGCGAGGAGACGGACTGACAGTGTCCACGTCTCGGCACCGTAAGAGAGTACGGGCAGGACGCACTGGTTGAAGACTTTTGTCTTCAGACTTTGTGGTATGGCCGATGAGAAGACTTGACGGATGTTTAAATAACTTTAAATGCCCATTTCATCCCAAGCAAGGCTATTTCTGTTTTGAATGATATTGACACTAATATATTTTATATGATATTGACTTAATTAATAATTTTTCCAAATAAAGAAGTTAGGATTTTAGTTTAATATAATATTATAAATTATATGAAAATGAAAATAATATAAATATCATTAGGATAATAAACAAAATAAAACAAATGTAAACAATAAAATATGAGTTATATTTGTATAAAGGGTTCAGTCTTAAAAAAAAGGTACTTTAGCAAAAACTCTATTTTAATATAAAAAAGGAGCAAAAACATTGTTATAGACGATTAAAGAAAAAAAAATATTAATATGGAAATCTAGTATAAAACCTTAAAGGGGGAACATACAAGTGTATTACTTTCTTAGAAAACACTTATTTGACATATGGTAATGTAATTAAGTTGCAATTCTTAACGCAATGTAATTAAGTCAAATTCAAAAGTCTTTCATTTGTTAAAACTACAATTAAGTTAAATATAAATGCAATTGTGTGAATAAGTTTATTTTGATGTTTAACATAGTGAGATACAAGGTTTAAAAACAATTTATTGTACTATCACAATTTTAAATAACCTCTAACTATACTTAAGTCTAGTACTTTTTATAAAGTACGAGGTATGATTTCGGAGACTAGGCGTGACTTTAATTTTCGTGTTACTTTTTAAAAAATCGAGTAAAAGCATACTCCAAATCCTTTAAAAAACTTTTTAAGGCAATACGGATCGAATGCATTATCCGATAAGTTTACTCTTAATAATCGATGTTGTTTAGCTTATTAATTGTTAACATATAATATAAATAAATTCAGTGTAATGTTGCCAGAACATAAAATATTTTTCTTAGAATAATCCTCTGTTTTGTATCTACTTTCTATCTCGTATATTTAAATTGGTCTCAGCAAACACATTTGTCTGAATATAATATAGCTTCAAAATGTTCTACAATATGTTTTTAACACTTTTACTAAATTTTATAGTTCTCACTCAATGTATATTTATCTTGTGTTTATGCCATGAAATAGTCCATTAGAAATATCACTTTTAATTGTAAGTATAATTGTAAAAAGACATGATTTTATACAGACAATATGTGAGAAAAACATTGATTTAATCCACTTTATATAAAAAATCTAAAAAATAACAAAATACTACATTTTTTAATTTCCATTTCTCATGACAGTATCATGAACCTTAAAAATATACATAGTTTTAAAATTACAATATTTCAGATAAGGAAAGGAGCATTATATTTGTTGGTTCTGATTTTTAAGGAAAGTAAAAACAGTACATTCTCTAGTAAAACTTTCTATAAAAATGGAAATTTGTCAAGTAAATAAAAATAACTTGAAGTAACTATTCGAAAAAGTGACGACCAGTGACCGAAATTCTCATGGTATACAAATATGGATGTAGCCATATAGTAGTTTATTTATCTTCTATAATATTGTAAATTATCCAATGTAAAGTGTACAAAGTACAAGCAAACCTCACTAGGGTCAAAAGAGCTATAGAGTATATTTTTTAAGATTCCATATATCTTTATAAAAGATCGAGACGTAGTAAGGATTTCAGGTGATATATTTATGTATAAACCTTATGTTTTGGAGTAAATTAATGCAATAAGACAAAATTGGTTAAATATTTTGTCACCAGCATTATATATATATTTTTTTCATTTATATTCACGACTCCATCCTGACTACGTCTATGTTGAGTATCCTTAAATGTTATTATGAGCAAAATCTTTACTAAACCACCTCCAACTTGACTCTATCCGAGAAGAACATGAGACACAAAGTTGAGTGGAGACAGGCCTTTGCTGGAAGAAACTTTTCGTCGAAGTTCAGAGAGTAACGGTACATCCATACTGCTTGTTCATACTCAGACTGTTAATGAAAGAATCAGATTAATTCAAATACATAACAAAGGCTACCAAAACCATCAAATAGAAAAAGTCTATTCATATTATTGTTAATCTAATGGTATAATCTATTCATATTATTATTAATCTATGGTGTTTTAAAATGTCAAATTTCTTAGACTGTTTCTGTTTGTATCGTTATTTTCGACTTATAACAAAATCAAAAATCTAATTAAAAATACCTATTTTTTTTTTGCAGAATACTTTTCTGTTATAGGCTATTAATGCGATAACACAGATGGCGCTTTACATAAACGAATATCTTTTTTCTGTCTAATAGATCACACTTTATGTATTTATAACATTTATGTACTTTAATATTATATGTTGTGTAACTTACCAGATATGTATGTGAAATTGCGACTAGAAACGCTTCAACTTTACCCTTTGGCATTAAGTAGAATGAAAGATACGCGATGTCTTTCGCGTCACGCTGTTTTGTTTGGCTGAAAAAGCAAAATACCAGAGTCATTTACTGTCATTGTGTATTCTAAATCAAATTAAAAATGAATTGACTATGTAACAACAATAGGCTTCAATATAAAAAAAAACATAAATTGCTCTGCGAATCTTGTTTGAACTTAGTCTTACCAGTTAAATAAAAATAAAGGCAATTTGGTGGGAAGTTATGTAATTCTCGAGGAAGTTGATATATATACGTACTAATATATGACAGAAGTGTCATTCGCATCGAGTCTGCGCAAAGAGCGCGAACGGCGCGAACATTCTGTTCCAACAAATAATGCACACTTAAACGTCCACGCGGGAAGAAAGAGTGAAGGCAAGCATTCACTAACACTTGACATTGAAAGTGGATGTGGTTATTCCATGAGGATATTTTAATGTTAAACAAGAGTGAAATCTATTTTTAACACGACAAAATCCTCATAGATCATTCGATTATTATACAATACAGTTCTATTCAGGCGTATAAGTGAAGTGATATGAAATAAATGCGAGTATCGTGATTTTTTTTAAGTTCACTTAAAAAGTCCATAGAAGATTTTGGTAGAATGGCGACCATTTTATCAAGACGTAACCTGACATACTGTCAAACTGCCTAGTAACATTTCAAAATATTTGATATTGTCGTATTTTAAGTGAGACATGCATAATCGTTATAATTAATTGCCGTCAAAGAAAAGAGAAGCGTTACATATGTCCTTGGCGCGGTAGTCGCTGCCCGCCCCCGTGATATAAGCTCGGGCTGTTGAGAAAAAAGTAGTGGTGGTTGCTTACGCGTGTAGTAGCGTGGCGAGCGCGCTAAGCACGTGGTGGGCGTGACGCGGCGGCGCAAGCGCGAGCGCGCTAGACATGCAGCGCACCGCGCATGCGCCGTGCCCGCCCGCACCGCACCACCACCCGGCGCCCAACGCAACCGCCCACGACCTCGGCTTCTAGCGGACATAGTGGGACATTTATTTTGAAAAGAAAACAATAGCAATGATTTTAATATTACTTGAAATCTCGATAACCCTTTCGCTACAGAGCACTCGCGTCAAAATGTGATTGCTGTGAACGGAGCGCATTACGCGAGTAGTTGATAATGAAGTACGATATGCTACGAAGTAATTACAAGTCGAATAGATTTCGGTGTTACTCAATTTCTCTTCGAATGAAAAGCTATTGTTCATTCTAACTTCTTGGACCTAGTGAGAAGAAAACTGTAATAACTTTCGGATCATTAAGGGTTAGTATTGTAGTAATATATACATTAACTAATGTATTGAATTTTATAAAATCTTTTTATTTTAATCAAAAAAAAGTTCTTTATATAAAGTTATTGTTATTAGCGTTCGTAATTTTTACACTTGAAAGGTAAAAAGAAATATTTTTTAGGATTTCAATAGAAGATACAGAACAAAATAGAACATCTCGCCCTTCCGTGCACACATTAGTGATATTTTCTGTTAAAGTAGTTATATATGTGTATGTGTGGAGAATAAAACAACATATTTGGAAGAGTTTTATTTGAAGAAGTTAAGATCCTGGGTCGCGGTGTTAATATGCTGACGTTACAGAGTATCTAATATAGCTATAAATATAAAAAAATATTTTAACATTCATGTATTTTAAATTCTATTTTAAATTTCAGTCCCTAGCGCTAATACTAGTGACGTAATGCACAATGATATGATCACATTTTATAGTTTCTGCACATTAAAGAAAGATATTATGTTTTTTAGGATTTCTATCATGGAAAATACCATTTCACGGCAAAAATTATACGTTTTATTTGATTACGGTCGACAATTATGTTGTTATGTTAATAGAAAAATTTTGTATGTGGTAGACAAAAAATTATCTTATGTTTCCTCCATACTATTTACGTTATTTATTATATATTCATAGTAAATGCTTTTGTAGATAGATAGATAACTTGTTTCTTTAAGGCACAATACAAACAACATCAAAAGTAACAATAAAAATAAAAATTAAGAGTCAAGTACTACACAAATTTTCGGAATAACATAAAATTAACATTAATGTGCCAAAGAATAGGCCTTGGCTCAGCCTTAATGCTGCATTTCTCACTACTATTTGTGTACTACGTATTTGCCAACACTAATAAAGTAAAAGTGTTCGTTACACAAAAAATACAAAATAAACTAGGTATTTCTAAAGAAATGACGTATTTTTTTTTAGTTGAGTAAAAGTACTAGCAATAAGACTATTTGAGAATATGAGCAAATTTTTTAATATTGTGCCACAAATATAATGTATAATATTTAACAAACAAATAAATATAATGATAAAAGAGAACCAGAGCAAGGTTAGTCAAGCTACGAAGAAGTTGGATGAAAACCAGGGAGATTTTTTTTTAATCCAGATTGTACTGTACTATATAACATTTCGTTAGATTGTAATGGCTTACTTATATGATGGAAGAGAATGTCGTTAGTATCCTGGTGGATATTACTGCATAAACGCGCGAAGAATTACAGAACAAAATTATGAAAGGACAAAGTAAAATTTTTAAATATTTTTACATGTCCAAAATTAATTTTGATTATTAAAAATTGTACGATGTTGAGCGTGTAGTATCTAAGATAAACCCGCCGCGTATGCAGACCGTACTACGTTCGTTCGTATTCTTGAACGTAGAAAATAAAAGGTGGTGTATCTTGCGTGCGCCCATATCCAAGAATTATTGTTGAGTAAAATGAATAAAGTAGAGAAGAGAGAAGAAATCACGAAGAATGAAGAAAAGAAACCATTCTCTCTGTCTCCCTTATGAGATTTGCAAATGTGTCATCAAGTTAGAAAAATCGTCTAGCCTATTGTAAATCGACAGTAATACACAAATATGAAAGATGTAAAATATCCAGGTAAGGGGCACATAAAAAACGATTAGAAATTTTAAAATACACTTACAGTCTCCATATATTTGGCGAACTTAGCACCCAACTTGATAAACTCAAAGTAGTTGAATATCTCCGAGAACTGGTGCATCATAAAGAGCACAGCCTCCCAACCCTCCGTATCCACTCGACTGATCCGCTCCAGGAAGAAGTCTTCACTGGGATCAACAGATAAACGACACTCTGGTAACTTCTTACTTGAGGGCACCACTGAAACTATTTCTATAGGTAATCTGCAAGAAATATAATATGTTATATGACGCAGTATATCATTTTGATCCGAGTATGTAGAGAGAAAGTGGAAGAACATCAAATGTCTTAATAAAACATACCGCAAATTCGTATCTTCAAATAACTGACGATAGCTGACGACATGTAGCCAATTGCTCATTTGTAATTGATGATATGAACACTCGTGCTCCTTCATCGCTAAGTCTTCCGCTGTTAAAGCTGGAATCATCCATTTAATATATCACATAATGCGAAATATATGTGTTTGTGCGTGCGTGCTTGCGTGCGTACGTAAGTTCTGTTTTATATCTGTTTTATAATCATGTTGATAATTTTCGTGAATTCAGATAATTATCATGATGATTATCACGATATCAGATAATTATCAAAAACACTATTATCTTGACAATTTCATAACCTGGATTTTATTACTTGAGTAGATGCTGATGCCCATCTACTGGTATTTTCTCCAATTATATTGTATTCCATGCGTGAGTGTCCTACAAGGGGACTATAATAGCAGTCTACCTGAATAATAAAAGCCATTCAAGAACCCACAGCCACGCATGGAGACTATGGTAACATCCTTCAGTTTTAAAGACCATCGTCCTTTCATATCCAGCAATGGATTGTGACACCTGTATCGATGTTAATTGATTAATTACTAACGGGCTTCTTCTTCTTCTAAGAGTGCCTCTCCGACTTGCGAAGGTTGGCAGCCAATTCAGCACAACTTTCCTTTCCTCGCGAAGAAGGAGGAAAGTTGTGTTAAATTGACTAACGGGCAGTAAACAGAATATCCGATTGATAAATACGTATATTCAGGAAACGCCTAACGGTCACTGGCTATCACACAAAACCGCAATGTACCTTTCTTGGAAATGTGTTCATCTTGTCAGAAGATAAGTAACATTAGACAATGGGGCACTATAAACTTAAAGACTTACTATGACAACCCCTAGATCCGCAACCTTTCAAAGATTTGTCTATCGTCTGCATCATATTGTCGAAATTCCGCTGATGCACAACTTTGTTAGTGCGGTCGACCGGCATGTTATTTACATAGTTGTTGAATATATTGGGGTCCACATTATCCAATTGTGACTGTTCAATGTTTTCGTCTTTTAGCTCCAGTAGACGTACCATTGTGCTGGTATCGGCTGCAAATTGAACAAATTGTCATTTTATACCAGTGATGGCGAACCTATAACACGCTTATCAGTGTAAAACGTTCAAAGCTGAGAAGACAGCGGTTTTCATGAAAATATTTTCCTTGCCATTTAATATCGATGTAGAGATACAGTTCCCGAAGAATTTAAAATGGAAGTGATTAACATGGAGAATAATACCGATTTAAAAAATGTATTTTGTTCAGTAAATATCGAAAATTTTTATAAACCTTATGTAAGCCATGAGAAATTTCCGCTTATGACAAAAAATGCAAAGCAAATGATGTCTCTGTTGGAAGTACGTATGTTTACGTACAATTATTTTCAACCATAAAATTAATCAAAATCACCACCGATCAAGACTTAGTGATGCACGTTTAGAAAGCTGCGTACGTGTAGCTACCTCATCAATTCCGGCTGATATTGATCAGCTTGTATCGAAAAAACAGTGCCAAATTTCTTATTAAACATTTTAAGTAAATTCGTTTTTCTGTTCTTTTCTTGTTTGTTTTTATTTTGCATTAAAATTTGTGTATGAATATGTTTACTTTTTTTAATTTTATATTTTTCATTCTAATGTTTGTTATAAATAAAGCTTTGTAAATTATTAATGAGTGTTACTTTATGTGCGGCTCGCCAAAAAATTTTAAAATTTAAATTGGCCTGTTGAGTAAAAAGTTTGCTCACCCCTGGTTTAGAGTATTAATTTAATATTTTATATACCAGTCCGTAAACAAATAATATAATATTATTAATGTAACATATTTTCGGAGGTGCGACGGTCTACGCAGGGCGGCTGACAGAAACTGGATGCGTGAAGCCAAAGATCGGGCTAGGTGCCGCTTCTTGGGGGAGGCCTATGTCCAGCAGTGGACTACCGCAGACTGTCGATGATGATGATTTTCGCTAACCTTAGAAGTTTTGGAAACCGATGAAGTCTGATCTCTACTATGTTTTAACCTCGGAACTGAAATTATTTTTTTAGAGCCCTTTTATGTCCAAATGTTGGGCACGAGGCCTTTTCGCTTGTAGACAAATGGACCGCACGCTTGTCTAAGTTCGATTAGCAGACCACTCAGAATAAATTAAATTGATAATTTTATAGAATTAATGAATGAAATCTGAGATTATTGTTACTTACATTTCTCGTGGTTCTTGTAGCAATGGATGTCGGATAATTTACAATTTTTGCCGTCTTTACTGCACACGAGACTGACGCCATTCTCTCCTGGACTGCAAGTATGTCCTTCCACCAGACCTGGAGTGTAATTAAATTTTTGCCAACATTATCAGATTTGAAAAGACTAAGAATTAACAAAATTAACGAATCCAATACGCAAATATTTGTAATGATAAAAAATGTACATATTAATTATCTATTATAATATATACATATTTTTAAACAGTTATGTACACTTAAAAATTAATTAATTTAACAGCAATAACTTAATTGGTAACGAATGCGCTTATGAGTTAAAGCGGGTATTCCCAGACTATTTTGGGCAAGAGACCCCTTTCCAAAATGAACTGATACCTCAGATCAGATGTCCAAATTACTTTTAAAATCCTATCTCTAGTTTTTTTTCTTATTGATACTAAATACCAGTTTAAAAACTTTGCGGTTGGTAGTAAGTTACGCTCCGAGGGGTCCATATCGACCCTTTTAAGTGTCCCTGATCTACAGTCCTAAATGGATTCATTCATTGGACCATTGATGTTAGCCCCATTTACCTAGCACAAGCACTATTGGCTTACAAGACATGTATTAGTAACTTTTTTTAAAAAACTTTATATAATATAGCTAGTTTAAAAAAAACCTTAAATTTGATTATAAGTCTGTAATGGGTCTGATATAAGTGACGGTGGTCTCAATATAACACATTTAACGTAACAAACCTGATTCTTGCAGTGCGTTGACTTCTTTCAATATGCAACTCCAACCGTTGAGCAAATTCCTAGCAAGTCCGAACATAAAATCCGGCTCGACACGGATCACTTCTTTCAAATTAGCCAGGTGAGTATGTGGGTGTTTTTTCAGCATGTGCATCTCCGCCAGCATGAAGTTCGTGGCTGGCTAATTTTAAATATAACCTTAATAGATACCTTTAATAGATAAAGCAAACTCTCCTATTACGCGGTACTCGATATCGTAACGCCATTACATACAACTTAATAAAATACTTTAATTAGTTTAAGTTTTTGTTCAAAATTTTTGTGGTTTAGGAACCTACTTACCTAGTATAACGAGAAAACAGTGTACCGCGTTGTAGGAGAGTTTACTTTACTTTTTAGTGGGATAAGTTATTGATTGTGCCAGATAAGTGAAAAAGAAACTGCCTTAAAAAACATGTTTAACTATAACGTACCTCATGAAAATTTATTGTAAACGCATCTTTAGTTACGTCTAGTGCTTCGACAAAATAGCCCATCTCTAAATAGATAGAAGCCAAGGAGATAAGTACCAAGTCTTTATACTGGATAGGTACTGTTTTACTTGCTGTGAGAAGGCAGTGAAGAGCATTCACGTTGTTATTGCGTGTCCGCCAATATAACGACGATAATGTGAACAGAATCCATTTTGGCGCTAGCTCCTATAAAAATATCAACTAGTAAGTGTGTGCTCTATAGAGGGCGTACCTTCGGTGATCAAGGTCATTCTTCGGTCATCCAAGGGAAGTCTAGTAGGGCAAGTGCGCTACCCACCTTTTAAGATCGACGTGCGAAACCGGCAATTATTAAATTAAATAATCAAAATAAATTACAATAAACCCATTCATATCAAATAATTTCAGTCTGTAATTTCCGTAATTCGCGAATGAGCGAGTGAGTGTTACGCGCATCCTTTCTCAAAAAAATAGAAAATATAATTTTTTAACATTTATGACTGTTTTATTCAGTTTATCGGGTTTTTTTTTCCACCCTATATATGTCCCACTGCCGAGCACAGGCCTTCCCATTTCTGGAGGAACGGACGTTAACTCACCACGCTTGTCCAATGGCGGAGTTACCATATTTGGAATAAATATCAGTAGGCCGTAAATATATTTATTCCGATGCGGGGATATATATATATATATATATATATATATATATATATATATATATATATATATATATATATATATATATATATATATATATATATATATATATATATATATATATATATATATATATATATATATATAAGTGACACACCAATACCGCTGAAATCTGACTATTATAACTTGTAACATGTTTGATTATTAAGCGACATAGCCTTATACTTTTTTTACACGTAAAGCCACTGTTAAAACACCTTTTTTGGAGGAGGTATATTGTTACATATCTTAAACTTAACAAGTACCTCTTGCATAGCAGCATATATGCGCTGCCCTATTTCTGCATCCTGCATTTGTCTGCCGAGGTCTACATCTCCATTGCCGACATACTCAAATAACTTGTGCTTTAAGTAACCAGTACTAATCACAGGCCCGAGTGATTGTGGCCTGAAAAAAAAAACATTTAATGTAAGGGAACTCTTTGAACGACGAGAAATTGACTGCCTCGGGTTTCTCCTTACTCTCTTACTTTACGAAACTACTATAACACAAGCTCTGTTGTACGAGCTTATGTTTGGGTAAAATTCAGACTTAAATAGTTAACTAAGATAAGACCACTAAACTACTTATGAAATTGACTCCACAGGACGATTTTAACAAGGATAAAATCACGTAATACGCCAAACTTTTTTAGACTATTCATCTCGACTAGTCGAAAACCTTTCCATGGTAATTTTTTCATACACTATATATATTTTGCAAATCATTGAATGCCAACATTTTTTATGTGTTAGAAAGGCAAACGATCAGGGAAACGTGTCACCCGAGGGAAAGCAATCAACGCCGCCCGTATACATCGGCAGTGCCACAGACGTTGCCGGCCTTAGCCTTATACTTTTTTTTACACGTAAAGCCTTTAAAGAAAGTGTAGGCTTGTCTTTTGAAGGTTCCGATATGGTATCGTTTCGGAAACACTGCTAGAGGTAGCTGGTTCCACAAGGTAATGGTGCGTGGAAAGAAGTATCTTGAAAAACAATCTGTACTGGATCGCCACTCATCGAGATGGTGGGGATGAAACTTAGATAGATATCACTATAAGAACAATGCTGATATAACCTTAAAAAAATTTATAAGTCCCAATTGAAAGAGCCCTTCGTCTAAACTAGGTTTTTCTGCATAAAGTGAAAAGAAATAATCTTTTAGCTTTTAATGGAAGCTACTAACATTATATCATCAGAACCTCCCTTTCGCCTCACACAGATAGGCAGTACCGCTGAAATTGGGTAATAGAGTTGGAAATGAAGATTTTACTTGTTAGATTTCTTCTGAGTAAAACTTGTCGCATCCTTATCTTGTGGACAAGTAGGTGGGTGCCAAGGCAGCTCGTACTGTTCGGATGCAGATACTCCAATTTTCTCAGAGAGCAGGGTTCCCAGTCTAAAACACATTGAAAATAATTAGAATATATAACCACAATTGTTTCAAATAAATCTATTGAGTCATCGATTCATCGATTCCCTTATCAGGATATACACTCAGCAAAATTAACCGCTTACCGCTAATCTTATCAAAAAATTCAAAACAGATGTATTTTTTGCCGCTTTTTTATTTAAAATAACACAAATAAATAAAACATTATGTGTCTGTTATTTAATAAATATTTTCTGATTGTCTACATCGGGAAGTATGCGGAAAATATAGTTTCAGAGATAAGAGTTTATAACAAATCCTGTTTTTTTTGAGAACTTAATGAGTGACTACATTTAGGGGCTGATACGAGAAATTTCTTAAACAAATAAAATACCAGCAATATTAATTTTTAACGCCTTCTTTTGTATTCTTTTTTATTCTATGGCTTATTTATTTCGCCTTTTGTAATTAAAATTAATAAAAAATATATAATTCAAAATTCGTTTTTCTTTTATATACATATATATCGTTGTAGTAATATCGTTGTGGTAGCTACAAAAGCAAACTTTATTAAATGGTGGGCGGTTACTTATGCCGCTGGGTGTATATTAAGTATACTCTAATTTCTTAGCTTAATTTTTATTTTGATTGTTACTTTTGATGTTGTTTGTATTGCGCCTTGAATAAACAAGTTATATATCTATCTATATAAGCTTAAACTACAATTTTTTATTCCGATTCTGGGTGCCCCGCCATTCCGCCTCGGAAAGGTCTGCGGTGAGTTAATGTCCATTCCTCCAAAAATAAGCTGCAAAAACAAAAAATATTATTCGTACTCACCTAATGCCTTTGTTTTCGAACGGCATAAATATTTGAAATATAGCCTCCACGTTTGGCGGAAAATTTGGTGCCTCCTCTTTACAAAACCTTTTAGAGGGCCAATCGGGATGTCTATCAAAATCCTCTGTATTTCTATTAATTCTCATTGTCAACGGATACCTGTAATAATAAAATATATCAACGAATTTAATGTACCGATTGTAAAGATTTGTGAAAGTTATTTACAATTAGAAAACATTTTCTAATAATTTTCTTAGATAAACTCCTTGGCAAAAAACGGGCACCTAGTATGTAGCTTAGATAACTAGGAATTTCTTATTTTGATTTTCTTTAACACTTAAATCCTAGAATCGGTGTTTTAGTCAATGTAAACAGAAATCCGTGTGAAAATGGGTATAGTGAAATTAAGGATACGAGTATTTTTATGTACTTTAATAAAAAAAGATACTAAAAAGAATAGAAATTAATAACGAGTATGATCTCCCCTTGCAGCAATTACGACATGTAATCGTCTTGGCATGCTTTTCCCCAGGCTTTTGATGGTTTCTTGTTAAATGTGTTCCCACTCAGCCGAGATCGCACGTTGAAGCTCCCTGATGTTTTGCAAAGGTTTATTATTTAAGTAACGGGAAGTTTTAGTGGCCTGATAACCTTCTAAGAATAAACTCGCGAAAAGTAAATAAAATGTCGCAAACTAAAAAAGGGATTATTTTTTTTAAAAAAACAAACCTTTTTTTTCATACCCAGTCTATTAAGCGCCAGTAACATAGTTTGGCCGTTAAAACCTCTTTAGAACTAAATTATTACCAATAATGTAGAAAAATCACAACCACTCGTTTTTTTTTTTGCAAAGTGTGTATATATATATTCTTTATTGTACACCAAAAACACATTAATATAATTGCTGATTGTAATATTTATTATATATACAAATGGCAGTCTTATCGCTAATAGCGCTAATTTCTTTCTGACAACCGCAGGATGGACAGTGTCAAAAATTAAGATGTAGGTTGGTGATACATTATCTTCAGGATGACAGGAAAAATTGTTTTTTTATTTATTTTTTTATATATTCACGCCTATCCCCCGCAGGGGTGGGCAGAGACCACAGAGCTCCATCCGCTGCCATTCATCGCAGCGAAACGGCTCATCATTGGTCGCTTTTCGCCCTCGTGAGAATCAGGACGTGACAGGTGGCGAACCACGTCGCCATCATTTTCGTCTTAGTGAATTAAATTCGTCTTAGTGAATCCCACGAGCCGCAAGGGAGGGAGGATGGAGGTCAGTCCCAGCAGAGCCCTGCATTCTGAGGTAAGGCACCATAGTACCTGGGGGAGCCCGATCCCGGGAAGATCGATGACGATGACAGGAAAAAATTATTAATTAACTAAGTTATTACCCATGAGAAAAAAAAAGGTATATTTATATACATGAGTTAACTGTAAATAATAAACGAATAAATAAAAAGATACATAGATATTTATAAAGATAGGTAGTGATTTTTGACGCGCTCTATTTCTCATATTACATTTGCCAAATTCCTTTATTATTACATTCAAAACAACTTACAAATGTTGTCCTGTTTCATATTCATTTAACATATCTTCTTGATTATTTGATTTTTTATCAGTCTGTCGATGGTCTGATTTCATATCGATATCACGAGAAACTGAAATTTAACACAGGATAAATTATTTCGTGTGGTTATCACAGCTTTTAAAATTTCACCCTGTGGATGTCAGAAAAGGGGACAACGCATCCACACTCGCAAAGAGATCTTACCGGGCGCACTGAAATGTCAAAATATCCTTTTCTTCAAAGTTAATTAAGACAAAAGTATAGTGTACTTTTCCCGCCAACTTACATCAGTGACGTTTTGTTTTCATTTCATTTTAATTATCTTATATTATTTTCAGTTATGTTATCATAACATAGTTCGATTAAGGCGTATATGTGAAATGATATGAAATAAATGCATGTATCGTGATTTTTTTAAGTTGACTGAAAAAGTCCTTAGAAGGTTTTGGTACAATACCCACCATATTATTAAGACTTAACGTGATAAGTTGACTAGTATATTTCAAGAGATTTGATGTTATCGAATTTTACTTGACAATGACATAATATTTTTAACTAATTGCCATCAAAAAAAAGAAAACCTCGTGACTATGACAGAAACTGCCATTTCAATAATCATCAGCGAATCACAGTACACGGTTCACACTATCCTTATAACAAGTTTGCAGATTAATGCTCCGATAAGGATGTTGACTATTTCGAGGGTTGTTGAAAAGTAATGCATAAATATCTAATATAGCTAAATATATATATTTTTAATACACTTGTTTTTTCTTTGAATAACCGAGTGTACGAAAACCATTGAATTTGATTTAACGAGTTTTCCTAGGGACCCATCAATTACTTCGAATTATAGAGAAGTTTGAATTATCAAGACTCGACTGTATTTTAAATTTCGCTCCAAAACGCCAATACTGCTCACGTGGTTTGTGAAGAAGTATATACACTTTTATTATAACTTAACGTCACGTGTCTTGCGAGAAAAATAATCACATTTTGATTATTCCATAACACCTAAATTCCTTAAAAAAATATTGTTTTCATAATTTTCGTCGAAAACATATTTTTTTTATATAATATTATAATATCCCTATTAAGCGCCAGACAAATTTCACATAAAGCGTTAGTCTAAGTTATATTATATTTAATGTAATATGGGGACCAATGTCAAACAAAAATCTCTATTTTGAGTTAAGGGAAACAATTATTGCACATAACATTTCCCGATATTCAACCTAACCTGATAACCTAAACTAAATACAATCGTTTACAGAATTACATTTCTCTAATTCTGTAAAGTAGGAGGCAAATTAAATGACCATAAAAAAATCAAGTAAAGAAATACATAAGTATATGAAGACATACATGATAGTTTTAGATAGCCCTAGTTCGGCAGTTAGTGAAACAACAGTCAGGGGCCCAATTGGCGCAGTGGCGGGGCTCCCCGCTCACAGAGTCAATGGTCACGAGTTCGATCTCATAGGAATAAATATATGTATGGCCTACAGATATTTAATCCGAGTGTGGTAACCCCGCCAATCCGCGCTGGACAATCGTGGTGGGTTAACGTCCGTTCCTCCAGAAATTGAGAGGCCCTGGAAATCAGCAGTGGAACATACATGGGCTGTGAAAAAAAATACCTGCTAGCAGTTCCGAGAGAGTTGGAAATGCACCAAATTCCCTCAAAAACTTCCCATCCGTAATTCTAATTTGCTCTGTTGGAATAAGTATATCTGAACCCGTATGTGGGTTCGTATTAATGTATTTCACCAGTCTCTGCAAACTGTGAGCAAACTCCACTGCATGTAATCCCTTATTCTCCAACAATTTCTCATTGAACATCGATCCTTCGAGACAGTATTTAATGAGAGCGTTTTTATTAGCTCGCCTTGCGAGGTCTTTTATGTCCAGTCCTGTCAATTGCGACATCCTTTCGCTGTTCTCTTCTATATTTCTGGTATCTACATATTCGGAAAACTTTGTTATAATACAGATTGTCCTCATATCAGTATAAAAAAATTATTGCAAAGTAAAATAATAAATTTAATTTAGAAAATATCGTTAACATTTTTTTTACATATAAAATATATTCATACAATTACAGATGTGTAGAAAATCGTATGAAATGGACACGTGTCAATGGACCGCACCATGCTGCTATTTTAAAGAGGCCACTGATGTTTTTTTTTTTCAAAAGAGTTAACGATTTTTTATTTTTAAAGCTTTTACTCTTAAAGAAGTCATTGAAACCTTTAAATCATAAGTGCAACCTGTTGAGTTAAACGTTTACACATTTTTATTTTAATAGAATATTTTTAATTTAAACATAATATCGAAAACTAAATAAAAAGTTGTAAAACAATCTTTTTTATTAATTTAAACTTTAAGTATTGTTTTTTATACAAGAAAAGAACACCCGTGTAGGCTGCGTAAAATATATTAGTATTATAAAATCATTAATTAAAATAAGTCACAGTGTTCAATTTTAATTGGAAGACTCACATGTCAAGCCTTTAAAAGTATTCCTCACCACAGAAAACATATGATATTCATACTTAATTCTTAAAGATAATTTCAAAAGTGAGAAGCAATTCTTAATGAATCAGCCTCAATTTGATTGAATTCTTTTTTTGAATAAATGTAAGAATTTCGAATAAGTGTAGAATTTAAAATATAAATCAATTATTATTATTTATTAATGAATATATATTCATTATGGTTTCATTAATTTATTCATTTATATAAATGAATGGCTTTCAATTGTGCTAAAATAACACGAAGGATTTTCATTATGGTTACACAACACGAGAAAAAGTGACATTTGATCAGACGACAGATAAACACGGACGGTTGAAACATAACAGATACTTAACAACTGACAATGATCCCAATCAATAGCTTTACTTGCTTCCCGAATTATGAACCGCACTCCCAAAAACATAGTTATCTTCAAAATGAATGAAACAGCTCAACCAGAGAATTAGACAGATAACTCGTTTATTCAAGGCACAATACAAGCAACATCTAAAGTAACAAGCAAAATAAAAATTAGAATAAAATACTACACAAATTTTCGGAATAACCAAAACCGAAGAATAGGCCTTGGCTCAGATGTAATGCTGTAGATGATTAACTACAGTCCTGGTCTCTCTGCCGACACCTGTTAGAATGTGCGTTACACAAAAAATACAAAATAAATCTAGGTTTTTCTAAAGAGATGAGGAAATTTTTTTAATAATTACAACAATCTTTCAGTTTCTATTGCAGTTTTGCTACTATGCTTCATCATCATTCAGTTTCTAGTTTTTAAACCATTTTTCAAGATTGCAGTTTGGGTAGAAGTACTATTTTTAGCACAGTAGCATTGAGGGAGTGATGATATATTCAATATTTATAAATTGGAAATGTACTGAATGTTACAAACTGAATTTAAATCAAAAAAATTTAGATTAATTAGATTTACAATAGAAATGATAAATAATTAGCTATTTGCCTATTTAAAACTCACCAAATTCTTCCTCATGGTTCATTGCTTTCAAAAGCGCACTTTGAGAATCAAGGAATGTATCCTTAATTTCTCCGTACTTTACAAGCTCTTGCCGTAGTTTATGTAGTGTTCTAGAACGTTAAAATGTGTTCTTTAAATCATTTCTTCTGGATATATACATAAACTAGCTTTTCCGGGCCAGCCTGCGATGGTCCCGCAAAGCTACCCGAGCGCTTCGGGTTTCTGCCAAATTTCAGCGAAAGCGGCCCATAAGTGACGATTTTAAGTTTGTATGGCGACTATCATATTTTCCATCATTTTGAATTTCTTTCTCCCCCCACCCATACTATCGCACTTGTCACCATTTTTTGTTCAAGGACAACCCCACGTAGGTATGATGGTTCGGGGGGCCGTGGAGCAACTTTTTACCGGGTTCAGATTTTCAAGGATCGGATATAATTTCTCTGCCTCGAGCCCTATTCGAACATTTCCCTAGAACAAACTTACCCTCCATCAATCAAACATATAAATGTCCTTCTTTGAAATTATAATTTACTAGCAAGATACTTGATTGTAAGTATATGTGGTTGACCTAATTGACAGAATTAATAATTCCAAAAAAACGTTTTTATAACGGATTTAATATAGTAAAGAGCATAAAATGGAATAGTTCGTGTTAACCATAAAAAATATCAGTTTTAACACCTAAAATAAGAATAGTTTTATAAAAATTTGAAGTTTTTTCGAAAATTTAAAGATTTTTATTTTTCCTGTATTATTCCTTAATTAAATAATATGAAATAATTGTTACCATTTTCTCTAAAATTATTTTAAAGTCAAATTCAAAAATTTATTTAAAATAGGCTTTAATTGCAAAAATATCTCTACGAAAAATATTATATTATAAATATCTAATACAAATTAAAATCCAAAAACTAGAAAGTAAGTAGTCCTGCCTGTTTACTGTAATTTATTAACATTATCTTTTTCTCAAACAAATAGGCGAGAGGGTGACATCACAAGATAGTAACTGAAATAAAAACATACCTACATACCTACATACATACAACTGATAAAAAAATTTGCAGTGAAGGCCACACTGGCTGAAAAAAGCCAGTAGAGTTAAAAAGTAGTAGTAAGTATTTAGACTCACCCGTGAAGTGCACTCAATCTTTTTAATAAAGCAGCGTCACAAAGAACGCCATGTCTGTTCTTAACAGCTACATCAAATTTGGGGTTTAACTTTAAACAACGATCTAAATGCCGTAAAGAACTATTGAAGTCGCAAAGCGTGACATAAGCATTGCCAAGCATAAAATGATTCATGTAATGATTTGGATTGTGATCAACAGCAGCATTTAAAACAATAATTGCATCCTCTGGCTGTTTACTACGATGTAAAATTGTCCCCAAGTTCAGAAGAGCTATGTCTTTGTATTCTCTGCAATAAAAAGACAATCATATGATAAAATTTGGAAGTATGCTCCGAGGAAGTTTGCAAACAAGTGAGACAGGAGTATTTAAGAGATGTGCATGTGTCTATGAAAAACTGGCAACACAGTTTTGCAGATGTGACCCACATACTCATTTGCCTGCTCTGCTATAAAAGGAAATAAATTAAAAGAGATCTTGTTCAATCTTCTATTTATAGAAACATAACCAAACAAATACACTTGCCATTGGAGACTATATCATAAATGTTAATGAATCAAGTATGTATTTTATAAAAACTTCAGCACTAATCTATGTCAGCAATTGTTAGTTATCCAAAAAATGTAACCAGCTCATTACTATTTCCTTCTGATAACTTTGGAGCTGTGTGACTGGGGTTCTTTGGTAATTATGAAAATAACCAATTTTGATTATATTTATAATGAGAAGATGGCTGGTACTACACTACTAGGATATAACACGATAAGAATTTAAGCTATAAATTAAGAAATTTTTTAAGTTAAAAATGATCAGAGGGACTCCATTTATTTACCTCGGTGCATAGTGCAATGAGCGACGACTACACTCCATGGCTTTTGGTATATTTCCCCTCACCCGCCAATATAAAGATGCCAAATTATAATGAAGCCATGAGGAACTGTTCTTCCTGAGAACACCTGATAACCAATGACCAAACTGATCTATATTCATTATAGGAGAAATTATTTCAGGCAAAGAGTACTCAGGGCTTGCAGTCAAATTTCCTCTGGATACCATACCCTGCAACAGAAAACACAAAAGACTTAATCTATTACTTTTATCATATGCTCTATATTTATTTATAATTGAAAACCAAAACATCTTAATTAAAGTATAAATACAATAATTTGAAATATATTTTACACCTATCAAATTTTCAGAAATTATCAAGCATAAAATGCTTAGAAGATTTGTGCTTTACTTAACATAAATTAATTTAATTTACTTCTATAGGCAAATAGTGTTGCCTTTTGTTTATTATTACCATAAAAGAGATTTCCTTGTTTTTTTACTTTCCACAAATCAAACTTAAAAAATATATTTATTTATTTTACCCTCACAAACATATTTAATATTTAAATTGTAATATCATAAAAATTAT
Organism: Baronia brevicornis; assembly: GCA_031353405.1. Lineage (NCBI taxonomy): Eukaryota > Metazoa > Arthropoda > Insecta > Lepidoptera > Papilionidae > Baronia > Baronia brevicornis. The sequence goes on from JASFAT010001437.1 coordinate 52,631, forward strand.
ATTTAATGTTATACACCTAAATAGCTCACAAAAAACAATATTAAAATACCTCGAGGTGCTCAAATGCAAACATGCTAAATGTCAATGAGGATATTTTTTTGCAGTCTGGGACATCTGTATCCTGTCCATACTGAGGCTGGACCAACTGAAATTCTTGTTCAGGTATATTTCTTGATGAACCATCTTCAAGAAATGAGACATACCAATCTAAAGCATTAAGTTTTCCAGCTTTGTCACAATTGTCATCCGCAATTATTTGAGATCCAATATCAGTCCTTACATCAACATCAACCCATAATTCATCTATCAAAGCTTGTCTGTTGGACAGATCTTTATAAACACTTATAATATCATTTAAATGCAATTGCTGGCTCAAGAACGCTACTAAATCATAAGGTCGAGCTAGTTCGAATGGAGAATTAAACTGTAACAAACATCAAAGAAACCTGCGTTAGTAAATCAATATTACAAACAATACTCTGCTCAGTAAAGCAGTTTTGAGTAGTTTCGCAGCCTGAGTTTTGCTAAGATAATATAAATTTAGCAGAAAAATTTCTTATCGTACCCTTGGCTGAATTAAACCACTCTCGGTAACCATCCAGTGTGTGTTTCCATGAACACCGCCAATGGTGCATACGATAAATAAACCTAAAATTGTTTTAATCTTCATTATCAATTATTAGTTAATGCTTGCAAAAGAAATAATCATACTATTTATTTAGAAATGGCGTTTTTTTAATATTTTTAAGAAGATAGCTTCAACATTTCTTCTCCAATCATTATTTCTAAAAACATCATAAATATGAGATGACAGTTATTATTTTTTTTAATGGTTTTACGGCTCTGGGTTCAAGTATTTTTAACCCTTCTTATAAGTTTATTTAATCAGCTTATCACATCAAGTCTTCATAACACCTTTTTATGAAGACTTAATGTGATAAGCTTTTCTACAAAAACCTTCAATGGACCTTTATAATCAAGCAGTTAAGATACAAGTATTTGTTACATATCACTCCACGTATTTTCTTCACGCATTCACCAAATTATATTCTACAATATGCCACCACAATTAAACATTAAAACGGATAATTACATAAGATTATGAAAATGAAATAAAAACAAAACGACATGACATGATGAACAATGTTGCAGTCTAAAACATTTTAAATCAATAGATACGGTCTAATCTAATAAGATTAGACCGTACAACAATAACTGCATATGTTGCGGGCTAGTAAGTATATACAACTATCATAATTTATTTCTTTAAACTTTCTTTGAATCAGTTTTCTTGAAGAGGATTTTTTAGAACATGACAGGACGACTTGGCAAGCCCAGATCAGTTATGGGCCGTGTGTGGCCGTTATGGCAGGATAAACTTTAAAGAAACAAGAACCAAAAAGTTGTGAATAATCTACCTGTAATACCAATCTATCATTCTATTCTAGAATCGTTGTGAAACATTTTTCGCAAATCACAACTTTAATATATTTTATTTCAATGTGATTACCCCAAATCGATATAAGCGAGGTTTTCGTTCATAATTATTCAAAAGTATAAATGAAACATATCCAAAATTTATATTCAATACTTCTTAGTATCTAAATGATAAAGTGTCATTATGGGAGAGGGGCGGGGGGCGGGGGCGGGGTTGAGCCTGCAGCACTTAACTGCTCATCGGACGAAACGCGGTAGTTAAGCTACCACTTAGACGTCAGTTTTCTGCGGGAGTGTGGTACTTCCCCGGGCGGGCCGGCTCATTCATACTACAGACAAATAATATGACATTCTTGACAAAGTATTCGTCTGCAACGTGGCTCAACCACTACAATTCGGAATCAGAGAAAAAAATGATTTTAAGAGACTCATAACTATGTTAATTGACGTTTAAATGCAATTTAAATATGCTGTTTCAGAATATAAAAATTTAATTCTTGATAAAACATAACGTTTCCTATAAAAGACACGCGAAAGGTGAAGTATTTATATCAGGTAAACGAGCACAAACAAGCTAAAAGTGGCCCTAAAATTGTTATAACAATTTATTATCAAAGCAATTAGAGAACTTCTCGTAATATAAATAAAGTTTTATGTTGCTACTTTTTTTGGAATAATGATAATTGGTTTAAACAACAGTCAAAAATCAAAATCAGAATATGATTTAAATATTAAATATTACTTAATGTATTCTTTTTCAGTATGAATTAAACTTGATCAAAAAATATTTTTATTTTGTAAAAGCGAAACAAATAATATTTTTTTTATTGAAACATAACAGAAGTTTTACATCGGGCTTTTAAATTAGGAATATAATTGAAGGTCTATCAATTATATTTGAAATTAATTATAATATGAGTCTTTGGTTAACTTTTAATACAAACATTTGCGGATTTGTCTTAAAATATCAGTAGACAAGTATATGTATGCTATCACTACTAAATAAAGCTTTCATAATTGTAATCCTTACTGCGCAAGTCCAAATAACCTCATTCAATCCGGGCATTAGACCATGCACATGAGTTTTACTAGTATTGAAATTATTTTAATAAACATTTGCCAGTCCAGAGGACTTTTTTCAAGATAGCTTATCGTACATTCCTCGTATTTTTTGCCTTTAAGTAGTGTTAGTAATTCAAAAAACATCATTTGCATTATACAATCAATTGTAAGAAAATGTCGAAAAAAATGAATAAATAAAGAGTAAATCTTTTAGTAAATAATATGTGATGTTAAAATTTTAAAAGTATTGAGTGAGATATAAAATGTTAAATGACGCACAAATACAGTCGCCGCCTTCGAATATCGACAACCGCACTAATGAAACGTTTGCTGTGAACAGACCAATAAAAAATTTGGATTATAAGGTGGTAGTATCAGTACCGTATTTCAAAATAATTTTATCGTTTGTATATACATACTTAGAAATACATAATAATTTTAGGGGTTGCTATGGACATGTGCCCTGAGAGAAATATGTTTAACTGCACTTTGGCTTCCACTTGGTGCTTTAATATTTTGTTATGTGAGCGCAACTATATTTCAAGCAGATGATGTACATGAGACTCATTGTAGGGTAAGTTTTATAATTATTTAATGATAATGAAATAAGGCTTACATTGCGGGAATTCATTATTCAGATGGAGAGTCAATAATTACATTATTAATATCCGGGAGAACCAGTTCGAAAAATTATAATATATTGTCGGTTTATTATCCACAAAATACTTTTCTAAATTTTTGCAAAAAACAGTCATCAAAAAAACTGTCAAATTTTAAAATAATAGTCGAACTAGCAACCGAAAAACGGTTGTCAAACAAAACACCATATTAACATTATCACCAAAAAAGTAAATATTGTTTTTTAAATTGGGTTTCGCGGATGTAGTAAGGCAATAATTGAATCTCCATATTATTATTTATTGCTTTTTTTGCAAAATATAATACTTTTAAATTTATGATTTCCAGGTTTATAATGTAGTACCATCTATAAGTGCGATTACTGGGATCAGTCCACAAAGATATATTTGGAGAATATGCATAGCCTATCATTTAGGACCAAGAATATTAATAGGTTCTTTGTATTACAACTATCACAAAGAACGAACTTCGCATATCACAGATGAGAAGGTAACCTAAGTTGATGCTAACACTATAATTCTTTGGCTCGCAAGGCTTTCGTGATCCCTGTGGTGGTGCTAATGTTTATAGACGGCGTTGATTGCTTTCCATCAGGCAACACATTTGCTCGTTTGCCCTCCTATCCCATAAAAAAAGGAAGATTATTTTAGAAGTTGAAAAAAGAAAGCAATTTACAAGGAGTTGGCTACACGTTATCAGTATCTGCAAGCCGCCCTTAACAGATCTCTGTCTATCCGGGTTCCAACACTACGTTTACTAAGACGCAATTTCCACTCCAGCACTCGCCTACTAATAGTCTTATTACATATCTTATTACGTAATACATATTCTTCTAATCTTTTAAAAAAACGTTATTTAATTTTTTTGATGCTTCTAAAACATTTACCAATAATTTAATTATACTTTATTGCATACTTATTCTTTTCAGGCTCATATACTGGCAAGTAAATTAGGGAAAGCATGTTACTGGCTCAATCTTATAGAAATATTTGCTCTCACTGGAGTAACCTATGTCTCGAACAGAGAAAATTATTGTAAGTATTATTACAGCTGTAATAATCAGATATTTATAATATAAATTAATGGGTTCGCTGCGCAGATGGTCACTCTATTTAGATATTGGATTTACGCTGGACAAACACCAGGGAATCATATCCATCCGAGGATAGTTCTTTCCATTGCTCTCTGAGGGACTTTAAGTTTGGGAAGAAGATGGACTGTCCGTGTCCACGTTTCAACATCATAATAGAAGTAGAGACGGTATAGCATGGCTTCCTGAGGATGGGTCGTCGAATGAGCGACGAGCCCGATAAAGGAAAAAATTCAGCCAAATGTAGAGATAACATCTTCGTCCTCTAGAAATATCAAAGATCGGGGAAAAATCGTCCCCCGAAATTCTGTTCTTGCAGTGGTGATAGGCGCCGACGTATGTACGTTCCAGGGTGCACCTGTAAACTCGATAATACAACGTGTAGAAGTCCTCTTATCATCGTACTCTACGCTAGGAAGAAATTGTCTTAATACAAAATTTAATTTTCAGTTGTTCATGAAAAGATATTCATAGTGTTCATGGTTACATCTCTCCTGCACATGCTGTGTCGCGCGCGGGTCGGTTGCATCGCCAGCGACGCAGTTGAACCAGTTCGGACCAATAAACTTGTGTGGATATTGCTCTACATAGCCATAGCTGCTACTATTGGCTTAATTATATTCTTCCTGAGCCATCGATTATTATGTCGTCCATTGGGTAAGGTCCCAATTTAAAATTTTCCACTGGAATTAGATCGACGAAGTCATATAGCAAGCAAATTGGAATAAAAAAAATTAAATACTTGGTAGATGTGAAACATTGACCACGGTTTGGTCTCTACCGTATGTAAGTGACCCTGTATAGAGTAGAGTAGAGGGGAGCGTAGCCTGAATCGAAACGATGTCTCGGTCTACGATTTCACTTCCATACCTCGTGATGTTTTACATCAATAAACGACCTATTATCTATTTGCTTAGTGTATTTTTTTGTGTTGACAGACGACGAAAACCATTACGCCATTGGGTCGCTTATTATTTCCTGTTTAAAATGTCCAAAGTTTGTCTGTAGTTTCAATCATTCAATAATTTAAGACAATAGAGTCATTCACTACCGTATCACTCCTCGTCTTCCGTTGCGGTAGTATCATATCCCTATCATCCTGTCTAAATCCATCTTTTTTCCCCTGTCTTTTCTCTATCCTTTATCTTCCTCCGCCAATCCACGACTACCATGCCAAAGGATGCGTGGCTAGGGGCGAGCTTAGTGGCAAGCGTGCCGACCGTTCCGGGATCTGGCTCCTCCGGGTACTATAGTGCCTTACCTCAGCATGCGGGGCTCTGCTGAGACTGACCTCCATCCTACCTTGCGGCTCGTAGGATGCATTAGGACGAATCTTAATATACCTAATTCGTCAAAAAATGACGGCGACGTGGTTCGCCACCCGTCACGTCTTGATTCCCACGAGGGCGAGAAGCGACCAATTGAGAGCCGTTTCTCTATGATGAATGTGAGTGACAAGATGGAATGTGAGTGGAAGGATGGATGAGTGTGAAGTAAGGAAGGAGGTGTGTCGGGATCGTAGCGGGTGGAGATCTGTGGTCTCTGCCTAACCCTACAGGGAGACAGGCGTGACGATATGTATGTATAAGTCATTCAATATTGCTGTATATATATACTTTAAACTTTAGTCAAATCCTCACAGTCTGGAAAACGCTTACATTGGAAGACGTTAGACTGTATTTTAATAATTATTTTACATTTTTAATTTCAGCTTTTACGTGGTTTTCAGTATGTGAGTACATACTCGCTACAACTAATATGGCGTTTCACGCCATCGTAGTGCAGGATTTGCCCTTCCATCAAGTGCAAGTTGTCTGCCATACACATCTTAAGAAAAATTGAATACTAATGTAAAAAATATTTTATTTTTCATGTGTAATTCAAAATTCAGTGGCAACTTGTGTCTTTAAAGAATTAATTCATATGTAGTAGGTTTTGTATAAAAGGTTACATTATTTTACATGATAAAAATATTCTTAACATTTTTATTATTTGCTTGCACATTATGAAATATATTAATTACTATTCTAAATTATAAACCTAAATATTAAGTAGGAAATGAACCATTATTTTTAAGGACGCAATTATTTCAGTAAATAATCATTAGATACATAATTTATATATAGACTTTTTTTAGTGAAATTTACAATTATATTAAATATTCAGTTGATGAAAATAAAATCTTTTTAAATATGTTAACATGTGTTAAAATGTATAAAATTTTTTGTCGTTTAAATGGGTGAATTTTATTTATAATTAGTGTAAATGAACATAGTACAATAGAAATAAAAACAAGATAGATACCATAAGCCATCAATGTTTTTCAAACAACCTTTATGCTGAAAAATGATAAAGAAAATGAAAGGGCTATAGAGGAAAGGTTTTAATTGACAAGTAAATAATGATTTTTTTATTTAATTAGGAAAGTTTCAACGCAATCAGAAGAATAGCTTTAGAGCATAATTGTATAATAAGGTTTTTATATGCAAAATATTTTTATTTATTTTTTTGTTTTAAACTCGTTTAAAAGGAATTTTATTCTATCTAACATTTCTACGTAAAATCTCATTTGTACGCTAAAATAATTTTGTCACATTAAGGGAAACACTTTTTAAAAATACTTAAATTAAATGTTAATACATACAACATACACAGGGTCACTATAAAAGGACATGAAGTGCACAATAGTAATGGTTTATTATAAATTTCGTCATTTTTTGATTATATAGTTATTAAAAGATTAAATAATATTTAGTTAATCGCCTTTTTTTTATTAGTCGTAAAAGGATAGTTGTTACAAATATTATTATTAGAATTCAACAGTACACAAGTTCAGGCGTTCGGAGAGTAATTATTTTAGGTAACTTTCAATATTTTTTTAGATGTATTGCTATTTGCCTTCCTAAAAGTTATATTTAAATTTAGATAAGGTACAGAAAAATTTATATAATTTTCATTTCTATAATTGTACACAAATGGTGCCTTCACACTTGTAAATCTGCACAAAATCTTTTACTATAAATTTAAACGGCAAAATATGACAGCCTTCAGCAATAAACATTACACTCGTATCACTTTGTAGTATTTTTAAACAGATATCCGCCATATTTAAGCAGCAGTCAACAGATTTTTCCAAATTTTTGATACATCCCAATTATTGTAAGATTCTAAATCATAACACTAATAAATAAAATTATATTAATAAATTACTCTTTGGATGAACATTTAAATAAATCACTCCAAATATTTGTCATGTACGTACGAAAATAAAGGCTTCAAACGTCATATTTCATTTTAAGTGAATATTTCGTTGTAAGATTATGTTTATAACCTATCACATAAAGGAGTTAAATACTTACCCATATTATACATAAAAATTGATGGTTAAAGTTATAGTAATTATTTTAATTATAACGGAATGTACGTAAGTATTAAAAAGTATTTCTTCTACATATGGAGTTAATAAATAATATTAGTTATTTAGACGTCATTTTTTTTCGATTAGAAATATATGGTTAAATACAATATAGGGATGTTCATATCGTAACAAAGAATTAGCAGTTAGCATAAAGTACCTCGACAAATAACGCAGCTAAATTAATTTTGTGGCAAATTTATTCTTAACTTGTTCCGTACTTGTGGTGGCATATAAAATATTTTCTAAATAGCATGCAGCCACGAGTCTTAAGAGCAGTTAAAAATTCATAATACTTTATTTTAAAACCTCAGTCTATCTCAGATTGATTTATTTTCCCGTTCTTTAAGTACCGAATACCTAATTTGTATTTAAATAGTGATTAAAATATCATATTACAGTATCTTAAAAGACACTATGGACGTCTAACTTTGATCTAAAATATAAGTTTAAATGTACTATTTTAAAGGCTTCTTTGAGTGTTAGTGATTTTTAGTAAAATATTAATATAGCGCAATATAGGCCTATTTAAAATATTTACTAATTTTATACCTGTTAAAAATATAATTTATATGTTGCATATTTATTATATATTTTGGTTTATTTGTAGTAAATATTAAATTTATATTGTTGTTACGATGTTCATGTTTACAGAACTTTATTTACTTTTCTATTACTATATATTAAGTACATGTAGAATTTAAATCTTATCCTAGTACAATTTTTGAAGTATGATCGTTCATTATTACATTAAGATATTATTATAAATAAGAATATCATGTTTTATGAATTAAAAACCTGCTTATAAAACCATTTGTTTACCTTTGTAATCATTACCCTTAATTTCAATAATCTCAGGTTCATGTTGATGATGCTGAATGGCTAAAAAATAGGACTGACTTATACAAAAATTATCCAGTTTATTATTAAACATTGTTGAAATCTGGAAAATCTGGCACATTCTCAAATGATATCTACAATGATAACTATTTATTTCATGATTTAAAAAAAAACATAAACATATAAAATTTATAAAAATACGAGTTTACCACAATCTTTATAACAATATTTAGGTCCTTTTCCTAATTTTTCCATAATTATTTTATTAATTGTCAAATCGGTTAGATAATGTATAACGCCCTCTAGAATATAGTACACTAAACACATCAAATGCACGAGAGGGCGCTATGTAATTTGACAGTTCTAAATAGGAAAAACGTTCGCTTGCTTTCGTAACAAAGATGGCGGAGACGGGTGCTACGCAGGTATAAACTTTACGTGTGTTGGTGTATACATGCACAAAATTTCACGTTTGACCACTCTGGACACAAACACAGACGCGTAAAAACGGGTGTGCGCGGGGCAAGGGGAGTAACGTCCATGAAGTTGTGTCAGCATATGCGCAAACGAGGTGCGCATTCGTCGCGTGCGTTGTCGGGATTCTTTGTGCCATTCTTCGCATACCAATAAGAGTATATTCTTTTAATTAACTCTTATAATAACAATTATTCAAAATTCGCCCCTTCACCACATCTTCGCACTCCGTAATAGGTGAGTAAAAATTAATTTTAAGGTGATTTTCATACAAATAACTCAAGTTTTCTGTGATTTTTATTCGGGAATGTCAACAATGCGATCGCAATCCAGCAATATTTTACATAGTTGTCGCGTTTGCTCCGCTTTGACTTCCGGTCGTTCGGGTGTCGGCATTTCGCGATGTAAACATTATCTAGTTTTGCGGATGGGACATTTAGGAGAGGTGCTAGGGCATGAAGTGTGCTCAAGGTGTTTTTGTGTTGTTAAATTCGCTTGAGTGTGCTTAGTGGCATGGCGCAATTTTCGAAAGACGCGGTATGGTATGGTTCGCCCGCGATACACTTCAGTCGCGTTGGTGGTTGTTTGCGATTTGACGTATTTCGCGTGCGGTGATGACACTTGTCAACTTATTTGTGAAATGTCAAACGATTTACATGCATTGCGCGAGTGAATGGTAAACAAATTGACAGTGATTTTGATATCGATGCAGTGAAATTATTTACGAGTGACATGGACTGTTATTATTCCAAATATTATCCAAGGCGTGAGTACTCTTTAATAAAAATAAACAAAATTCTTTAAATATTTTTAGAATTCCAAACGTTTTAAGTGACTATTCTCTTTAAATATCTCAGTTAATTCAAACGTATTTTACTTTTTTACAATAATTTAAATATCAGGTTATATAAATTTATATTAATACAATAATGGAAGTATGTATTTAACAAATATTTAAAAAATGTATTTTTTTAGTAACATTTATTCCGTTTTATTTTAAATGTGAAATACTGTGTAAAAGTAATGAGTAAAATAATTAAACTTTTATACTTTGGTTAATCTTATTTTTTTTATTTTTGGTTATTACCAACTTGTTATGAATATTTCATAAAAATTTTCTACGTTTTAAAACCCTTCAAATTTGTTTAGGCTTCTATTTAATTTTAAAATAAGATAAAGTTCAAGTGATTGATAACTAAATAATTTTCAATTTAAAATAATTAATAAATATGTACGTTCGTTAATTACACATGCTCTAAATAAAATAATCATTTTTCATTATAAATAATCTTAGATCATTAAATTCAATGAATTACTTTAGTTGTGTACGTTTTAATTACCCGTACGAAACTGCATTATTAAAAAAATTTAAAAGTGTAATTGAAAGTTTAAGCTTCGAAAAATTTGTTTCTTTGTGTAAGTTTTATTAATTAAAGAAATGTTTTATAAATTGGTATTTGGTTTTTTAGTAGATGTTGTTTTCGGGATAATCTCTAACTTTATGCCATATTGAAAATTTATTGATATTTATACCTTATATCGATTTTGGAATCTAAAAAAATAAACCTAAATAACTCTTAAAGGCCGGCAACGTTTCTCCAATGCCTATGGTGTTACAGATGTCTATGGGCGGCGTTGATTAGTTGTTAATGACAGGTTTGATGGTTTGCCTTTCTATAGCATAAAAATGTTGCTATGATTGTTATTGAGAAGAATCCATAGTAATTATTAGCTGTCGTATTTACTTACCATCGTATACAGAAACAATTTTTTTACATCGATTTGATTAAGATCGTCGATCTTTAGTTTACGATATCGTTAGTCTGTAAACGATATAATCCGAAAAAAAAAGCGCACAGGAAAATCATGCAGCTACTTGGCACAAAATCGTGTCCAATTCCTAGATCTCCGTTAGTACGGCGAACTGCGAGTCAGAGATCTGGAGAGATCATGAAGCGCTACTTATGTATCTGTCGGTCTCCGGCACGGGTGCCAAGAGTTATTTTGGTCAATACGGGTGATGTTTTTATTGCTCGTCGCGACGCCGACGCCAAAGACTCGAGCGCGACAAGCAATAAGACGTGTAAACTGCTGACACCTCCAGCTCTCCCTCACGCGGCGTTACACCTAATGGACGATCTAAAACGATTTATTGCGCGTTCTATCTTAAGGGAGACGAACCCAAGCGCAGTTTCTTTATACAGCCCTTATATGACATACTGCTAGGCACGGGACCTTCATATTTCTGGAGGAATGGAAAATAACTCACTATGCTTTTCCAGAGCTGGTGATGGCACCCAGTCTAGGAATAAATATGTGCAAGCCACACATATATTTATTCCGTTGCGGGAATCGAACCCGCGACCATAAAATATGAAAGCGCTCTGAAAAATTTCACTTGTGAGCTAATTAGTAATGACAGTCCCAATATGTTATGTCCCTTGTATTACTATCCATTATTTTTTTTTATGAAGAATCGTGCAGAATAAAAGGTGACAAAGTTAACTGATAGATGTAAATTATAGTAACGAATATATTAATTTCAAAATAAACTATTTCCTTGTTGTCGCCGTTGGCGATAGTCAGGATATAATTTGTCTATGTAGCACTCAGCATTGATTAGGGCCATCCCATTTCTTCCCGCGGGTGGCGCAAGAGACGACTGCAGAGCAAAAAGCTTCATGACTTTATGGACATGCATTTAATTACATTAATATACCAGAAATCGGCGTAACATACTATTGTAGGGATCAATCAGTTATGGATGATTGCCAAGTAAAATCTTGTTATTTAAGTTGGTCTAAGTTTTCATACTACTCTATTCACTCCTGAACATACGAATACTCTCTTGAACTTATAATTATCAACTCCATATTTTAAATCTTTATAAATGTATCTAAAATTATCGTTTAAATAATCCCCGTTTCTAGACGAAAGTACCTTGAATGAAAAATTATTAAATATTTAATTAATTGTAATTGTTAAAGTTTGTTAGATAGGAATCAAATTATTTTCATATTATATATTTCACGTTATAGAATATTGAATATGAAACGTATTATTTATGTAAATTTAATTCGTTGGATGGCCTTAATTTCAATCTACAGGAAATAGAGACCAATATACAACCAATACACTGCAAATAAACGTTTAAATGCTCAAGAAAGTCTCGCACCAGATGCAGAGTAAACGTTCATAAATGTAACTTGGCGAGCTTTTATTATACGTCTTGATTGAGGGGTAGATGAAGCGATACGGATTGTTTTATGATTTATGCTGTATTATCAGTGTAAGTTACAAAATCCATGTATGTTTGTAGTTTCAATTTCATCTGTTGATGTTCTTCAAGCCGATTTGGCAGCTTCTGCAAAGAACCAGGAGTGTCAACTGTATAGAAAATATATTTAAGCGCATTGAATACGCAAACAAAAAGGCTTTCGTACGAATCCACCTTAATGAATTGAAACGAAATTTCGATATAATTGAATGTTAAACATTTTAATACCGAACTGGTATTTGAAAGCTAGACCTTCGGCTCAGAATTCAGATACGCTAACTATTAAGTAACGTTTTTTTTTTTATATTGCCAGTATTCGATATCAACGAGACATACTCGAGTAACGACTTACTCCGAGTTTCTTATTTCATACCTGGGACACCGCTGAAACGATAATAGAGACATTGCTACGTCAGGTGTGTAGTTGCGATCAGGGAAGATCGAGACCGGTCCACGTCTTGGAACGCGATCTGAGTGCTATTTGTGTCCAGTTCCTGCCAGTCATCTTGCGCAGATCGTCGCTTTGTCTAGTAGGTGGGTGTCCACTCCACTAGTCTACTCCACTGCTTTTCTGTTCTCTGAAAAACGTTTCCAGCCTATTGCCACTTCAGTTTGCTACTTTGAAAAGCTATAACGGTGACTCTGGTTCTCCGACGGATTTCTTCATTTCGAATCATATCCACCAGAGAAACTGAGCAATTAACGCCATGTTAGCAGTTCAATTAATATTAAATCTGACAGATTTAATGCGAATTATGAATGCTAATTGATGTTATCAGTTTGTTTTAGAAGCGCAGCGAACCGGTTTTATATTTTTAAAAGTTACTCATAGCTGACAACCGTCGTGGTGTCGGTGAAGCTTCTTAACAGAAAATTGCTCGTAGATTTATATTAAGAACATTAGTGAAGTAGCTGATAGATAGATCATTTGCGCGTCTATTTTCTTCTTTATCTTATCCCTTTCCTCTTTTTTTTAAGCAAAATGATTTCCTATCTTGTAGTAAATATGAAATACTTTAAATTGAAAATAAGGAACCTTTTCTGTGAGTGCATGATCAAAATACTTACTTTACTTACCTAAAATAGAAGCAATGAGTCTAATTAGCAAGCTTATCAATTGACAATATAATTATTAATAAATATAATTTATCTACCTAAGTAAAAGTTAATTTGATTAATAGTTGATAGTTTGGGCAAGCAAGTTATTAATATATTTTTATTATTTTATTTGAACTAGTGGTTTTGGCAGCGGTCTATATTCGACCGCAATTCAATTTTTTATCTTTTTGAACTTCTCCATATGAATTTTAACTACGCCGAAACTCACACTACTTCGTGCGTGCAATGAGTTTTAAAAGAGTTTACTCAGTTTTTTCTTCGTGTATTATTAATATATAGATACACAAATAAAGTAACAAATCTCCGCACAATAGATAACAGACGCCACAAAATAAGGTGTAACACATTGACTATGGGTTAGTTATACACGTAGGGGCGACCACCAAACGCGGGGTTACGCTACCTGCTCTTATTGACCTGCGGAAGGTTTCACTTTAATCCCAAAACAAACTCCCCGACCACGAATCAAAACCATTACCATCAAGTATTACGAATACCTTAACAATGGCTGATCTTGGTATTTCCTTAAAGCGGTTTATAATATAATGACAGTTGATATTATAGAAATATGCTATTAATTCATTAATGTTTATAAGCTAATTGATAAATGCTCTTAATGTTTTTTTTTTCATTTCATAAATATTTCCAGTGAATACCTTTTCAACTTTCGTAATGTGTACAGACTAAGTACTTTTTCTTAAAAGAATTACAAAAGTTTTAATCCTTACAAATCGTTTCAGATTATTAGAGAAAAAAAATTACCATTATAAAAAATAAGATCACAGCGTACATCTGAGTAGTAAAAATAAATCTGCGATCCCCAAACTGGCTGCCAAACGTAGGAATTACACTACCTAACACCCCTAAACTTTCTCCACAGCCCATATAAGCACTGTTGAGCATGATGTCTCCATTTCTGGAGGAAGGGATGTTAATCCACTACGCTTGTCTAATGCAGCAAGATATATAGTCCCAGTCTGGTAACTCCGTCCAGGTTACCAGACACGGAATAAATATCTGTAAGCTATACAAATATTTATTCCGATGCGGGGATCAAACCCGCGACCATTGACTCCGTGGGTATGGGGCTCCGTCACTGAACCAAACAGCTGTCCGCCCTAAACTTTGGGGGAGGACAATGTCCAGCTGTGGACTGCTACTGCTATATTGTTAATGACTTTTCAAATTTTTCCTAAGTTAATTCTATTACAAGTCGGCACGGGCGAATTTAATCGCTTGGATATTTTTTAATAACCTATTTTTATTATATATATTTATTTCACAATAAAATATTTTTCACTTCAACCATAAATCGGCAATGCGTTTAAAAATTTTGCTGCACTAACTGGAGATATGATTCCGATGTGTCCAGTAGCCTCGCTCTATTCTCGTACTCCTATTTGTGGATTACTCTCACGGGAAGCCCTCAACGCAGTTTTGGTGAAATGAACCGTAATATTGCGAAGTAAAGCTTATATTTACGTTGCCACACAAATTACATGTGACCTTTTAACTCGGCAAGGGGATTAGAGCGAAAGGATCCACTCCTTGCCTCTTATTTATCTTAATTTCGCTCTCCAAAGAAATGACAAATGAGGATTATGGTTGTGCTAAATCGGTGAGACACGTAAATGAAATAATCGTGTTTCTGAGTCGTGATACAGTGCGTAAATATTGTGCAAAATTATCAATGGACTTGAGAAAGTTTATGTTAAGAGCACATCGTGGCCCACTAATTAAAATTGAAACAATTGTTTGTGTATAAATGTTTAAACATTTACAGTTTTTATTTTGTCATTATTTAATACTGTTTAGTAACTCGTCGATATACTTTGCTAACAAGTGTCGAGGCGGCTTACATAGATCGAGGTGGTGTAGAACGATGGTTTTGAAAAGTTACAATCAAATGACATTCAAGTGCTGCTCAAATCGCTAGATGAAAATATGACATAAACCGACTTGAAGGAAGTTTTGACAACGCATTCCATTCAAGAAGAGGCTTCAGGTTATTTTAAACACTGGCGATAATATTTAAAATGAATCGTCAAAAATAACTTATTAAATTTACTTTATTATTTTATTTTGAAACCTTGGGACTAATGCCCTAATAATCCTATACAAAATACCTATTATAATATCTTATTTATGCATACATAAATAAGACATTACTCAACGTTTGGATTATGTAGAATGGATTTGCGCCATTTTGAGATTAAGATATTCTTTATTGAATATTTCCTTACAAAAATAAATTTATATTTATATTTAAACTTCATTTAATTGTACATAATTATTTTGACGCGGAGTTCGACGACTAATCTAAGAAAATTTGGTGAAGGATTTATTTTTTTGTTTTTTGAAAGCGTTTGATTTAAAATATAACAAAACTTACAGAAACCTGCGGTAAAGGAATATATTCGCGCTTGGCCATTCATTTTAAAAAGTAGTAAAACGACATGAAGCCTCTCACTCGCAATTAAATACTGGCCTTTATGTATATACTTCTATAATCCAATATTTTTTAATTATTGCCGTAATTTACAGGTTTTATAAATCGAATGTTGTCAACCAGCATTAATTGTCAACAAAAATAAAGAACACGTTTAAAGTGGAGTACACACCGGTTGCTAGTCGCCGCGCGGTTTCGCAATAAGTCTGCCGGCAGAGTTTGCTACGTATTGCAGGTAGCATTCGATATGAAGCTCACTTTGAGTTCACTTGTTAAACTATCGCTACAATCGGTATTGCGCTCCGCTCTCCGCCGTTCTTAGCAATTTAATTAAACTTGTTATTTGTACGTTTTATTTCACAATTGGTCCTGTTAGCTCTTTGATTCTGTTTGCGAGCGGGTGAACCTAACCTTTTGTTCAGTATACAGTACCATTATTTATATCTTCCAATTAGCAAAGTAACTGAACTAAACAACCGTGTAAGCGCGTCTTGGCAAAGGTAGTGTGGGACGCCCCCGGCTAGATAGAGCGAAGATGTGCGTATTGTATCTAATAGAGACTGGCGGGTTTTGCTGCTTAGCTACCGCGGTGAGCGGTTGAGTTCCGGAGGCCCAACCGGGATTGGACCCCCTGCCATATAGCAAAAGCGCTTCTGTATTGCGTATGGCACTGCGGATGTTCATGGGTAGCATTGAATGCTTTCCATCAGATGACACGCCTGCTCGTTTGCCTTCCTATCCCATTAAAAAATTATATCAGGATATATCAATAAAATGAAATCGTTGGTAAATTTTTGTTTTGCTTTAACTTTAATACTAGTATTAAAGTTACGTTTACTTACGGTTACTTAATGTGAAAAAATTATAAAATCTGCACAATAGTTTTTCGAGAACATTTGTAAGGTGGTTGAAACGACACAAAATTGTTATCGCAACTTAAAAAAATAAGTTTACATTTTCTGTGAAGTACTACAAGTATGATTGACGTTTAAACTATACAAGAGCAATCATTTAAACAATGACTCATGCTACAATAGTATGCCACAGGTACTTTGAAAATCGGTTGGCGTGCGGTGAACTTATAATCCAAATGGCAATTTGACATTTATCTACGTGACCTTTGTTCGGCTTCATTACGACATACATCCCTCCGATATGTCGGTCCTATCTAATGAATAAATTTGACTTATATAAATGTGGATTTCGAAAAAAATTACATAGAGATTGTTACATTTTCTTATATCTGAATTCTTATCAGTCGAAAGTCAAAAATCGAAACTTATCACAAATGTAACCAATTGTAAAAATACTGATTATTTTTGTACCACGCGAGTCACCTTGTGGTGAAGAACCATCAGCGGGAATTGACATTTGTAACACTAGAGCACTGCAGATGTATTGTCTACCTTAGCATTAAGGATATAATGGAAAGGGATGAAGTAGATCTAGAATTAAGAAATTAAAGAAATCAAAAGCTATTTATTTACATATCCACAATATACGATTCCTGTCACCGATTCGCTTCGATTATGTCAGTGTTATACACACATTGTAACCATCTGTATTCGTTTGGTTTCCTGCAAGTGAAAGTAATTACTTTCAACATCTCTGAAGGAGTTATATAGCTTACTTTAATCTCTTTTTACGCTTTCTTTTCCTCCTCCTGTCCTCTTAATAAGTTATAACTGAATCTACCAAATATATGGTAGTATTTATGTAGCTATTATTTATAATTCAATAGATCTGTGCTTATATATGTATGTACATACATATACAAATGATCACGCCTGTTTCCCCAAGGGTTAGGCAGAGACCACAAATCTCCATCTGTTACGATCTCGGCACACTTCCTTTGCTGTGCTTTGTGCTTAGTGTAACTAAATTCATAATAATTGGGAGAAAATAAATAACAATATACATATAACAGATAATGCCACACAAAGTATAAGCTTTGACACAATAACATATTTTCACACTGATTGTCCGTCTCTCTAGACTAATCTTTGAAGCGGGGATTTTAAAAGCGAATTGTCATTTGGACAGGAGAGCAAATCCTTTCCCTTTCCTTTACCTCATTATACCCCTCCCGTTATTCACATCTGCAATTTACTGTGATTTCAGGAGATTTGCTTTAACGTATACCTACATATTTCGTTAATTATAATATTTATAAAAAAAATAATTTATTTTAAAAATTTGGACATCTATCTGTCCAAGTTAGATTTAGGTAACTGGGTTAAATTTAAAATTCAAAAAGCAGTAATATTGTGAATCGCGATAAGGTTTTACTTTTTTTGCTAAGCCTTGGGTGTCTAAACCCTACGTTGGCATGGTTTATTCCGTCACGAAGGATTAATAACCCTTATAATAATATTATTTATTCTATTTTTATAGCAATAATACTAAGAGAGAAATATGTAAATAAAAGTGATATTTATAACAAAAAAGACTATTTAGTTGTAAGATAACGTTATATTTCGAATTAATCCTTAGATTACCTTCACAAAACGAGCACAGATAAATCGGTAGTGGCTAGAGCAAAAAGTTAACAATTAGAAGTTTTTGCGTGACTCTATTAACGGAACGAGAAACTTGAGACCAATTTTGTCCCGGGCACAGCGTCAACAACATTTCGTTTGTTTGTGTTTCTTAATTAATTACCTGTTAATTATTACACCTTTCTTTATTGAAGGAAAAAAGGAAGACCAAGGAGCAAGTTCACTGACTGAATTTAAAAAAAAACCAAAGGTGGAGAGGTATAGAGAATTGAATGAACTTTCTTTAGATCGGGTAAAATAGAAATCGTTAGTTCGACAAATGACAAAAAATTAAGTTATGAAGAGAATGGTTAATTTAATAAAAATAATGGAATCGATGGGCACTCTTTATGATATTTATAATTCTATATTAAGGAAAAAATTATTTACTTTCAACTTTCCGTTTAGATTTTTTAGTTTTATGTATCATGGTCTATTTTGAAATGATGAACTCTGTGGACTACTATGAAAACGGCTTTCAGTTGAGTCGGAAAGTACTTTCACTTTTTTCTTGTCATTTATAATGGAAAACTTAATACAACTTTTTCACAACTGAAAGTTCATTAATGTGAAAGCTATTAGTTGTTATTAATCAAATTAAAAGTATTCCATACAACAATACTACATAAAGCAGTTTATGAATAAATCTGGAGCAGGGCATTACCTCTGGTACTACTAGGCGTCCGAACTGCCCTCAAGGAAGACCTTAAATCCTCTTCTGCAGAGTTATTATATGGAGAACTCTTACGCCTTGCAGGATAATTAGTTGTCGTAGATATAATGGTTTTCTTAGAACAATTACGCAGCAAATGAGATAAATACGCCTAACTCTAGCCTCTCATCATTCACAACCCAAGACCTTCATCTATAAGGAACTTCCTACATCCACACGTCTTTCTCCGCGTCGACTCAGTGCGAAGGCCTGTGATGTGCGAAGGCCTGCTGGTGCGAATCTTACACAGGCCCTTACAAGGTCATTAGACGGACCGAGAAGACCATCTTTGACCTTTTTTGCTTACTAGCAGTCACTGCCGCCCGTGGTCAACCAAAGGCAATAAAAATACATTGCCTCCTCTAGAGTTACATAGAGATTAGGGGTGAGCAGAGACCATAGACCTCCTGCTGTGATCCCGACACACTTTCTTTGCTTCATCCATACTCATCACTCGCTTCATACAAGTTCGAGGGTCTAGAGTTAAAAATGATTAGAATTGGCTGGTAAAGAAGTAAGGAAAGGAAAAGGAGTTAAAACTCCAGATTTCTCAACTCACTAAACACGGTAACACAGAAAAACCTTTTAACTCCAATAATCTACGAATAAAAATTTTCCAGGTTGAGACGGCCCATTCATATATGACTTATAAATAAAATATTTCTAAAATCAGTGTTTTATAATATTTTTAACTAAAATGTCATTTTCAATAAACGTAAATAGTGTAAGGGAAAAAAGAGAGTTTATGTTAAGCTCCAAGTATTTCTTTCGCGTCTGTACTTGGTTTGTGTCATTTTTGTGTTTTGGCACCTGCTGTACAAAAATGTTTATTCTTGTGGGGTTATGAGTGAAAAGCGAAAAGCTGTTAGTGGAATTAAAGTACGACGTGTAATTTTTCAGTGATATTCATTATTGTATCTAAATAAATATCGAGTTGATTTTAATAAATATTCGTGACTACATTCAGCACATGCCGACAGTGTTGATTTATTCTCTACAAGAGCACGATTCCATTTTGGAAGTCCTATGATTTATATTGAAAGGAACAGCGGAGTGTTTTAGCCACGATTCTCAAGCTCGGAAGATTGATGTAGCGTCGCTGGCGGCTGCCGGTCGCCACGCTACGGGCGCAGCGGCGCGGCTGTCGCACGATAAATTAAACGGAACTCATATTAGAAGCGCCATATTAAAACCCACCATCATCCTGCTTCTACCTTCACGTGCATCCTGAGCTAGACAAGGACGCAAACAGCGGCGTTACGGCGGGACCACTTTTTTGTTATTCCACGACGACACCAACCGTTAACCGTAACTTTGTTACTTTAATGACGGCCTAAGTAAAGATGTTTAGTTCACAATAGCTCGAAACTCCTACTACGTGAGTGGAATAATTAAAACTAGTCGCTGCCTGGAGTCGAAATTCGACGATAATTCATTTCATTTAAATAATCTTTCTGCATTCCTTATTGTGAACTTAAACTACGCCAAATCTAACACTCCTCTCGTGCGCGCAATACGCTTAAAAAGTGGTACAAATATTTTTCGCGTGTTAACCTTTTCCACTCTAAGCTTTTTTCTATTGATTATTGGAAATTGCCTTATAATTGGTTAATAAATAGTTTCACATATTTTATAGTTTTTATATCGATATTATATTAATAATATTCTTTATTTGCGTAATGTGAGGTGTAACAAGATGAAAATATACATTAAACAATTATATAACATTACATTGTTAAACGAAGTGTGTGTGTGTGAGAGAGAGAGAGAGAGAGAGTTGAAATTAATGTAAATTAAGATGTTAATTAAAATCACCGTCGGAGTTGTAAGAATTAGCGTGGTGAGTGAGACTCACCGGTAGAGTGCAAAGGGTTAATATATTGAAGCAGAAGATAAGTCAAAACCCTATGAACGACTCCATTCACTTGGGACCTTATTAATGTGTACGACGCGAAGACCTCGTTAAATCACTATGAAAAGAAGTATTTCTTACTTATTTAGGTTACACATTATATGTAGCATACCTTTCGAGAAGCGATCTGACCAGATTACTCGGCCGGCCGTGGCGTACCTATCTGCAATCGGTAAATGGTTACTTTAAGTCTCGATATGCGAAGTATTCCCAGTGGAATGTCACCGTCGTCGTGCAGTACTTATATGTTCTCGGGCGGACTGAATTTTTTCTTATCGCCGATGCATTTTCTGCAAGTTTTCAATGCGAGCTACATGGATGCGCGACGCACTAATGCCTCCCGCCGTCGACCGTGTTTTTTTATTTATCAAATAATGCGTGTTTGTTGTTTTCTTCAAACGAGATTAGTTTTTTAATTTATAAAATTATTATTTTTCTTTATTTACATAGTTTTCTCTTAATAACAATATTATTAATATAAAAATATAAAAAAAATCTCTATAAAAATAATATTATTACTAGGATTATTAATCCTTCGTGGCGGGATAAACCAAGCACATGAAGGATTTTGCATCCAAGGAAAGGAACCTTCTCACGATCCTAGCCGTGCACAATATGGCTGCTATTTTGAATTTAACCCACATACCTAAACCTAACTTGGACAAATGGGCGTCTAAATTTTTAGCGATAAGTCCATTCACAGAGACCACTATGACAGTTGAAAAATATCATTATTATTATACCTTCATTTCTCACTTTCTTTTTTGTTAGGTATCACTAGATTTCCTTTTCTTATTGTATGGTCTCTTTTTGGGTAAAAGTCTCCTCCATCTCTAACCATTTCTCTCTGTCTAGTTCTTGACTCATCCAATTTTTTCTTACTGTTTCTACAATGTCGTCTGCCCATATTCTTGACGTTGTTGATAGAGTTCTGACATTGTATGTGCATATTTTTACTCTTTTTATTTTATTTAAAATATTTCCATGATTTGCATAACTTTGTCTTATTTTGTTTTTTGATGGAAGGCAGTGGTCCATTTTTCCCATGGTGTCCGGCTGGATTGGAAAATTATAGAAACATTTACAATATTTGTATTCATTCATTCATTTGAATTAATAGCTTTCAATAGTGCCAAAATAGTACGAATGATTTCGCCAATGTAACAGTAATGTAAATCATTCCGATACGCATACAATCTTCATTGATGTCAATTAAGTAGTTGAACCTATACTATATATTATAAATACTACATGCACACTTATCTGGAAGCATTATACATTTTGGTCTCGCAACACTTCAAAAAGTGTGCCTAAACCTAAATTTTATGCAACTGATTTCAAATAGAGAGAGTTTAAGAAATGAAAGTCCTAAGCAACATTTTCAAATTGCCGCCAAAACCCCTGCTAAGCGTAAGTACAAGTATACTTACGCTTAGCAGGAGTTACAGCACAAGCGCAATTAGTAAGGATTGTACTTACAATCTAACGTCGTGGATTTGATTCTGTCATTGGAATATAAATAAAATGAAAAAGCTTTGCGGAAAGCTAAGTGGAATAATTTTCAAGATTTCTATTTTATTTTTTGCATTCCACAATGTGTATGTATAAGGTATTAAAATAAAATTAGATCACTAAGGACCCTCTAAGGAAGTAACAATAAGAAAACATTCTAGTTATAATTAAACATTGCTAGTTCTCTTTAAAAAAAAAACAATTACGTAACCAAATTACTTTAATTAACAAATGAGTTTGCTTTAAAAAGGTAATACATAGTCTTTATTTTGCTTTATCACATTTGTAATGTTAATTAGAACTGCAGATTATTTGCTTTAATTCAAAGAAATATTGTCTCTGGTGGATTACGCACATTTTTTTCATTATCGTGTAATTTTCCGAGGCGTGGATATTAAGCCGGCAGTAATAACCCGCTCGGCTCCCGTCATCCATCACGGGCTGCGATCGTTCCGCTGTCAGTTCTATTCCGGGACGCTCCGCTTTACGTTTCGCTAATGATTCCCCGCCGCCGTGAGATCGCGCGACACTTATAAAGACCGATTGTGGCGTCGATTTACGATCTAGCAAATATCCAAAGTTGGTTGAGTTTCACCAGTTGTTGAATTTACTGTTTCACTAACTGATGGATCCTCGCCACATAACTTTACGCTTTCAATGTCCTCTATTTAAGATGTAGGTAAATTCGATATTTTTTTACAACTATTCTTCATACTATATATATGTTAGAAAAGAAACATTTCTAAATGAAAGCTTAATATCTCATTAAAAAACGGACATAAGATATCAAGAAGAAAATAAAGAAAATTGAAAAGTGTTGGACCTCCAGATCCTTACATTTATACGAAACGTGATGACAAAGTAAATAGCTACTATTCAACACCGACATTCTGTTAGAGTATAGTACTTTCCCGACAGAGCATCTCAATTCATGCGTGCTATCGCTATTGAATGAAAAAAAAACAAACACTGTTTTTCTACGGTAGTAGGTATTGCATCTGAAGTATCCTTACCCCACGCATCACTAATGACACGCGATAAAAACACCTCAGCTTAAAACATAGTAATTGATTCCTACTTTCAGTTTCGGCATGCATTTATTAAACGCGTCCAATTTATGACCATTGCCACTCCGCCAATCCAATTCCTTGTTTAACTTGGTCTGATTCATAAAGTTAATTCAAATTTCTCTAATTATATATTTTAAACATATTTAAACTAAATATAGTATGAAAGAAGTTGATAAATCATATTGAATTTGGTAAAGTCACAAACACATTAAGTTGGTTTATGTGTATTGATAATGCGAGGTTTCCGTTATAAATAAAGGCATGCACGCGCCGGGCCGCGTTCCACGTGAGAGAGCTTATAATTTATTCGCGTCGCAGTTTTCTGGCGACGATTTTCCCACAGGGGCGGTGTCTCAAACGAGCCGCGCCCGCCCTTTGTGTGGTTTTTTGTACGACACAAAATACTCCTGTGGAAAACATTCAGTGATAACTGGCAACAATCGCTGCCGCCCGGATGCCCCTACCATTCCGCGCATACCGCGCCTTCGGACATCGGTGCTTTTTCACCTAGCAACGCATCAATGCCCGAAAGCTCTCGAGACTCGTGATTGGTCCCTCAAACGGCGGTCAATTATTTTTATTTAATTGCTTTTTCATTGTGTTTGAGAATCGAGGTTTTCAATGATGTTTTACGATATTTATTGACGACTACCAATGGCTGGGCTAATATTGGCTATACAAGTAAAAAAATCGTATTGTTAATCGGTTTAATAAACATTTGTTTTATTTTGATTTTTATCTTGAATTGTGGTGGTCCACAAATATAAAAGTCGGTCGACATTTTTTTTAAATTTTTACACATACTTCCTTATTTATAAAAATAATATATTTAGACCATGACTAACTGTCTCAGTGCGTATGAATTGATTACCGTTTTCAATAATCTCAATGGTATCATACCTGTCCTATGTGATTCCTATGGTGTTGTAGATGTCTATGGGTGGCGTTGATTGCTTTACATCAGGCGATATACTTGCTCGTCGACCTTCTTATTCCTTAAAAAAAACGAACCAGTTTAGTGGACTACCGTAAGCTGATGATGATGATGAAACTTATCCACGCAAATAATTAAATTAAAAGCATAAATAACTATATTTTAATCAATCGTACATAAAGTTACGTTCGTAATAACTTTGTATGTTTTATTGTTTGTTGTATAAATTTGTTGACGCATGTTTTGTCTTCCTAAGATGCAGACCACAACTCGAAGTAAGGTACATTACCAATAGATTTCTATCATCGATAGTTTGTTTTTTTATAAAACAGTGTGCATGTGTGTGCACTTAATTATGATTAAGATGAAGTCAAGCAAAGATCATTTCCTTTTATAGAAATGTCATTTGTGTAAATCGGAATGTAAAGACAACTATAACGTTTGTTTAAGTTAAGGATAAACACATATAAGTTTAAGTATAAACATATAGACACAATCGCTGCGTGTATTGGAATGCATCTAGATGTATTTTATATATAAAAAAGCTAGCTCGTCCCGAGATGCGATGATATGCTACGTAAGAAAAAAAATGTTTGGTTTTTTATTTGTGTACAAAAAATCACCAGAAATCTTTGGGAGCGAACGCAGATCAACTCACCAAAATTTCGTCGCAATCGGATAAATGCTTTAGGAACGCTTAAAGGGAAACATACAACGAATAATTATTTTTGTACAACAACTAGCTTACCCGTCGCGCGTTGTTGGAATCTCAGAAAAACAAAATTTAAGGAAACTATTTATGACAAAATTTAATATACATTGTGTCATGTCTATTCAGATTTCTTCATTTTCATCGGGATTTCATCATTTGTGTATGATCCACTATCCTAGGATAGATGTACTTTCATAGAAACCTTCGCACAAGTGTATTTAACAACTACATGAAGTTTCATGGCGATCGGATAAATGGTTTTTTTTTATGGGATAGGAGGGCAAACGAGCAAGCATGGCGCCTTGCAAAGCGATCAACGCCGCTCATAGAAAATAATTTGTAATGTATAATGTAGCGTATATTTGTTTGTCCTGTAGTTAATACAAGACAAACAGACAGATCTCCATCTGCTACGATCTCGCTACACTTCCTTTGCTTCATCAACGCTCATCACACTGTGCAAACAGCTCGCTGATTAAGGGTACTTTTGACATGGCCTTTTTTAGGAACTTCGGCAATTTGATTACAAGTGACCTAGCAGCAACACCGTTTAGTGTCGACAAGACTGTTCATTAGGTGAGGCGCGCTTCAAGCAGCGATTTTCATTGTTCCATTGTTTTATTTGCTCGTCCAGTGTTTACACTAAGATATACGGATGTTCTATACACTTGTACCTGAATTATTTTATTATTATACTATTTACAAAACTTGAAAAATGTTCTTCCTTCTTTAGATTTTTCCTCGTTTACAGGGATAAAGAATCATATTCCGTTCCAAATTAAATCCATAGGTCAGGATATATCGAATTCAACGCTATTATTTTATTTTGAAAAAACAATAACTTAATTGATAAGGATTGCATTTACGATATTAGATCACTATATCACTACGCTGGAGTACTAACTTTCCTACAATTATTGAATACCTAATAATTTATTTTAAGGGATTCGATTAAATCTTACTGTACTTGGAAGCGATCTTACCTCATCAATTAGGGTAAGGCCACTTGTACTATATAAACATTAATTATTGGCCCAAGGCAAGTAGTTGTCTCTCAAGTCATCAGACATGCGACTTAATTTCACTTCAGTTCGGCGAATTTATGTACTTTGTATTTGAGTTTTCGATCGCCATTCTTAATGAGGATCAGGCAACTTATCTCCCAAGATGCTACAATGTTACCCCAAAAAAGAGTAGTCGCAGTACGGTAAGTTACTAGGGACAAGCACGTGTCTATGAACTTTTCTTTACTAAAAGATAATTGCTACTAGACCACGTTTACTTTGATTTATCATTTACCTGCCTCTATATTAATGACATTGTTTAGAGGAACATTCGCTTTTATGAACTTGTATATATCATCATTATCATCATAATCATCAAGGCATTACAGCCGCGGGTGGGCCTTAGCCTGGTCCAGTAAATTTTTCCAGTCGGATCTTCGTTTAGCTTTTTCCCTACACTATTTTTATGAACTTGTATGTATAGATTTCGTAAATATGAACGTCTGATACAAGAACTATATGCATGATTGTTGGCAGTAATTTCAATGCGCTAAACCGTAAAATGAATTATGCATACGCTTAAAGTAAAGTAAAAATGGCTGGTTTTAGCCAGCAGTGTCGAATGATTATAGCAAGAGCGTTGTTAGCCCCGGTTGCTTCGTTTTCGTAGTAAGAACTTGCGGGCTTATGAACTTCTCGTAAGAACAGGAGGCCCACATGTTGCGGACTCTAGTCAATGACGGCGACGAAACTCTTCGTAAGTTGATAAAAGCAGTTTACACGCACGTTGCCACAGACAGAAATACATTTAATTCCGTATATAAATTTATTGAAACGTAACATTTTCACGCTGCGCTCTAGTAAAAGTAACGATTTTATTAATGTCCCATTGTTTCTTAATCGCCAGTTCAGATTTGATGTTGCGATAAGTGGCCGTTAAAAGCATAATGTAGAGTAAAGCGGTAAGATCGCCGCCGGTCTTGTTTTTCTACTGAGAAGCGACGCCGTCAGATCCGATGCCCGATTCCGATTATCTCTCGAAACGATCGCCGTTTGACTGACATCGGTCTTGTAGTTGAGTGGAGATGTCGATTTTTCAAGCCGCGCGCTTTACTTTGCCGACACACGGCGGTAAATAAATACACTGCCCACTGAAACGTTCATTAACATTTTTCGTAAATACCGTTTCAAATATTACTATTTCGGTATGGCATGCCCGTAACTTTTGGTATGTGCGCCTTTTAGAGTTTGAAGCATACCTTAGCTTTTGACCTAAGCTTTGAGGACTATTATTAACCCTTAACTAATAACCTGCCTTATTAGTGGGCTGGGAGGCAATATAAATTATTACATACGCGCCGTATATAATATGAGAACAAAATTAACGTTATGTATCTTTATTCTATATAAAAGGATAACTGTAACTGGCAATAACTTCATTATTACAGTAATTGAATTGCATGTATATATATAATATATACATACATATATATATATATATATATATATATATATATATATATATATATATATATATATATATATATATATATATATATATATTTATTTATTTATTCATTATATTTATTTATTTGGCGGGAATCAAACCCGCGACCATTGATTCCAAAGACGGTAGCTTCGCTACTGAGCTAATGAGGTCAGATTGTATTCACATTATTGTGTGTTGTGCGCTGAATATCTGTCGTTTTGTAAGATATAATTATGCATATTGGAAAGTACACCTTTGTGGTGCCACAGGCTGTCAGCTAGAGACGTTAATTTGTCTAAACTTTTCACCATTTCCTATTCATCTCTGCTCGGCTTGCACATCGTATGTTTCGCCGTTCCACTTTAGCGACAATAAATCGTATGTTTAGCGACGTGGTGACTTGTGTATATAATTAACAATGGCGGCATTATTCGAGATTTCCAAACTAAGCGGATCGTTTGTCACGGAGCGTAATACATTTATGAGGATTATCCACACATGTAATGCAGAAACTGTTTTGTGCGCGGTTTGTAGTCGTGTGATCGCGTCTTTACAATTCAATCCTGACTTTCTGTGGTCGTCATTAGCGATGTCTAACCTTTTGAAGAACGCCGCGATGATACCACATACATAAATGACTCAAACTCAATTGCAATTGTTACAATGAGTTTCTGTATTATTACTTTTTTTTAGTCTTTAAAGTACCTGTTTGAATGAAAGACTGCAGATTAAACTAGAATAATCATTAGCATCCTTTACGATGTAACGAAAGCAACATGCACTATCTGCCTTTGCCATTTTCGTTGTTCCCAAGCGTTGTCGTTTTTCAATTTCATTTTCAATATTTACCGTTTTAAGATCCCTTTACTGTATTTTACAGTTAATTATGTATTTTTTTATGGGATAGGATGGCAAACGAGCAAGTGTCAATTATTAGACTAGAAATATGGAAACCATCATTAAAATATGTGATGGTCAGATTAATTATAATAGTTCTGTCTAATTAGCCCAAAAATAGGGGTACCCTTGCATTAATTCACAATCTGTATATAATACAGCTCCAGCTAACTTTCAAATGGCTTTTTCTCAGAAATGGTAGATCTTACAAAAAAAAAAGTATAGGGACAATTTTAGTTGATAATTACCTGATCTACAATTTTAGTCTGAGCTATTTATATCGTAAAACTAACCGTTATTCCAAAAAATCCCAAA
This sequence comes from Baronia brevicornis, assembly GCA_031353405.1. Taxonomy (NCBI): domain Eukaryota; kingdom Metazoa; phylum Arthropoda; class Insecta; order Lepidoptera; family Papilionidae; genus Baronia; species Baronia brevicornis. The sequence continues at coordinate 81,527 of JASFAT010001437.1, forward strand.
ACCCATATTTGCGACCTTTGATGTTGTATAACATTTTTTGCACATACAACATCATCAACAACTATTTTTATTATTTTCAGCTATATATTTAAATTTTCATCTTGTTGTGAATTAATGCAAGGGTAAATGTCTATTTTGTCCAGGCTATAAGTAATGCGTTGTCAATGTATGATGATAATATTTTCATTGTTGGTACCAATGAAAATATTTGGATGACAAATGGAGACACTACGAACAATCAAAAATACCTTTGCCGACCTCTCACCTCTACGAATTGTTCCCGAAACGTGATAACAGCTCGTAAATAAGCCATCGCTATTTAGCTAACAATCGAACCCCGATGGGCATTTGGTCAGATTCCGAGGCAGGCAGCCGTGGAAGCCACGTGTGCTCGGCTTCGCATGCCTACGGCTGAATATGCAACCCTTGCTGCTTGAATTCGGACCCCTATGCGGAATATTCCATGCACATTGGACACGGATAATGCTAGCGAGTAATGCGCTCCGTCGAAATTGAATGTCACTTGAATCCGAAATGATTTTCGCAATATTGTCTTGAATATACCCCCGCAAAATACGGACGTTAACAATGACTCTATTTACTTTAACGTTGCCGAAGTTCAAAGTATATTTTAGAGTGAATTCATTGAAATACAAAATTCATTTGTATACATTTCACATGAATCACGACAATTTAAAATACGGTTATAAAAAGTGCCCGTTGTTGGCACCGATTCATAGTTACTCATCAGACAAGAAAAGCTTTGAAAATTACAAAAAAAAATCTGATACGTTCAGCTGCTAAGAAACATAAAGACGTGACATATATGTGTACTCATGAGTGAAACAAATGAACATGTAACATTCAACAGTCAACAACTATAATTTTGTATAGTTTGTGCCATTACAGCATACATACATACATATATATATGTGTATATATATATATATATATATATATATATATATATATATATATATATATATATATATCTGTATCTAATGTGTTGATGGTTGCTTAGTTATTCAGTTATTTTCCACACGTAAGCTTTCTAAATTGGTTATGTATGACCTGTTGTACAGCGTTTATTACCATTACATAAAAAAATCTTCTTAATATTTTTGCGAATTCAGTTCTAATGAATTCCCTAGACTTTATGTTAATTTGTACAGCACTCAAATTTAAAAACCCATTTTTATCTGTCTGTTGGTTTGAACGGACAAATTTCGGAAAATTGATAATTTATACCAACTTAACTAATCTTGAAAAAAGCTACCGTATTCGGAGTCAATGGTCGTGGATTCAATTCCCGCATCGGAATAGATGTATATTTGGCCTACAGGTATTTCGAGTTTGGGTGCCCTGTCGACCCCCATGGACAAGCGTGATGAATTAGTGTCCATCAGTTAGCCTACAAATGGTTACGAGTTCGTATATATACACATATAGAAAAAGTTTTGCTTTATCAATTGTTTTACCCTATATTCTGTTCGTTTTAGGTAAGTTTCAAATGGAAAGTTTACACCGGTGATCAAATCGCTCATGATGCATCCAGCCGGATACTACGCGAACATTGGTAAGACTGCAAAACTTTCTAATCAACTACACGGAGAGATCATCCTTTCAGTTGTTAACTTGAGCAGCTTTAAGATTCGAATAATGTGATCCAATTAACTAGGTACAATGAAAGTCGATAGATTTAATAACAATCTTAAATTGATTGAAAGGATCCAAGACAGGTTAGCTTGGCGTAGAAAAGTGAGGAGGCCCGAGCTCGAATAAGAGGATCTGTGACCTTATTACGATATTTGACCTTATGTAAGGCACGGTTTTGTCATTCTACGGATTATTTTTGCATATTAAAATCAATTACATGAGTGATGTTATATTACACTATATTCGCTAACAGATTTAACATAAACGGTGAAAGGGTTAAATTGTGTTATACAGATAAAACATATAAATAATATTGAAGTGTTCTACTGTAAATTCGAAATTTATTTTTCTATGTACTGTAGTTAAGGTATCTGTAGGTACTGGCCTATGTTACTATTTATACCGAAATATTTGAACAGAATTAAAAATAATAAGCGCGGAAGAAGTCGTGAGAAATATAAAACAAAATATAAGATACACCATTATAGTTTTTTATTTTTTTTTTCAATTAATTTTTCTTCAAAAAAAATAGCAATGCTTTTACATTACTAGTTTTTTATTTTTTTCGCATTACCATTTTTACAAGGTGGTATTGTTTGTGTTAAGAGAAATGGTCGGTTTGAATAAGAATACATTTGTATTAGGTAGATAGGTAGGACCTTTAAACCAATTCCGATATAGTCGCTTTAAAATTGTTACAAATTAAAACAAAATATACGAATAAGGATGTTCTTTATTACGACATTAAACATAAATTGTGATACTATTCTTGACTGTAAATAATTCTGACTGTAAATAATAAAGTTAATTCTCCGATCTCTTAATATATATTTTATCGTTTATCGCCGTTAATTATCTAAACAATAACAGCACAATACACTACTACCTACCTACATCTGTTATCCGTCTTTATATACTCGTATCAGCTTATAATTTCTGCGAACTGTGCAGGGTATGAGAGATAAGACGCGATAGTGATGCCGTATAAGAGACTAATATGATAGATTGTACTTAAAGTTGACTTTACTGTTTTAAGGTTCTTTATCACAAAATATTATAATAAATAAATTATTTATTTGTTATAAATAAGTAAATAATGAATAAATTATTCACAGTTAGATCTCAAAGTGTAAAACAAAGCCGTAAAAATACAATAATTGTGGGTTGCGGATAATATCATCATCATCTTATCAGAAGCTCACTTTCAGTTATCTATAACACTTCCCACAAACTTATATTTGTTATAAATAAGTAAATAATGAATAAATTATTCACAGTTAAATCTCAAAGTGTAAAACAAAGCCGTAAAAATACAATAATTGTGGGTTGCGGATAATATCATCATCATCTTATCAGTAGCTCACTTTCAGTTATCTATAACACTTCCCACAAACTTATATTTGTTATAAATAAGTAAATAATGAATAAATTATTCACAATTAGATCTCAAAGTGTAAAACAAAGCCGTAAAAATACAATAATTATGGGTTGCGGATAATATCATCATCATCTTATCAGTAGCTCACTTTCAGTTATCTATAACACTTCCCACAAACTTATATTTGTTATAAATAAGTAAATAATGAATAAATTATTCACAATTAGATCTCAAAGTGTAAAACAAAGCCGTAAAAATACAATAATTATGGGTTGCGGATAATATCATCATCATCTTATCAGTAGCTCACTTTCATTTATCTATAACACTTCCCACAAACTTATATATTTATCTATTAGGTTGCACTATTTTATGGCTGTGGAAGGTATGAGAGAGTGTGTCGCCTGATGGTAAACATTCAAAGTCTAAATATAGCTCAATGTCAAAAATAGTTCAAAGTCGATCAAGTGTAAAATAATGCCATAAATTATCTAATAAAATGATAATTCCATATCAAAGATAGTAAATGCATAAGGTGTTAATGTAATGTATTGTGAAAAAAAAATGAAATAAATTAGTATCTATATCATTGTCAATGATATAAACACACGTAAAGAAGCTTTTAGAGAAGCTTTACAAAAATAACTATGAGTTTATTTGTTCAAAAATGTATATGTCCGCTTATTTATTTATTGCAAAATAAATGAAATAGCTATAGCGTCTTATCTATCACGTCTTATTTAAACATTATCTTTTTTTGGACTATTTGTATGTTCCTGATATGAAAACAACCAGCAAACAAGCAATCAATTCGTTTGTTAGCCATGATCGCCATTTGTCACACATTTGTTGATAGCCGCCTATAGACATTTGCAATACTGAAAGCACTAAAAATGCGTTGCTTTCCTTTGGCAAAAATGCTACCTACTTAAATTAGCTGCTACACAACATTTTCTGAAACTTCTTTTAATAATTTTTGTCAATTAATTTCGTCAAAATTCTTCTACTTTATAGCTTTTCCACATAAGCTGTTTTCATGTTGAGACAGTTTGCATTAATGGCATTATTGCGTTGGCGATCGGTTCAGCAGATATTTCCCATAAGACTTATTTATGTATAGTTTCATGTTATTCTTTTAGGTTAATGAAAGTCACCATTGTGCGGGTTTTTCTCTTTAATTTTATTTTTGGTTTTTGAGACTCTTTAATTGTGTCACTCCAATGACTGACTTGACACTGACAAAACTCACTGATAGTTGCCATAAAGAATTCAATTGATTTAATTACCTACTTTTACAAACTCTTAATTGTTTTAGTTTATTTTTATTTTTAGTTTTATTATTGTGTGAAATTGAACGGGAAACAAAATATTTAAAAATTGTAATTAATAAATTGCATCTACTACTTTCCGAGTCAACGGTCGAGGGTTCAAATCCCCTATCCGTATATATATATGGTCTACACATACTTATATATCCGCATATGATATTTATTCCGAGTTTAGGTGCTCATCCAATCTACCAAGGCCAAAGATGGCGGTTCAATGTTCGTTTCTTCCAAAATGGATAGGTCTCGTGCCGAGCAATAGGACATACATATATGGGTAATAAAAATATTGTTCATATGATTATTAATAGAAATATAAATAAATTCAATGTCAAAACACATCTCCAAACCGGTTACATTACAAATGATGATTTTAATGTACGATTAATTTAGCATTAATGTATGTGTTTATATCTGTATAGTTGTTTTCGAAAAATGACTCACGCGTAATCAAAAATTAGGCAAGGTAATAAATATAGCTGCGAAAACTAGCACTCGTATTTTGTACAAAACAACTGGATCTATCAGTTTCAATAAATTGAATTTCTTGTTTGTAAAATATTGTTTCGAATCGATTATTCGTGAAACTCTTCCGTTATAGATTTTAACTGCCATATGTATAAACTTTTATGTGTCTGGCTAGATTCGGCCAGAAAAAGTTCCATCGACTTGTAAGTTGTGTAGGTAATACATAACTATAATTATTTACAAAAATTATTATAGTGTTAGATAACTTTGGGACATTTAAATTCTTTTTATTATGGCGGGAGAGCTCTACTTGATTATATAACATAGTAATTAAATTCTTTGAAAGTAATTTATGTTTATCATCAGTAGCCTGCGGCAGTCCACTGCTGGACATAGGCCTCCCCCATGGAGCGCCACCTAGCCCGATCTTCGGCTACACGCATCCAGTTTCTGCCAGCCGCCCTGCGCAGATCGTCGCACCATCTAACCGGGAGGCGTCCCACACTACGTTTACCTAGACGCGGTCTCCACTCCAGCACTCGTCGGCTCCAACGATCGTCTATCTATTATTTATGTCTATGTATCATCTTAATTATTTTCATAAACATTAAATAAGTATTGAAGTTTACTGTACGCTTGTTCCTGATATAGAGTAGGGCTTCCACCTCTTCTTGCTGTCGTAAGAGACGAGTCTTGTAGCAAATATCAGTAGATGGATAGCAGCGTTTTTTTACAACCCATCTCCCACCATTGGCATGGGTCTCCCGATTTTAGGAGGAATTGACATTAACACACCACTATTGTCAAATGAAAATTGGTGGAGTAATCAGACTCGGAATAAATATCTGTAGACCGTATATATGAACATATATCCGTTTATATTTATTACGATACAGTGATCAAAATGGCAATCGATGACTCGCCGTTGAACTAACTGGTCGTCGTAACCTTTACCTGAACAATAAAAATAATTCTGTGAGTTTCAATCCGCCCGCCAAACGTGGTGGTTATGGTACAAGTTGTCAATTTTGCTTGTAGCCAAGGAGGCTAATATCTAGCAGTGAACTGTTACCCTGGCTGTATTGATTGAAATATAAATTATCCATACATAGATTGCGTCTTGAAAAATTGATAGTCAGACGCCCCGGGATGGCGTCAAAGGACGCTCAATGTTTGCCGCAGGGCGGCTGAAAGAAACTGGATGTGTGTAGTTGTCGTGGCACAGCTTAAAGAAGGTTTTATCTAGCAGTAGACTGTTGCATGCTGATGATGATAATACGGACACTTATGGAAATGGAAGTTTATATTTATCTGAGTAAAAACACAGAAGTTTACAAAAAAGTAGTGTAAGATTTAAAATATGATTGATCGATCTGATAATATATGATTTTACTTTAGGATCGAGTAACGACCAATTCCATTGTTTTTTTACTATGGAACCCTAATGAGGTGAAAGGAATGAATGCACCATTTTAAGCTTATCGGAGCCAAATTCGTGATATCACTTATTTGGCTTTGATACATTAAAATGTGTAAATGGCTTACTTGAATCGAATCGAAGATGTATTTAAATCATTTATCTATTTTGAACACGTGAAACTAGCCTTCTATCGGACCTGAACACTCTAATTTTACATTTAACTGACTGCAATAAATGGATTGGTCGTACATTAAAAGTTTGCAAGATGGAACATGGTTTCGGCGATCATAAAGATCCAAATCACACGTCTTTCAATTTATTTATATTTACTTGTGTATGATTTTCATATTTATCTTTCAAAAACGTACGTATTTCTTCACATTTCATTTATCAAATGTCAGCCTGGTAAATATCAAGGTTTTATCGACATCTCGTAATACGGTTCTGCTGGCCGGAGAAGAAACGGCGAAACAAACACCGTAGAAGATAATTACGGTGTTTCTTTCTTTTCTAGTGCCTATTTAATGCAGTAATTAATATACAAATGTGATACAGTCTCTAGACAAACAGAAAAAATGTTGGGGAAGAGACAATTAATTATAACTAGAACGGTATGAAGAAGAAGAGAAGGTAGAAATATTTTGACAGTTTTCGATTGTATCATGAATGGGCCGGCTTGTTCGGGGAATTCCCATATTTTAAAAAAATAATAACCAATGACTTTTACGGCTACTCCTCTTTGTTTATCTTTCCTATACCCGCGCGTTTGTCTGAGAGACCGACAGAATGATTTTTCGATTTTAAATAAAGAACGAATAATGCTAGTTTAATGAACTTTCTAGTACTTGCCTAATTTGATACGACCTTGAAATTGACGTGATGTGTGACCAAGTTCATTAAACTAGCATTATTCGTTCTTTATTTAAAATCGAAAAATCATTCTGTCGGTCTCTCAGACAAACGCGCGGGTATAGGAAGGTTAAAGTAGGTAGTAAGTTGAAGGGCCAACTCCTTACTCTTCTCTTCCCTTCCCATTACTCATATCTTACCTATAGGTAGGCAGCGCATCTGCAATGTCTTCTTATGTAGACATTAGAGATGCACTCCCCACTACTCTAAGTTAATTATTATATTATATATAATACCGACTTCATCGATATCGACCAGCCAGTGATTCACGCGACTGAATGCTTGTACGTGAGCATGTATGAAGAAAGTAACGTACCCCACAGGAAAATAAGAAAAATAATTAATTACCTCAGATCCTAACTCGAATAACTATTTTGACAATGGGCATAGTTTAATGGTACTTAATATAATAAAGACTATATCAGAGCACGGTGTAAAAATGTCTTAAAAGAGTTATATAAATCGTTTAGACATATGTAATTAAATTGCAGTTGACCTATTTGTAATTAAATGAATTAATAATAAATTTAAAAAAAAATCGAGTTATTATTGTGATAAGCTAATTTACATTTGCAAACGAATTCAAGTTTTAAAATGATCACTTGACACGAACTCAGTCAGTGCGCGTGCGTAATTTAGGGGAGTGAGTTTTGCCTCAAGCTACCATTAGTTTAATAGCGTGTAGTTTCGAGCCAAACATATGTGATATTGTGATGTTTGAATTCGTTTAGAATTTTATTGTATACTCTTACACGTATCCATTATTGTTTACATGTATTTGTATAAAACGAAACACTACAAAATTATTAACTTTATATGCGTATTTTATGTATGTAACTAACTGATTTGTTCCACTATAAAAATAAATTTTCTAATAGAAGTATCTACTATTTATCTATAATACTTTTAAGTTTTATTTGAGCTGTTTAGTAATAAGTTTAGTTATGTTAATTACAGTGTTGTAAATTATACTTTGGTAATGTAGTGATATACATTGATGATGTGAAATACATTGATAAATCTATCGCTAATGTATTAAAACTTTTTAATTAAATACAATAAAACCTTTTTATTTTTTTATATTCGTAATTTTAAAATAAATTGTTTTATATAAAAACAAGATTCGATTGACTGACGTCTTTCGAATGACATGTTACCTTTTCTGGCATAAGAAATTAATATTGAATGTAAAATTTAAAGTGATTCATTAAAAAACTTCACTTGGAAGAGTTTCACTATATCGAAGATAAAACCCCTTAAAGATCCCGTGTCGCCGTATCTGTACGGCTGGCACGTTATAGTATGTCTTTGATATGATTATTGTATTTCCAGAATAGTGGATATTAAAAATTATTTATTACAACATAGATAATTAAAAACGTACCCATAGAAAAACTCAAAAAAGTTAGTTTCCGTATTTGGCTGGCCATAGTTTCCATTGGCATATTAAAAAAAAGAATGTGATTCGCAATACTTTAAGTTTTTTTTTCATTTAAATTATACCAATGTATGTATATTAATACTTTTTAAGTAGGTATGTATTAATTAGTGGTGGATTAATTCTTATAAGAACAATTACTCTTCTATAATTACATCACAAGAATTCTAATAATTTTCTAATTTGAGGGGAAAATTACCTTTGTATTCATAATGAAGGCAATTACAGGGAATATGTAAATGAGACGTAGCGTTGTGACTTAACTAAGCGTTGCCTGCGGTTCGGCCCGAGTGGAGTCATTTATCAATAAGATACGATGATCGAACGAAGAATTTCGGGTCTGGCAACCCTGCAAATCCGCATTGGATAAGCGTGGTGGATTAAGGTCCGTTACACCAGAAATGAAGTAGCCAGTGCACAGCAGTGGGACATATATGGGCCCTGAAAAAAAATAAACTCAATGGCATTAGCGGTTGAAACTACCCTTCAACGATATTTCCTTCAAGAATCAACATCTTTTTTAAAGTCGGCCAACGCTTTTGATATTCCCATTTGCAAATTTTTATAGTCAGCATTGATTGCTTTCTATAAGGCAATTGCTTGCCCGTTTTGGCATTTTTACTTTAAAATTACTTTTGTTTAATTTACAAATTTTATTCACAGTCCAAACATACTAAAAAAGTGATTCACAATGCCTTGTGTGCATTGCCATACACTGTGTGATGTGTATTTGACACATACTTGAAACACAAAATAATAGTTGCTTCCATCTGAGAATTGTATTCGCGAAATATGACTCTGACTGAAAGCAGACCATCTGCTTCTGCTCAAATCTTAAAAGTCCAACTAATTATCAACACGCGTTAGGTAAATTAGGCATTTTTTATAGTCAAACTATGTCTTAAATGACTGTACGTGTAAGTTAATTTTTCATTCCTTATACCGAAATTATACAGTTGTAACACGCATTATCGTATTAATGATGAATGCCTCTAGTGTTGTAGAGTAAGGTTTACTTCTTTAAGTAAATTAATTTTAATGTATGCAACTAATGATTGATGTAGCAGGTTGTTTTTTATTTACTTAGTATTTTATTGCCGTAAAATCTTTATTCCAAATGTTAAATTAGTATAATATATATTGACTGTAAAGTGTTTTTTAAAAAGAACAAGAGATAGAATGCAATAGATAATACGGTTTTTAAATATTTATTTACACGGATATACCGCGCAATAAATACTATTTCGCGGAACTTGCAAATAAAATATTTTACATTCCACCTATCTAATGGATTTCCGCAAATAACGTCGGAATCCATCAGTTATACAAAAACTACATTCGCTTTTTTACAATATATGTTTAGTTTGAGCGTGGATACCGTTTTAATGGTCTTCATTTATATTATATATTTTACTGTTTATTATCAAAATCGTCATGATGTTTACGCGGACAGAGCCTTGGGGAAAAGCTTTTCATTATAAAATTTTATAAATACAAATATAAAATAAAGTGATGTAGACATAGTCGCCTACATAGCAACTTCTCTGTGAAGTCAGCTTTCTTTTAAAGTATTTTAACAAAAGGTACCACACTTTACAACCTTCAAAAACGATATAAGCTCGTTTCTCTCTTCTCGTTTTTCTTCCTTTCTGAAAGTCTAGCTTCGTATCTGCAATTCACATATTATTTATTATTATAGCTTTCCTTCCCACACTTTTTTTTGTTAGGTTTTGGTAGATTTCCATTTCATATTGTGCCCTTTTTAGGCAAAACACATATAAGATGATCGACGTAGCGTAAAGACGAAGTTTTCGTTTATTGAGAAGAGTCATTCATTTCCCGTACCAAGATAAGTATTTGTATGGTCCACTATTAATTATTCCAAGTCAGGCTGTTTATTCTTGTTACTGTTCGTTTATTATGAATGGTATAAATAATACATGAAATCCCGGTGTGGCATTATAAGTCTAAAGTCTTTATTTTTATATTGGTCGCCTCCAACAATACAAAACAAGACATACATTGTGGGTTTTGAAGCGAATTATTGCTCTTGTATTGCGAATTGTTTTATTCGCGTTTTACAAACTACACAATATCGGATGGAACGTCATCGATGTGGATAGAAGGATGTATCAAAAGAGTGATGTGTGTGGATGAAGCAAAGACATATGCCCTGGGCAGTGCGGAAGCGTTGCCGACCTTTAAGGAAAGTGACATTATGGTAGTAGGAGTGGCACCCCTCCCACTCCTACTCCCATAATATCACTTCATGAGCCCTCTACATAGCCCACTACATAGTGCCCTCCCCCGAGGTTGTTGGCCCTCCTAACAAATATGATGCCATTCTTGACAAAGTATTCGTCTGCAGCGTGGCTCTACCACTATAGGTCTTTGCCTACCGTTACGAGAAGCAGGCGTGATTGTATGTATGTTAGATGGAAGAAAGAGAAATAATCGCGATTGCTTCCGTCCCCCTTCCCGGCGAACAAATCGGTGGCAATTGAATACATTCGCGAAGGGTTAATTGCACCGGTCGGGTTTGCAGTGTACCCGATTGATTAGCCAATTATACACCAATGATGTATCCTACGGTTTGTAAGCCCGGAGCGATTTATCTCCTCGCGGGCACAATTTTAGTTTTGCATAATTGAATTTGTTTTATTTTGATTTTAAGTGGATGTTTGAAGATTGGTGCTAAATTACACTTTCTAAGACATTTAACGAAATAAGAAGATACTTTGATTTAGATAATTTTTGTGATAAAAGTAAGGTAAATGTAATAAGTTGTAGTAAGGTAAATTTAATAACGACCGATTGGCTCAGTGGCGGGGCTCTCCGCCCGCGGAGTCAATGGTCGCGGGTTCGATTCCCGCATCGGAATAAATATTTATATGGATTTTTAAATGTTTATGTTTATGTATATATATATATATATATATATATATATATATATATATATAAATGTTTATGTATATATATATATATAAATGTTTATTCCGAGTCTGGTAACCCCCCCAATCCGCATTTCCTTTCCTGCCCCTTCCTTTCTTCTCTATCCTTTCCCTTCCTCTCCGCCAATCCACGGTCTGCCGTGCCAATGGATGCGTGGCTAGGGGCGAGCCTAGTCGTAAACGTCCCGATCGTCCCGGGGTCGGGCTCCCCCGGGGACTATGGTGCCTTACCTCAGCATGCAGGGCTCTGCTGGGGCTGACCTCCATCCTCCCTTGCGGCTCGTGGGATTCACTAAAAGACGAATTTAATATACCTAATTTGTCGAAAATGACGGCGACGTGGTTCGCCACCCGTCACGTCCTGATTCTCACGAGGGCGAAAAGCGACCAATGACGAGCCGTTTCGCTGCGATGAATGGCAGCGGATGGAGCTCTGTGGTCTCTGCCAACCCCTGCGGGGGATAGGCGTGAATATATAAAAAAAAAATGTAATAAGTTTCATCCCCATCATCTGGATAAGTCGCGATCCAGTACGGTGCAGTTATCCAGAAACTTCTTTCTATACCCTGTGAAACCAGTTAACTCCAGCGGTGTTTCCGAACCGATATGACATTCACGCCTTTAAAAACAAGCCTACACATTTCTTAAAGGCCGGCAACGTTACTTCTTTGCCTATGGCACTGCGGATATCTCTGGTTGGCGTTGATTGTTTTTCCACGGGTGACACGCCTGCTTTTTTGCCTTCCTAACACATAAAAAATAAAATCAACGGTAATAACACTATAATATATTTATAATTAAACATCGGAACTCATAATTTTAACATTTATCAATTTCTACATTTTAACACCACAAAATTTATTAAACTTATTTCCATGAAGTCCTAAATTTTAATTATTTTTATATATCATAGTTTCCAGGCCTATGTGGGAGCAAATACCAGTAGACACGAAGCAGCGTCTACCTGAGTATTAAAAACCAATCTTAGGTCTCCGAATCCCGCTAAACGTGCGAATTACGGCTACACCCCTCAACTTGCAGTAGGCCAGTGTCCAGCTGTGGTGACTGGATTAATTGATAATGAAAATAAAGTTTAGGCTAATATTTTCATAGATATTACCTTAACCCTTCCTTGCATGTTTTTTTCTTTATTGGTGAAATAAATCAAGGTGATATAAATCATGTTCAAAATTAAAGGAAAAATGGTTAAAAAAATCTTAGTATATATTTATAGTATAAATTTAGCAAAAAACAATATGATGGAAATTTCCATTATCATGCAAAGTAAGATCATTAGCTTAGTACTAAATAGAAATAAAAGAGGATATCATTAGATTTTTTTTTCTTTATGATAATTAACTAAACAATTATTATTTTTACTACAAGAAATTGTAAAATATAATAAAACAAAATCATACGTTTATTGCAACTACAATACAAACAACGGAATGACAACTCCAAGCTCGTTTTACTGATAGTGGCACTTGCTTATTTTTGACAGCTATGTTTTTTTTTTATGCAATGGACAATAAAAAGGTATCCAGACACGATAAACTTAAAGTGAACTTGTTCTTTTATATCATTTTTGGGCATTCAATGTTATGATGGAAATATCCACCATTATGCAAAGAAGGGTTAAGATGAGTTTCTTCAATCGTTTGCAATATTGGCTCGAACAAACAGGCAGGATTGTTTTTGAACCAAGTTTAGAGTTCCTAGTTCATTCAAATAAATATTATAAAGGAAAAAAGGGCATTGATATAATTGTTTTTAGCATTCTATTGATTTAATATACGTCACAATATTATTTTTTGTATTTAGTAAATATATTGGTTTGATGCTAAACAATTCATTTGTTTTTTATTGCCAATAAGTTCACGCGTTGACACAGCATTATTTATAATGCAGTTATAAATGACGCAGCGAAACTGTATTGTTTTGCGTCATATGTATTTAGTTGCGCTTTGACTTTGTAACACACATTTACGTTATACATAAATCAATTAGTTTTGCTAGGTGTTACTGGTTTAAATTATTCATAACTCATAGAGCCCCAACAACTATAATAAGTTGTAATCCTTAGAAAAATTTGCCACGCGAATCGAAGCAGTCAGGGTATTATAGCGACAATTGGGGTTCACAATGAAGGTACAAGGTACGATTACGTCAGTGAAAACGCTCTAAATGACACAGATGTCAATAAAGCTTTATTGCATATTCGAATTAGATAAATACTGCGTCTAATAGTCTGAGTCTTGCAGTTCTACGACTAGTTGAAAATTTTATACAGCTTTGAAAATGTCAGCATTCTAAAAGTTTTAGCCACGCATCCTTTGGCGCGGCAGACCGTGGATTGGCGACGGTGGAGGAAGGGAAAGGATAGAGAAGAAAGGAAAGGGCAGGAACGGAAATGCGGATTGGGGGGGGGGGTTACCAGACTCGGAATAAATATTTATAAATCCATACATATATTTATTCCGATGCAGGGATGGAACCTGCGACCATTGACTCACTGGGCGGAGGGCCCCGCCACTGAGCCAATCGGTCGTAAATGTTTCATTGTAGTAGAGAAATTTAATTAAATTTTGTGACAGAGGTTTACTTAGTTTTCGTATTTGTGCACATTGATTGCAAACAATTTCTCTACCTTTGTAATGCTAGAAATTTCTACCTTATCGCTAAAAATATCCATAAAAGAATGATTTATAAGCGTCGGCTGTGCTATAAAATCGACCGCTGAATGCCTTACGCGGTAGAAGTGTGCCAGTTCTTGTAAACACTAAAAAGGCTCTCGCATGAGTTATTTGCGCGTAAATAAGCCAATTACCTCTCATCTGCATATACGTAATGTTTACACATTAAACTAATTGTTTGCTTGGTTTTCCGATATGGATATAATAGTTTCAGGCCATTAGGTAAATTGAAATTTAAACGGCAACAACCAAATTGTCCGCAGGCCGCGTGTAGTAGAACACGGTTCTTTAGCGATGAACGCTCGGGCTGATGATCAATCCAGTACACGTGGTTTAATGAAACCGGCGGGCGTGCATGAGGAGAATAATGAGTGTGGAGGAAGGGGTAGTCAGAGACCACAGATGGAGATCTGTGGTCTCTGACTACCCCTACGGAAGACAGGCGTGGCGATATGTATGTTAACACCTGATCACGCCTGTTTCCCGTAGGCGTAGGCAGAGACAAGAGATCTCCATCTGCTACGATCTCGGCACACTTTGTTTGCTTCGTCTACACTCATCATTCACATGCAAGCACACACACTTTATGCAAGCACACACACTTCATGCAAGCACACATACTCCATGCAAGCTTTCCAGTTAAGGGTCAACCTTTCCATCCACATCCGTAACGTAAATTTCTTTTACCAGTCGTATTTCATCCATCCTCTCTATGTGCCCACTTATTAGAGCATTAAATGTAACATTAATATACTGTTTGGTTTATGTTCTTGATCAAACTTCAAAAATAAAGTAACAGTTCCCCCGCTTTGTATTTTTTGCGTTATATAAACTGATAAATTTCTAATGGACTAATTGGTTTACGGTTATGATTGAGATCAAGACTAGAACTATCTCTTAATACGAACATTTTAGGAGCACTGTTTTTATCATTCATGTTGCAAAAAATATTTATATTCTATTATCATGATTTCTTACGTACATATATATATACCTTTTTATATATTTGTTATATTAGTTGTATTGCAAATTGTACGGCCCAAAGGAAGCAGTAGCCATTTAGCTATTTAAGCTTAGGGTCGTAGGTTCGATTCCAGATATTTATCAGCATGAGTGTTTATTCGTGGCGTTTGTGTATTTAAAATTACACCCAATATACAAGCACTCCTACTTTGTAGATGTTAGTGTAACGCGTTTCGTTTTTTCATTTTAAAACTTCCGACAAATCCTTAAAGTTATAAGATTGCAATTGAGATCGCTACTCAAGTTAACACAAGTCTGGTTGACCTGGACTCCTTTGACAAGTCAACGTAATGAAGCGTCGGGAAGTACAGCGGATGCAGTGAGTGCAGCGTGCGAGCGGTGACTTCGGACGCCTCTATCGGCCGGCGTGACATAACACGCCCCGCCCACGCGCTCTGTCTCTCTCTCGCCCGCACCGAGTGCGAGAGGGACAGCTGCGCTCCCTCCGAAGCCTCCGCGCCGTACTGTTTTCTAAGAAAAGCCAACTGTTATTATCCGCCGCGGATTGTTCTCGACCTCTCGCCGGCCGACGCTCCTCATGAATGAAACGCATCGGCATCGCCCGCAGGTGCGCGCACCTCCGAGCTATAAATTATCGACATGAATTACCCATTTCTAAATTCGCATGGACGCACGCTAATTTCCGTCACGCGATCATTTTCGGTGGCCCATGCTGTTACGCATTCGGCTAATTTCATACTCCGCAGGAAGTCACTGTTTGAGACCACTTTTTCCCTCCATTTTGATTAGCATAGCCCGGTTCGGCAACGCTTCGTGTCAATCTTCACGGCTTCGTAATACAACGGTAATCAAATCATACTTCATTTGGCACCAGACACACTATAAATTTTGTTAGCGTGTTCATAAATCTATGTGCGTTGCCAATAATGTAATAAATATAGCCCATTCACTAATAAAAACACGCTGTTAAACAATTATTGATTATAGTAACAATTAATTGAAGCTGACATTAATTGCTGTATCGAATTGTATAATATTTTAACCTTAACATGCAATGAAAATAATGTAAACAACTTTTCCTTAGCTTTAGCGTTTAAACTATTCGATTTTAATTATGTATATTTATTTAAATAATAATGCATTGTTAATAATCATGACATATTAACGTGCGTGTGAGCAAATGCACGCCTTCAAATTTATGACAGTTGTTACACTTTAGAACATACTCCGAAAAAGCAACATTCACATTCATTTTTGGACGCGTGACAACTGCTACATATTGTGAGGAAGTTAAATCTCTTGGCACGGGCGAGCGATAAACACGTATTGATTTATAATGACGCCCCGACAACGTTTGCGTTGCACTTAACAACAGTGATTGCCTCAAATTAAATGTGTCCACAACATTAACTGGACCACTATCCGATCGGATCGGTAGACAACCTTCACGGGGACAATTATTATTAATTTTCAAAAGATACGCATAATATACCTTTCTCGTTGTATAGCGTTTACATAACACACTGTTAAGTCATATCAGTCACGTTCGTTCAACAACAACACGTTATCTGATAAGAAGTTAAATACAATTTAAGTGCAGATAAGGGGAGAAAGCAATAAGATGATCGCCGCTGGTGTTACTACGGTATAACGGGCCCTCTGTCTATCGCGTTAAGACTACGATGTCGCTCGGACGGCAGAGGTGGTCAAACCGGTTGTAATGCCGGCTGGCGCAACAGTAGCTCCGACGATTGTTGTTGGTTCACGATAAAATTATGCCCTGCTCCGTCTTACAATGTCTTGTCCGATTTGCATGTTGTTTATTGAAGTGTCCGACATGTGTAGGCATAATGTGACAATGATGTTTTTGGTAAAAGTATAATATATATGAAATAAAAGTAAAGTAAAACATATATGAAATAAAATAATTTTATAGATTGATGATATAATATGGTGCATGGCAGTGTCCGCTTTTTCAGCCAAGGGACGTGGGTTTGTGTCCCACATCAGGATATTCTTCACATGTTTTTCGTGACAAGGAAAGGCAAATAGTAAGCGGCTCACCCTAATGGTTACTAATCACCGCCCATGGATATCTGAGACACTCAGGACACTGCAAATGGGTTTGGTTTGGACGCTTATTTTACGATATGGATAACAAATTCTATTTTATGATATATTATTATAATATATTCTCATTTATTTAAAAAAGACTACATGACACAACGTAATATAGCGGTATGAACTATTCTTATTAACCTCAGTATGCTTAGGAAAGTTTCAAACACTAGACTCTTATCCAGGGGGACCAGGGAACTCTCTTTACGAAAATTTATCAGTATAGTAAGTCCCCTTAAATTTAGAGACACCGATATCTAGCAAAAATCAGGATGATGAGATAAATTGGGAGCAAAAAATCTGGTCGGGGGAAAATATCTTGACTATATCAGGGAGTTGACAAGGACAGCCGACATGTGCTGCTGAATTGTACCGCCACGCTAAAGACAAATTGTTTGTTGAATTGACTGTTAACCTTCGCTAGTTGTAGAGGCACTAAAAGAAGATATCCAGCAATAGTTTGTTACAGGCAGTTGATTACGATAGTGATAAAAAAATAAATTGTATATATTGTGTTTATCAATGTTATTTAAGTTTGTAATTGTAGTTTTATCAAAACGTATAGTGGTGCGATAAATAAAAAGAAATATAGATAGGAAACCGCAAGCGAGACGAGCACGCTTGATGAATAATCCATTGATACACGACAGCATCCAGATTTACATACAGCATACATATTTTCCCCGAGTGTGTCGACAATCTAGCGTGACTTTAATTTCTCCTTTAATCTTAATATATTCATTTGTGTAGTAGTGTAGTAATATCAAAACCATATATATATATATATATATATATATATATATATATATATATATATATATATATATATATATATATATATATATATATATATATATATATATATATATATATATTCTTAGTATACATTACCACTCTCAATTACCAACATATTTATTTAACTATCTTACCTCCAATAATGAATTTATTCCTTTAAAACTCAAAAAAATGATGGGATTTTACAAAATTGGAGGAAAAAAACATATATGAAATAAAATAATTTTATAGATTGAAGAACAATATGGTGCATGGCAGTGTCCGCTTTTTGAGCCAAGGGACTGCCGATTTGGGACGTGGGTTTGTACGTCGGGTTTATGTCCCAAATCAGGATATATCTATAATATATCTATAATTTTTTACAGCTATGACTTCGTATAAATCGTCTAATCGTCGATAGATTTATTGATTGGTGGGCTACCCCTTAAATCCTAATTATTTAAAAGTGTTATTATTTTTATAAACCACATCTTCAGAAAAATAAATTAATATTTAGCAATTATTTTTAGAAACTTAATTCATGCTACAAAAAACTGCCTTGAATATATGTAATAATTACTTATAATTACCAATTACATAGCTATTCTAGTGTTCACGAATATTGTTAGTCCAGTATACTGGCATAATCTCATTTTTGGAGCAATAACCTAATCAGACATAAATCCATCAACTGTGCGCGTCTAACCGCTCAAAACTTGCATAGAACATTCCTAACTGCCGCCTTATCAACTCTGGAGATAAGACAACCAAAGTAGTGGTGACATCACCGCACAGGCCATGTCTTGATAAAGTATTATTCAGTAGGTAACCTTTATGGCTGATAAGATAAATAATAATAATTTAGCTAATTTTTAAACGAGTTTGTTTACGTTAGTGAAAGTGGTAGAGGTTTGTGAGTAATGCTGTAATAACCATTACCCGAAACATTGAGTAAGAGCCGTACAAAAATAAAAAGTAGATCAAAAACATAAGAGACTGATCGAAAAAAATAATGTAATGATCCACTTCTTCCTCGAGTTTTGAACGGCAGTGAACCAGCTACTCAAGCGAAGTTGACTTGGCACAGACAGGAGCATATCGGATTGAAACTCGAAATCTCGAACCGGTTTTCTCTGTTCTTTGCTCTCTTTCTGATACGCGGCGCGCACTATGCGCGCTCGCGTTTCGTGACTCACCATTTTCACGTATCACGGCGCGCTGCTGGCAACTACGCACTTCATGGTCACTCGTTCAACTCCGTCACGCTTTGACTGCAATCACTGGCTTTTGGTCACAAGTCCAAATTAATAAGTACACTAATTTTATTAATAAACAAATATTTCTACATCAGTAAAAGTATTTTATATCAACTCGATTTCACTTAAGGACAGTTTACTAGTCTCGCTTATGACTTAATTTAGTGTCGCAATTTTCACTGAGAAGTGGCAATTTTTAAAAGCAATGGTAATTATTAATTTGCAAAAGCCATTGCTGGACTTTAAGCCAAGAATGCAGATATGCTTTATTAAGAATTTGTACTATTTGCTGTCTATATTTATTTTTTAATTTGGATGTAAATAGGATTCGGAAATCGAATCACTGATATGCAAGTTGTAAGTGAACAAATATTTTAAATTCAAATGAATAACATTTGAGCAAATTTGAATCGTCCCAGTTTATCGCTGCTCTCCGAAAGCCACTCGCGTTCGCAGGTGAAAGGACATTTTATTTGTCATCGCATATTTACGGCTCTTTAAACGTTTATGTGCCGCTTGCCGTGTTTTCATTTTAAACAGAAATTATTTCACGTCCTTCCAGGCACTGAGTTATTTTTAAACTTTATACATTGCTTTTTTGTATGAAATACTAAATGTTTTGGCCATTATTGTGATGTATGGTAACATAAATGCTTATCGATGTAAAAATTTCCATTTTCTTTCGATCTAAGGCTAATTCTCTCGATTGTTTGTTTTGTTCCTCCATTGCTTTGTCTTTTAATTAGTTATTAAGTTTTTTTTTTCTTCATCAATTTTACCCTCTTTATAATAAAATTGTCACGATGAAACTAATGCTAAATTACTTCTCCTTCTATTATTAATATGTCTCTTTATGCCTATCCAATACGTTGATAAGTTTTTCTTTCCAAGATATTTTTTTTCTATTCGATTCCAATATTACGTCCCTAACATATCTGTATGGAATAGGCAGTATTTTTGGAGTTTTCATTTCGTTTGATGGCGTCGTAGACATTTGTTCTTAAACTCATCACAACATAATATGCATACAATATGATCCGTTGTTATTGTCATAATGAATGGCCCCGAACGTGCAGCACTCGGAGGTGTAGAAAGAGAAAGGGAACTTATTCAAAAGTAGGTAATGTTTTTGCCGCGCTCGCTACGTTGCGGCAACGGGCGGCGCGGGCGCATGATTCATTGGCGCGTGGGCAGAGCTTATTATATTCTATACTAACTACATAACTCTTCCTTTGCCTTGATCCATTGAAAAGCTCACTTATCTACACCGACTTTAATTGTTT
This sequence comes from Baronia brevicornis, assembly GCA_031353405.1. Classification (NCBI taxonomy): domain Eukaryota; kingdom Metazoa; phylum Arthropoda; class Insecta; order Lepidoptera; family Papilionidae; genus Baronia; species Baronia brevicornis. The sequence continues at coordinate 102,180 of JASFAT010001437.1, forward strand.
TGTTATAATACTTGCCTCGATCTTTTGTTAAACTGGGTCGAAGTTTTGTACTGAAAGATTGATCAATTAAGATTTTTTATATTTAATCTTTATAATACAAATGCCTACATCTATCGCTATATAAATGACTTCTTAATTGATCACGATACTTTAGACTGCATAAATTAAAAAAATAATTCGAAGCGTTTTGTAGTTACTAAAAACGTATTTCTTAGATGATTTCTTTTGTTTTCCTCCTTCTATTTCTTTTATTCCTTCATTTTATATCAAATTGATATAAGTGAAAATACTAATGAAGATTGTATTATTATTTACTAAGCATGCATCACATTATTAGCTAATAAGTACTCGTATTTTAAGAGTAATAGTCTAAATCAAAACGATATCTTACATGAATTACATATATTTGTGATTATGACTTATTATATGTGCCAAGTAACTAAAATAATATGTCATACCTATTGATGTTTTTAATCCACCACTAAATCTTAACCGATGTTCTGAAATGACTTCTTTATTATATTAAAACAAATTCATCCTAGTCTTAGCTACCTAGTTGTTATACACTTTTGAATGTGTCTCAAATACAGTAACTATTGCACAAAATAAACTTAAACAATAGAAGACTTTGTAGAATCTGAAACAACGGTTCGTTAATGCTTCATTGTCATATTCGTTTTATTTACTTTTCACTGGTGACAGGGCGACGCCTACAGAGCCCTCGGCTTCCTTTTATTGTTAACAGATCCTTTTCGCTTTATCTTTGCTGTTGGTTTAGTTGTATTCATACCATTTATGCCTATCGCTTCTTGATCTCTTCAATGTATTGTTAATTCTACTTCTATTTATATTGTCTAAACGGCGCCAGTTTTGTAATATTCGACAAAGTATGTACAGCTACTATTATTTGTTTTTCTTTTATTGCTTTATTACCTTTTATTTTAACTCTGTATTAGTTTAACTCTTAGTAATCTTCATCTTATCTAACTCGTAATCAATTTACTTAACTGCAAAGTTGTTAATAACCAATGTGAAGACCAAAAACTGTCTGTATCTTCTGTCCTTCTTTTGTACCTTCCCATAAATATTCTTTGAACTCTTAAACACAGTTTTATTATGAATTCAATTTAGAGGCTTTAGTAACGTCTACTGTGCTTTTGCAACTTAAATATTAATATTGCAGCTTATTCGGTGCTGAAATATTTTTTTACAGAAATAAATACCCAGGCCATACATATATTTGTCTCGATACGGTAATCTAGCCCGCTAGCATCATCAAATTTAAAGCGGTAATATTGCCAACGAACTTATTTATTATACAAAGAAGGAATATATATTCAAAAATACTTCCTGATATTTACATTGTTACCTTTTAAAGATCAACACGTAGAGCTGCATGCATATGATTTCGTGAATGTATTGTGGCGACACCAGCACGCATGACCGAGCTTTCTCACTGTGCCATTACAATCGAATCATTCTCTTCTGACGAGACCATTTGCAAATACGTTGTATTTATATTAATCTCTCTTGGTGTATATATGTTTCGTCTTCTCGTAGTACCCCTTCTACGAGTGAAGATTCGCAACCAATTCAGCACTACTATCTGTTCGGCAAGAGGGCCTTCGCAATCTGCCGAGTTTGTAGTGTGTTGGAATATACCTTGAGGGCATATATAATAATTGGACATGAACTCATTGCACAAGCAACGCCAAGACTTCCTTCTCCGATCAATTCGTATTTGCCCGAGTGATTTTTTCGTTTTTCCATTGTGATTAGTTGTAATAATTTATAATCGCCGTTTTCCATAATATGTCCCAGATGAGCAATTTATGAACTTATGATGGTTTGCTAAAGTTCTCGTTTTTTTGTCCACTTCATTGTCTACTTTATATTATGTATATTTATTATATAAATAAGTATACTTGTAGCACTAAAAATATTACAATCAATAATATATATAACTTTGTTTTTCGTATACAATAAAGAATATAGCTATCTATCTATCTATCTAAAACGTGGTTTGTCACACTTGAACTTTGCGTTAAATGTAACAATTAACGCAAAGTTAAAAAGCTATGGTTTAAATTCTTTTGTTATCCATCATTGAAAAGTTTTCATACAAAATCAATTAAACGCATCTCCGGTGGAGTCGTGATTCAGGGGAACAAATCAATTGACTTATTGTTGTCCGACTAATCCGACTTTTAGTTTGGGAACGTGTCTCGTGAGTTAATTTGATGTTTAATTTCTAAACTATATTATGTTATTATATTGTATAAAACTATTTCAAATGCATTAACTATAATCCAACATTTATCAAGAAATTCCTAAATTTAGTAAGGCTTACAATAAAGTGTTATATACATACATACATACATACATATCATACATACATATCGTCACGCCTGTTTCCCGTAGGGGTAGGCAGAGACCACAGAACTCCATCTGCTACGATCTCGGCATACTTTCCTTGCTTCCTCCACACTTATTACTCTCCTCATGCAAGTCCGCCGGTTTAGGGTACTCTTGACCTAGCCTTTCTTATTACACACTAATAATAATTTCTATGTTCAATACTCAATTACATAGCAGTGTAAACGCTAACGTGGAAATTGATTTCCACGATGTACTGCCGCTCGTGTACTTACTAAGTGTTCGTGGCGACTTGTAGGTGAATCAAAATAGAACTGCGGTCGCAAACAGCTCGCGACATTCCCATTTTGATTGCATCCACTAAATGTACTGTTACACTGTAGGTACTCTTGTAGTACACTACTCTTACACGTGTAAGTTTTAATGACTTATGTTACGCTCCTTTACAATGTATTAATCTGTAACTTGATAAATAATGTGACATTTACTATTTCTTTAGTAAAAACCACGGTGTGCAACCTTTGAGTCGATTCTTAAGGTGACTGATAAATCCAAGTTTTTATATAAGGTGTCTGTAGGAAGAATTAGGTTTCAAGCTTAACAACTGCTTTCAAGAAAGGATTCTTTGACTCAAAATTTAAATCTGGCACAAGACACCCTATATGTATATATTATATTAAATAATTAATGTGTAGTACAAATTGTAAAGTACTAAAATATTCTAATCTAAGTTGAAAAAACTAACTTAATAAAGTTTTAATATTTTTAGAATTCTTGCTAACCATTCCAACCAAGCGTATAGTGCTTGTACTAGGAAAATACAACTTAGTACGACGGAAGATACGAAGTCAACGACCTCAAATCGCAAGTTCGATGCTTACCAACTGACTTATCGCTTTTTTCAATATTACCGAAGTAATCGCAATGATGCCAACTTTTTTTTATATATATATATTCACGCCTATCCCCCCGCAGGGGTTAGCATAGATCACAGAACTCCATCCGCTACCATTCATCGCAGCGAAACGGCTCTCCATTGGTCGCTTCTCGCCCTCGTGAGAATCAGGACGTGACGGGTGGCGAACCACATCGCCGTCATTTTTCAACAAATTAGGTATATTAATTCGTGTTAGTGAATCCCACGAGCCGCAAGGGAGGATGGAGGTCAGCCCCAGCAGAGCCCTTCATACTGAGGTAAGGCACCATAGTACCCGGAGGAGCCTGATCCCGGGACGGTCGGCACGCTTGCGACTAAGCTCTCCCTTAGCCACGCATCCTTTGACACGGTAGACCGTGGATTGTCGGAGAGGAAGGTAAAGGATAGAGAAGAAAGGAAACGGCAGGAACGGAAAATGCGGATTAGGGGGGTTACCAGACTCGGAATAAATATTTATAAATTCATATATATATTTATTCCGATGCGGGAATCGAAACCGCGACCATTGACTCCGTGGTCGGACGGCCACGGCACTGAGCCAATCGGTCGTCAATGATGCAAAAAACGACGGTTAACTAATTTCCATTTAAATGTCGACGGTTTAAATATAACGGAATCTCTTGAAATCCGGGTCTATTTCCATGATGATGATGATATAAGAAAAATAATAAGAATTACAAAATGATATCTAAATTTTGAAAAAGAGAATACTTATTGACTTATCTTTATAAGTGATAATATAAATATATCAAACGATATCATGATAACTGAAGTTTAATTCACAAGCATGTTAATTTATTTCTGTAAATGTTAAAATAATAATTTTCACAATGTCCTTTTGTGGAATTTTCTTAGTGTACATAAGTTTGGAAACGAGCCAAAGTAGGCAAGCTATTGCAACCGTTCAATATTGTTTTCCGCGAAATAATTGCATACTAAAATTTACGCGTGACCAAAATTTGGTGGGACTTCCATTTAACGAAGTATATTTAAGGAGTCGTCATAGTTAGAAAAGAACAGTTCTTTTTGCTTTTTTTAATGGGATAGAACGGCAAACGAGCAAGCGTGTCACCTGATGGAAAGCGATCAACGCCGCCCCTATAGGAGGCTATGTCTATACATATGCAGCGCCATAGGCAGTGCAGAAGTGTTGCCGACCTTAAAGAAAGTGTCACTATGGGAGAGGGAGGGGGAGGGTAGTGGGCCTCCGAAACTCAGCCGCTCACCATACGAAGCGTGGTAGTTAAGCTACCACTCAGATGCCGGTTTTCTGCGAGAGTGTGGTACTTCCCCGGGCGAACCGGCCCATTCATGCTACAGACAAATATTATGCCATTCAAGTATTTGTCTTATTAATGGAGTCAGGCGTCACTTTGCGGAAATCCATCACTATATGGACAGTCAAAAGTTTTACTTAGCTTAGATCCGCGACAAACAAAACAATAACAAAAAATTAATAATGTGTGTTTTTCTGTTGGGTTAAGTGGATTTATTTTTACTTACTTTTCGGTTGTCTTCCGTAGAGTCTACTATACCTGAAGATCCCTCGTGTTGGGGCGAAATACGTGTCGTTTACAAGATGGAAAAGTGATAATGTGTGTTTGCTGTTGTGTATAGTGGTTGGTGGGTGGAGAATTTATGGCCGATTTTCGGTAAGTTTTTGGTTTAAGTTCCAAATAAATCCATATTGTTGGGTAGAGTTGGGTTACAACAGAAAAACACACATTATTAATTTTCTGTTATTGTTTTGCTTGTCGCGGATCTTAGCTAAGTAAAACTTTTAACTGTCCATATAAAGTATTTGTCTGCATCGTAGCTCGACCGCGTTCTGACAAATAATAAAAGTTGGTTTAAGTTCCAAATAAATCCATATTGTTGGGTAGAGTTGGGTTACAACAGAAAAACACACATTATTAATTTTCTGTTATTGTTTTGCTTGTCGCGGATCTTAGCTAAGTAAAACTTTTGACTGTCCATATAAAGTATTTGTCTGCATCGTAGCTCGACCGCGTTCTGACAACTTCTCTTTAAATTCTGCCTATTTGATATATGTAGATCGCTATTAAGTTGTTCCATAAGATTCACAATGTAAAGTCGATACAATTGTTTTACCTTTATTTTTGTTTCTTTGTTACTTTTACTTCATGTGGTTGGTATAAAGTTGTGGAAAGAACTTTATAATTTGTTGTTCTTTACGGAACGCTTTCAGTATAATACTAAAAAGCTCAAATCACAAACATAACCTTTACAATACTTGGTCAGTTTTAGTGGAGTGAGGTTATTTCTTTAAATACGATAAACTTCTTAATATAATTTATTTTTTAATTAAAACCAAACTGATTTAACTTTTGATTCTATTTGATTTTACCATTTATGGTTAATGAGTAAAAATTGAGTACATTGAGTAAAAACTAATAATTCTATGAACTCATAAAAAAATACGTTGCGAATACGGAAGGAAGAGTCGATAGAGGAAGACCAAGGAGAACATACCTTGACCAAATTGCTGAAGTTCTCAAAAAAGGCCAGGTCAAAAGTACGACGAGCTTGTAGGAAGAGAGTGATGAGTAGTGTGCATAAAGCAAAGAACATTTGCTGGGATCGTAGCAGAGGTTTGTGGTCTGTGCCTACGCCTACAAGAAATACGCGTAGTCATATGTTGTGTGTCTGAGGATTTATTTTTATCACAATACTCTTCATATTTTCTTGACTATCAGCATATGCCAAGTTGGATAGCCATTTGCTTGTGAGTTTTTATTCTCTTCTTAATTCATACTCTGTAATTATTGTGCATATTGAATTCAATTTGTTTCTTCGAATTGTTATTGCTACGATCCACGGAACTCGGCGCTGTAATTAAGCAGGTGTCTCGCCATCACGTACATTTTATATTAACAAATACATTTGCTTATAACGCACCGTACAATCTAAATAGCTCAATGGCGAAGTTACCACCTTCGGAACGAATGGTCGCAGGTACCATTCCCGCATCGGCATAAATATATGCATGGTTTATAGATATTCATTTCCAGTCTGAGTGTCCCGACTATCCGCCTGGGACAATAATTACGTAATGTTAATAACATTCTATATATTACCTTTGTTATTTCTTTCTTTTCTTAATAGTTAATAAGCAACGGTAATGCACAGAACCTGTCGTAGTATTGTACCGAACGATATAGGCGGCAAATCAGTTTCGTTTGCGGGGTACGGGTTAGGGGGCAGGGGGGGGGAAGTTCACATGCATTATTCAACGCTCATTTCTATTCAACGCCGACAAGCCGCCCGATAAAAACTTCTCGTTTGACAACTCGGACGCCTAGCAAGCACCCTTTGTACTTACCATGTCGCCCATTCTCAACACACGCTTGTGTCTTAACAGATTCATTAGGATAATTTTTAGTGTCGCCAACTTTGTTGGCGAACGCCAAGCAGGACCACTTTTTGAACGCTTTATAGATAACCAACGAAACTCGTTTTTTAAAAACTTGTCCGTGTTTATTTTTAAATGACAAAGGCCCGTATAACACGGCTCTATCAACTTCGACGTAGGATCGTGTAAAATACATCCGTATTAACTTTTGTAAGTTACAAAGTTAGATCAAGTTAGTCAGGTCATATTATTGCTACCATGTGTACGGAATGATACTCAAAGAAGAAAGCTGTATCTATGTTCAATATTTTCAATATCAATATACATCAATCAATTAAAGCGATCGCCCCGTGATATCTTTAGCAGCCGAAAGATCACAAAATTATTGTTATCCTTCTTTTTTTTTATTTCTTTTTTTTTAATTTAATGTTATCTGTTCATTATATAATTTAGTATTTCATTATTACATAAGTAACCCTATTGTCAAAATGTAAAAAAATGCCGTCTAAGTCAAAACTCTTTATATATTTCCTTAGGAACATTTGTCACTTGTAACTAGTTTATAAGTAAAATAGAAATTTGTTCTGATTAAAAGTTTTCGTCCCCTGGTTATATAGATGACGCCAAAAACAGGATACATGTTACTAGCCCTAGCTAGTTTACGCACCTTGGGTGCTCATCGGCCAAAGTCTAAACCTCGAGGTGGCGTGCCATATGTACCATGTGCTCCCTAAGGAGGGAGAAATCGGAAAACTTCACTCCAGATTTGTGATCGGGTCTTTGTTAGGGACAGCACCGTCGGAACTGTGATTGCATGCGTCAGCGTTTCCCGCAGTCTCAACAAATAGCGCAGAGTGGTTGACTAAAAAAAGGCCTTCATCCAACAGTGGCCTACCATAGGCTATTGATTAGGAGTAGTAATATAACTTTACTCGTATATTTCGTATCCTTTGTTACAGATCAATCTAAATTGTTCTAGTATTGCACAATGTCTAATCGGAGCATGATCGGGTTGGCCTACTTCGTTAAATCCTTTGCTGACCTTACAACTGATCTATGAATTGTTTGACGAAAGTGTAATTGAAAGTGGAGGTGAAAAGGTAGTTGAAGTAATTATTAAAAAAAGAAGACTAGCAATGTTTTGATATTACTAGTTGTCTTACTAAGCATTTAAACTAAGCCAATACTATTGTTTGCGCTAGCAAAATTAATTGACAATCTAAATGTTGCCTTACACGCGATGCATCATGAAAAACTGGATGATGAATGTTTGATCAGAATAGTTGTGGCTGCGATGAATTTCTTGATAAAGTATGTATGTATGTATGTATGAACATATGTATGTGTAATATCATTAACTTTCCCTTAAAGTATCTCATTTAGAACAAAGTAGTATTGAATTTCTATGTATACATAAGAGTTTGATAGAATTGAACTTTGAAGTCCAGTAGACGTTAATATATTCGACTACTCAAACCTCGAATTATTATTAGATGAAGTGACGATAGACGAGCGGCAAAGCATGGGGTTGACAAGAAAACTGCGAGAAAATGCCGAATCCGATAGCAAAAATGGTCACAACACATGGTTGTTGTAATTTTGCATTTTCTCGCAGTTTTCTTTATAATTTTTAGAACTAGAAAACTGTGGAAAGCTTTAATTAATACCATAAAATGGACATGTTAATTTCTTTATTTGACCTTTTTGTAATGATCAGTGCTAAATTTAAAATTATGTGCTTTATGTTATTTATAGTTACGTGTGTTTACTAAGTAAAAAATAAAAATTAATTTCTTTAATATATTGAATTCTTACACTTTTGTTTATAGTTTTTATTCTTGGTACATAGTTTTTTTATAATATATTTAGTAATTAAATTAGCATTCTATAAGTAATATATAAATATTAGACATAGAAGCGGACTGTCCACCGTAGGATCCGCCTTAATTCGGCAGTCAGGGAAAGAAAGTTGTAAACTTATACCTTAGACCACTAGATATATAATTATTATTATTATTATCCAATTTTAATTCAACAATATATGTATAACGTATATCTACGTAGTTTTATAGCAAATCAAAACATGGTCACCCTACTGAAGCTAGCCTGCCACGGAAGCGCTAAGAAACGGACACCGTTGTCGTTGGCACAGTGCCCATGACCGAGCCGACGCCAACGCCGACGTCTTTACAGTTACACGCGGGGTGCGGACGGACGATTTGTTTCTTCGGACCAGCGTTGACAAAATAATAAAAAAAGGCCTGATCGCAAATGTCTTCGCACAACTTGCATGATAGTCATTTATTTCACTTGATGTCAATACAAATCAACAAGTGCAACGGCTCGTCTTTGATCTTATTTTTAATTGCTTTAGGGTTTTCCTTTGGGACAGTTTTAAATACACATTATCAAATTGTATCACAATATAAAAAGAATTATCATCTATACCATATATTCCACTGCTGGGTATGAACTTCTTTATGTCTAGAAAGATAAACGATAGTGGTACTTGACCAAGGTTGATTGTTAGGGCACCCAGACTCGAAGTAAATACCAGTAGGCCATACATAAATATGTCCCAGTGCGGAAATCGAACCTACCATTGACTTGACCAGGCGGTGACTTCGCCACTGGGCTAATTAGTTCCTTATCATATTTAACTTATTATGAATTCTAAAGAATATAAACGATTTAAAATCAAGGAATACTTTATTATATTAAATTATACCGCCATTTTGGCATTCAGTGCCTAGTCTGTTAGGATGCGTTACTAAAGACGGAACCAATTGCAAAAAATGTACAACAAAAGTTAGTAGTGGGCATCCGGGCATCGCTCCGTGGATCTTTGAGTATCTTTGAGTTGTAGAGCAGAAAATAAAACTCAGTGTTCAGGTTTCGGTTCTGAAACATAGTATAGGAAGCACGCACTGATCTGAGAATATCGTCTCCTGCTGATAATCAATGCTATAGTATACAGTACTGTGTTCAGCTAGGTCCTTTTCCGATACTACAGTATATAGTAATATTGAAGCATAAATTAAATAATTTATCTTTAGTATATTTTCTATCAACTCAAAAGTTGACTGGTTGAGAATGGCTTCCGGCATTAAGTCGGAGTCCTTTGTATCGAAAATGTATGTTAAGAATAAATAAATAAAAATCATTTATATGAGATCTCTCAGTGTAGGTGTCATGTTTAATTGTATTGGCATTGTACTGTAGCTTATTTTATTTTGTTCTATACTATTCTTCAACTGAAGTGAATGCAAATATGAACCTCGCCTTTTTCAGTCCTAATTTATGTTAGTATTTGTAAAATGTATAAATTATTCGTTACATTACATATTATTAGTCTTAGTATGTCAGTGTTATTAGATCACGGTAGTAGGCTGTAACTACGTGGTCAAATAACGTAAATAGGTCTCCAACGTCTATGTACGCTTAATTGACGTCAACTGTTCTCCTGCGTATGACGTCCTTTCATCTGCGTGCACGGCAATATATTTTATTATATTATAATAATTAAGGTGCAGATTAATTCGTCAATTCATGTCGAATTAATTCAATATTTTTCGATTAACTGGAGAATCAAGAGTAATGAAACCTTGAATGTTATTTACTGTAAGGGCAGTCACTTTCATTATTTGAACTTGTTTTTGTTATAACCAATGCCTTTAGGTCCGATGCGCTTTGCATTTGAGTCAATATTTGATCTGGTTGTTGGCTTAAAGTGACAATGACGCAATACCAACGGCACTGCAGCTGCGTTATCTAACTTAGGATAAATATATGAATAATGAACAGTAAAAAGGGATATAATGAAAGGGGAAGAAAGAAGTTAAAGAAGAGGAATGGAATTCGGCCTACGGTACTCTGACTTGTAAAAATTAGCAGTAAGTAACTAGCGTTTTGTCGTGTGTATATTGGCAATGGGTTTATTCATCGTTTGTCTGCAACAGTTTACAACTGCACAAGATCCCATGTGACATGTGTAATGTTATTTTGCGGTATCCAGTTTCTGCCAGATGCAATGGAGATGACTGCTCTATCATCCTTGGCAGGCAGCTTGAAATCGCAGATTGGATTTTATTTACCACAGGTAAACATTGTCCATATTTATTCCAATAGTTGCCTCTCCAATATTCACCTAGTGGCTTTGGTTTTAGCTGTAGTCATTAAAACCAAAATATAGGTTTTTTATGGGATAGGAAGGCAAACGAGCAGGCGTGTCACCTGATGGATAACAATTAACGCTGCCCATAGACATCCGCAACGCCATAGGTAGTGCAGACGCGTTGCCGACCTTTAAGGTAAGTGTCATTATGAGAGTGGGAGTGAGGAAGGAGGTGGACGGTGTTGGGCCTCCGGAACTCAGCCGCTCGTGGTACGAAGCGCGGTAGCTAAGCTACCACTCAGACGCCGGTTTTCTGCCGGAGAGTGGTACTTCCCCGGGCGAGCAGGCTCATTCAAATATTATGCCATTCTTGACAAAGTACTCGTCTGCAGCATGGATCTACCACTATCTCTAGTTATGCAAAAGTATTTATAGCGACAATACTTTACAAACGCAACTAACTGCACATAATAACCCGCATAGTAAACGCATAATAAACGCTGCCGGTGATTGTCTGTGTTGCAATTCTCGCGATCATGCGGCGGCGCGTTGTCGCAGATGTTTATTTTTTTTTTTAATTACTCTTTGCCAATAGCACATTACTGCGCCATTTGCGCAAATAGATGTTTTAAAAATATCACAACTTGGTGCTCGATGGCAAGTTTTTCTTTCAAATATTTAATATTAATTTTTCCTTTGATCATAGAAGACGGAGTCATTTATAAAGTATTATAACACAATAATATCATTGACAGTATAAGTTCCTTGTTGTCATCAAATCGAATGATATGTAAATAAAAATGTATAATGATATTATAATTTTAGTCCCGTCGTTTATAATATGAGAAAATAAATTTTCTTAGATACGACTGAAAGAAGACTAAAGTATTAAAAAAAAAGAAATCATTGTGCTCTTGTTTGTTATTATTATTATTATTATTATCTGTACTCAAAATTTAGTCATAATGAATAATACTGTGTGGAAATTAGTAATATCTGAGAGTAATTTCAAGATATGGTGCTCACGATACACGGAATCCTAGTATAGGAAAAATAATTTATCAATTTTTTAATATTCTGTCACCTGTATTATTTTTTTAATATTATTTTGTGTTTTAAGGCTAATAAGGTATTGTATATAATTATGTTTAAAGGCTAAAGGGTAATTTTTCGAGTTCTACGAAATTATAAAGACTCAAGGGCCAACAACGCCATTCCACACAAAATAAAACATTAGGGTATAACATATTATTTTGGTCTCTTTCCCAAAAAGATTAATAGAACTTGTCGAAGTCGTTCTTATTTTATTTAAAATCACCATATACTACGTGATGCAGACAGAAACGAATAATAACGAACTCTGGTTAGTAGCGTCGTAAAAAACATGATCGTTATCTCATTGGGCGGTTGAGCATCGGACTAGGCGTTGCTCTACATAAATGGTAAATCAACATCAGCTAACGCAGTAAGTATGTACATGCGTCCGTTGCGAGGGTCTTGTTTTTACCGTTTATGTTTTATATAGCGGGGTTGGAATTCTGCTAATCGTCGCTGGCAACATTTCGCGCGTGCCACGTTCGTCGTTCCCGCTTTAAATGAGTGCAATTTAAACCAAGCAGCCTCCTTGACTTGGCCCATTGTGCCTGCAAGCGGCACGTGAATGGATCTATGTATGTGCACACAACTACCTTTTACACTTGCAATAACTACACTCGTGTTTTTTTATTAGATAGAAAGACAAATGAGCAACGCCTGACGCGTGATCGAAAGCTATCAATGCAGGCCATCGACATCTATAACTTATATATAAGAATTATAGAAGCGTTGCCCGACCTTTGAGAATTTGGTTGGAAAATACCGTTGAAGGCAGCTGATTCCATAGAGTAATGGTGGAAACGCACCTTATTAGATCACCATTCATTTAGATAACAGACATGAAATTAGAATATTAAAAGCTAATTTTGAATGCGGAAATGTTACGCTTATATTGATAATGGCCAATCTTTCCGTGGCTGAAGGATGTATTTCTGAGCCTGCATCCAATGAATGAATTTTCCACCAACATTGTAGATAAAGTGGATCAATTTGCAAACCTATATTTCTAACGAGAAAGTCCGAAAACGCTTATCACATCTTTTTATAACTAGCTTCTGAGTAAAAAGTAAAAGTTTTAATTCTGGCCGAAGCTTAAACTTGTTTAACCTGCATTCAAATTATCTACAAATTATGTCGAAATAAATGATTCAGTTGGCGAAGGGGTAAATTGAGGAAGAAAGACTGATAGATACCCTTTTAGTTGTTAGCATACCTGAAGTTTTGTTAAAGAATTTAAGATTAAAATCTTAGTCAAAGTTAAAAATATTAAGACTGCATCTGAATTGTCCTCCCACAGTATCATCAAAAAATCTTTCCTCAAGTATCATCAAAAAATCATTGGGATAATTCTTACGAACAAGTTCGAAAACACTTATCTTGAGCTACTGAGTTTTCTGAGATGCTGCTGTAGCCGAAACGGCTAAAAAACATTAATATAAAGATTAACAAAGTCGTTTTTCTAAACAAAAATTATATATAAAATGCAGTGTCTTAGAACGTACAGTGCATACGCAACTGCCTTGACACAGAGAGGTCAGTGCGAAATGTACACTGGTAATTATAATTCGATTGAGTACAAACTGAACGAGTGCCAAGGCTCCGTTTCACTTCATGCCGTTTGAGTGATCGATCACTGATTGAACTGAACGTATAACAAACAATGCTTAGATAGATAGATAGATATGTTCTTTATCACGAAAAACAAAAATATACAGCTGCTGTTTAGTAACGCTTATAGCGATCTCTTCCAGATAACCGTTGGACGGACACAGCGTTAGAGTAGATAGATATATTTGGTGTTGGCTGTTGAAGACAAGAACAGTCCTTGTTATAGGAATGAAAATGCTTTTCTGAAACGTCTGTTTTGTGTCCATTGCGTAATTTATTTAGTAATCAAACAGCATTACTTTACAGCATAAGTTGACAAATTGTTATGATACATTTTAAACAAAACAGCATTACAGAAGTACATATCACTAGCCTATCGCACTTAGCTTATAAAATCAGAAGTAGTATGTCCAAAAAATTTTTTTTGTTATTTTTCACTTTTAATGCATCTAGCGAATAATTTTAAAGTGTACTCGATGGAATACTTCGTATTTAACTTAAAAATCATCTCTATTATATTATATTATTATACCTAAAGTAAGAATTTTTTTCATATACATTTCGCAAACCATGAAAGAAAATGAGTATTTTGTTGTTCTTGTAAAGTTTACTCATATGGGCTTACGACTTCGGATAATAAGGCTTACCATATTAAAAAATATAATTTAAAATTATGAAAACTGTGTTACTTATACATAATGTATCAAATGTAACCCTGTTGATTTGATTTTAGTAGAGATTAGTAATGTACGCGCGCGTATATGTGTGTGTGTTAGTCTGTGTGTGCATGTTTCACAGAGAAACATTCTCTGTGTTTATGTGATGTTTGCCCATTTATTTACTGCTCTCCTTATATCCTTCTAGATATCAAAGAAAGCACGAACCAAAGCTATTATGAAACTACATTAAAGTTTAATAATAGCTTTGGTTAGTATCTTCTTTGATTGTCAGACCCAGATTAAGATTTCTTATAAACCCTGGGTATACTTGTTGGCACTAGTTGTCGCATAATTATTTTTTGTTAATTGCTTGTAAAATAGTTATTAAAAATATCCAATTTTTATTAATATTTATGATTATTTTACGGTTCTTTATAACAATATAAGGGTTGTGAAAAAGTGGAGACCAAGTTTTAAGATACTCTTCATCGTATGTGCTTTTACAATTCTTAAAATATTATTAACTAGCTAGAAGATATAATAAGAAATATCTAGTCCAGAAAGTAATTCATCTATATGGCCTGTTTGTTTTGAAAATGAGTGTATGATAAAATAATCAATTTATGAGGAATGTTGATCCAGTACGGTGCGTTTTTCTCGAATGTCCTTTCCACGCACCACTTCGCTGTGAAACAGCTACCTCCAGCGTTGTTTCCGAATACGACATTGCCTATGGTATTGCGGATGTTTATAGGCGGCATTAATTGTTTTCATCAAGTGACACGTCTGCTCGTTTGCCTTCCTATGCTTTAAAAAATGAACTGCAATACCGTCAATCAAAATAAAGGTGCTAGCAAAGCTGGCGCCCATGCGGAGCAAGTAAATCACCGAACCCGCGAGCGGCCCGTCGCGGCGTACAATCTATGCAAATCACCGCCTCGACTTATTGCTCTCGCCTCGACTCCTTTCCAAATGCATACTAAACAGTAACACCGACCACGCCACAGCCTTTGTTCCCACTTTTTCACTTAACCTCTCGCGCTCAGTTAATTTCAATGGAAATATTTTGTATTTTATTTTTCTCCACGCTGTTTCCCTCGCTCTGCTATTGTTTAAACTAACACGCGTTAGGATGAAACATGTTTTATTTTATGTTAAAGTTCACATACATAATTTTGTTAGTTTATAAAATTTTGGCGTACAAATTTCGTTTCCAGGTATAATAAAATTAATTTAAACAATTTCTTACATAACTGTCTATCTTCTCATACAAGTTCCGTCAGAGTTGCTTCAGTACTTGTCGCTACTAAAGAGTGAACTGCCATTTGCAATTGAACCCTAATGTGAAATTTGAGTCATATACGAATGTCGGTGGCTCATTACTCATTGTACACCTTAGTATTCTTTTGAAGCTCGCATACACACATAGTATTCCCATGGCGTTCTCGGAATTAGACACAGAATGTAACTAGAGATGTTGCGCCCGTTCTTCCGCATAGATCCAAGTGGCATTGCGACCCAACTATACGCGATACGGACGAGAAACATTATAACTTTGATTTAAAACAGACGGGTAATTACTGTGGGAAGCTTAACAGCACCTCTCAAACGTTAATTGTGCGTTTGATCATCACTTGCTAATTATACATTTTTATAGTGGTAGAGCCACGCTGCAGACGAATACTTTGTACTCCCGCAGAAAACTGGCGTCTGAGTGGTAGTTTAACTACCGCGCTTCGTACAGTGAGCGGCCTGAGTTCCGGAGGCCCGACACCTTCCCCTTCCCCCTCTTATTCCCATAATGTCACTTTCCTTAAAGGTCGGCAACGCTTCCGCACTGCCTATGGCGCTGCGGATGTCTATGGGCGGCGTTGATTGCTTTCCATCAGGTGACACGCCTGCTCGTTTGCCTTCCTATCCCATAAAAAAATATATACTAAAGCAGATAGATACATTTTTTCATAATTTCCGAGCGTTTATTAAAAGCGTTGTTCATATGACGACAGTGCTTAGAGATGCGATAAATACATGTTTAATGACCTTTAATGGAAATAGTTATTCACGGATCGCGAAGTCTACTTTGAATCATTACGAACGCTCTGTCACTTAAAGGTCTTTTGTATCAAATGGCAATATAATGCGCACAATGTGCTAGTATTACTTGGCATATTTGTTTAGTAACTTTGCTATAATAGTTAAATGTATGACTTCATGTAAACCAGATAAATACAAGTGCGATAATTTCAAATTAGATTATTAAAACCATAAAGTGTTGGCCTGTGTCGCATTTTTCACCGATTTTCACAATATCATCATCCACAATATCGATTTTTAATTACATTTAAAAGTCGCTGGCAAGAGTAGCATTGAAAAAATGACGCAAGTTAGACGGAAACGCAATAAACGTTCAGGTTTTCTTAGACAAGATAGTGCGTCTAGAGCGGTCTGAGAGTGGTCGTTGAACCCAAGCGAATTGTCGGCAATTGTCTCGAAAGCGCGACTGGGCTTAACTCGCCGCAACTGTTAGCGGTGTTAATTGCACCAGCTACCATCATTTATAGCCCTTTATGACGAGCATCCGCAACAACTGTCGGATACTCGATGGAGTACCTTTTTTTATACATCTCTCTAGTACTCTATGGATACGTTAAAATAACTTTTCTTACCGGTTGGTTATTTACTAATGTTCTGTTTTCTCAACAGGTGATAGAGTTTTCACTAAAATGGTCTAATCATTCATTATTTAGTACTGATTTCTGGCCCTGGGTACCCACTTGATTCGAATCCTCATTCGAAATTTATATAATAGATTTATGTGTATTTATATATGTATTCCAAATTTGAATAATGACAGAATCGGAAGGTCTCAGCCATGGCCTGCCTAGTGAGACCTACTATGCTCCATCTAACTTCACCTGTAAATTGTCACAAATAAATAAAATAAATAAATAGACAAGAAATATTTTTCGGGTTCCTGGATGTAGTTTGTGTATAATCGCATACTACATCCAAGAACATGTAAGACGCTGCATCTGATTTCTGTTTCAATCGTGCTGAGATATTCGTTCGCTAAGAAACTATTCGAATAAGATGCGTTCTGCATTTACTCACAAAGTTAAGACAAATACATATGGTATATATTGTGCGTAATTGACGCTTATGATATGATGTCGTCTTGATGGGGAATATTTGACTTTTGTTTCTTTTTTCTCCTTTAAAAAAAAAACACAAATCAATAGTCCAATGGGAAGATACGAACTCATGACCTAAGATGAGTTGAGCTATTGCAACTTGTTTCATAAACTGCTGATGAACTGACATCAAACACATGACATCAGACAAATTTCGTCTTAGTAAATACAGGACAACCATCAAGAAATCAATGTCAGATTGAAATAGACTCTTGTCAGCCAGCAGTCGAAACCTACTCCTGCGAAGACTTAAGAGATTTCTCTTTCTGTCTAGTGATAAACTGTGTGATATATTGATGACAGATTGTACGCAATGTTTTTGTTAACTGTATCTCAATTTATTTTAACAGTATCACTTATACTACCAGCAAAGAATGTAATATTATCGCTTTATTTACACAACAAAGTGCCTCAGACAATTATTTTAAAACTTAGACATAGTACAATAAAATTCTATTTTCATAAGCTTTTAGATTGTTGAACTATTTTTTTTTAAATAAAAAACTTACTCGAAATTTCTTTTAATATTTCGTTAACACTGCAAAAGCCAACGCGGTAAATCGCTCCAGATATCCGAAATAAACCAGGATTAATTACCAATTGCAACATATTGTTTTAAAGCGTCTCCTTGTTTACACAGTCACGGCACGGAATGGTGCTGTCTATAATAACTTATTTCCATGGTAAAAATTAAGTGATAAACGGATTTAATTGGCTGTTTAATTTTAAAATTGAGAAAATCCGTAAATGTACGTGGGTTTACCTACTTGATATAACGAAGCGTGAAGGAAGCACTCTTGTAATATATTAACTAGAACAATCTTGACGTAGCCCATAATTATTATATGTTTACATTACCCAACAAAGCATACTTTAATAATTGTTCATTTATTTACAACATGTAGATTAAGTTAGCAAATTTTTTAAGGTCTAATTTAATGCTTGACCTTAATGCTTGTAGACCAACGAATTGTATTTTATTTCACTATTTTTATATTTTTTCCTTTTGTTCGAATCGATACCACACTGGAGCGTTGAAAAACAAGTCTACATATTTCTCTAACGCAAGCAATGTTTCTGTAATGCTGATGTTACAGACAGCTGTGGGCGGCGTTAGTTTCCATCAGGCGAAACGCTTCCATGTTCTACTTCTGTTCTTTAAAAAAAATACAAGAATCGGTTTTTTTAATTTTTTAATTAGTGGACTTCTTTCACCTAACCGTTCCAATTAAACTAAATAATAATTGTGTAAAACTAACATTGTTAAATCAATAATTGAATGTTTAGTATATGTAACAGTGGGTAGAATAAGAAATTTATAAATTACTTAGTTAAGAAATCACACAGTGGTGCTAATATTGTTCGTCGATAAACGTCATATAAGAAGTTACGGTGTTTCAATGAAATAGTGCCCTATTTTATTATATTATCGCTCCGATATACATTAGAATGATAAGTAGAACCAGATACACGAACTTATAATGAACCAATTAGGCTATTGCCATCTAAACTGAAACTAAACTTAATGTATAACATCGCCCAACGATCTATTTGCCAACACACAAAGTCCTTTGTTTAGTTTAACCGAAGGAAGCGTTGGAAACTATCTAGTAGAACGCTTGAATGGCTCTATATGGCTTAACCGATTTCAAAGCACTCAAGACGCTCCCAACAAACTTGTTGCTCGCTAAGAGCGTACGTAACATAGTCATAAACTAAGTTAAGCCCTCTGTCGGCAACATTGCTGGCTTCACTGCAGTAGGTACAAATTAATTCTATTATCAGCACACCTGGATATAGCTAAAGCAGATCAGATTCCCTTCATTACACATACGATCGTCTGCAGTGTAGCGAAACTGATTAACTATAAAGAATATACACATATGTACTTGTATAAAAAAACAATATCTATACTAAGATGATTAATAAATTCATGCATTAGTTTTACATGCCCATGTGTGTCACATTGCTGTGTCCCATTCACGGGACTTCCCCATTATATATAATAAAAAAACTAAAATTTAACTTGTATGGCTTTCTTTCAGATTTTAGCGCGATCAGCGAACCCTTTCCCTCCTGACGGTACTAATAAGTACAACTTTCTTTCTCGTCTATTATATTGAAAACACTTTGTGCTTATAATTTCTAACGATCTTTTAGAGCACTGTTTGCGTAAGACAATCAAAGCGCGTTATTTGAATTACCGCGAAAAATTGCCGAGTGATTGGAGCAGATGCATGATTTGGAGCAGAGGATTGATTACAACACGTTGGACATTTAGTCACTTTGCTTTCCTGTATTCGTAAAAATTTTATAAATAGAATATGATTGATGATTACATGATTATTTCCTCAATTAAAATCTGTTTTGTTTTTTATGTTACTAGTTCAATATTTGATCTCATTAGTTTTGCTCTGAAGTTCCTAACATTGTGATTACATGGTTACTACCTGACGGCACTCATAAGTCTAGGTAATAGAAATAGTACTTCTAGCTATAATAAAACTCTAAAAATATCTATACTTTTCTTTTTATCTACTCTATTAATATAATACAGTTTAAGTGAGAAAATTCGTGAACAATCTATGCCCTGGCAGGAAAGGGTTAAACTTAAGACTAGTTACTTCTTTTTAAGTTACTTATATGAGTATAGCCTTGCTCATTGTAAGATGCACCGCGTCTAGAAGTGATTGATTACGTTGTGTTGCTGATGTCTTTAATTAAATTACATAACTATAACTTTAATAAGTATTAAAATTTCGAAATTTTTGTAACTTAACTCTATCGAGGCGCATTCAAAAATTAATTGCGCTCTATGCAGTCGGCGTGACAGTGAAAAAACGATCGCGTGGACACCACGATAAGCAAGTCGTTCCTAACGCGGTGTGCGGAGCCGATTCTGCTTGTGATTTCTTTGAGGTGGCTGGCCATAACGACGATTAATTAATATTATATTATTATTAATAACAACAACTCGTAGGGAGCATCTATAAGTGCTGTTCGCTCAGAGAGAGATCTATAGCAGAGCGCCAAAAGGCGCTGTTCGCCACGAATCGTTTAAATTATATGGAAATCAATATAAAACAACCTTTCACCGTTTATTATCCAGTAGTTGTGCAATAAATTAATTTAAATTTAAAAATAAATATTTTTTTTTATTTGACGCTTCGGTTAAATATAATATTTTTTTAAAATAATAGGTAAGAAAACGAGCAGGCGTGTCACCTGATGGAAAGCAATCAACGCCGCCCGTTGACATCCGCAGTGCCATTGGCGCTGCAGAAGCGTTGCCGGCCTTTAAGGAAAGTGTAGGCTTGTTTTTTAAAGGTTTCAATGTCGTATCGGTTCGGAAACACCGCTGAAGGTAGTTGGTTCCACAGATTAGTAGTGCATAGAAAGAAGTTTCTTAAAAAGCACTTTCTTCTTAAATTAGTCATTATTTCTGTTCACAGTGAAACGTTGACGGTTTTTTTTTAGTCGACAATTCGTGCTTTTACCAAAGGCCTTCTCTTAAAACACGTTACTCTCTCTTGCTAACCTCATCCATATTGGACCAGCAACACTTTTCAGGTCAGTTCTACGTTTTGTATGACCTTTGGGCCTTTACTCCTATCGGCTATATATAATAATGTAAAAATAAATTCAGTTGCTTTTTTTATTATTATGACAATGACGTTTAGGGTAGATTCAATCTAGATAATTATATATTGATCATTTGCATATTATACATCCTTTTATATTACTCCTATTATATATTCTAACTCCTATAAGTTTTTATTCTTATCATAGATATTTGATTATATAGTATGAACTATTAGCTTTTATCTATAACTATTATGGTCCGCTATATCCTGGGTTTTTTAAAACTTGAATAAGGTATCTCCCAATATCAGTCTTTCCCAAAGCTACGTGAGACGCTAGTAAATAGTTAGAACTTAAATAACATTGCAGTGTGACGCAAAGTTTGAAATTTATTACTGCATTGTTAAATTTCAATTAGGTACATTATATTCGTTGTAAGTGTTCGAGTGTTTACTTCGAAGCCTCTTAAATATATTACTGTTACTCAATATTCAGTTGGCAGGCGGTCCGAGCTCACGCACTGTACTGGAAGTTGGTCGTGAATTCATTGTTTTTGACGTAGTCGTGTGATATTGAACCACAATAGGAAAGAGTTCAGGTCACGTATCGAAGTCTGAATGGACAGAGAATATTAAGGCTCGAACGTTCAATGGGTCGAGTTTTTAGAATTCCACCATCTATACGTACACAATGAATATTAAATAATAATTTGTGAGTGGTTTCTGAATTATTATAAATAGCATCGAGAACTATAGTAGGTATCGATTTCATAACTTGTTAATATGCAGCACATGGGTATAATAAATAAAATAGAAAATATGTGGACAGTTAAAATTTTTACTTAGCTAAGATCTGCGACCACATAGTAATGGATTTCCGCACGGTAACGCCTGACTCCATTAATCAAAATAGAAAATATTATTTTACAAACGCTGTATCAATTTTAACCCTTCTTTGCATAATGGTGGAAATTTCCATCATAACACTGAATGCCCAAAAATTATATAGTTCACTTCAAGTTGATCGTGTCTGGATACCTT
The DNA here is from genome assembly GCA_031353405.1 of Baronia brevicornis. Lineage (NCBI taxonomy): Eukaryota > Metazoa > Arthropoda > Insecta > Lepidoptera > Papilionidae > Baronia > Baronia brevicornis. The sequence continues at coordinate 124,155 of JASFAT010001437.1, forward strand.
TTTAATGTCCACTGCATAAAAAAACATTGCTGTCAAGAATAAGCAAGTGTCACTATCAGTAAAACGAGCTTGAAGTTATCATTCCGCTATTTGTTGTAATTGCAATAAACGTATGATTTTGTTTTATTATATTTTACAATTTCTTGTAGTAAAAATAATAACTGTTTAGTTAATTATCATAAAGAATAACATATATCTAATGATATCCTATTTTATTTCTATTTAGTACTAAGCCAATGATCTTACTTTTCATGACAATGATAATTTCTATCATATGGTTTTTTACTAAATTTATACTATAAATTTAACCATTACCAATATTTTTTAACCATTTTTCCTTTAATTTTGAACATGAATTATGTCACCTTGATTTATTTCAACAATAAAGAAAAAATCATGCAAAGAAGGGTTAAATGTTTTTTCCGCAATTGCATACCCAACAAAATATTATATTAAATTAATTAATTAAATCTGATCACAGAAATATGTATTAAAACTGCTCAATAATTGTATAAATTACAGAACTTTCCACGAACGCGTTTTATGTTTTTCGTTATAAAGTTCAACAGCAAAATTACTTGATCATAATCTACATGATAAAAATTTAGGCTAACACTACCGGCGTAATGAACTAAATACCATCTAGCAACGGGGTAGCCCAGCAATGGATCGAGGATGGATGTAACGATGGATTAATTTAAGATTCTGTGTTTTGTGGTAAAATTATTATTAAAATTAATAATCTATAACCACCACCACTTTATCTACCACTTTAAAAATATTGATAAACGTATAATGTTAGACTAAGATTTCACCATATAATCGTACAATAACCCATACACAACGTAGCGGCTGTATTGTTATTATAAAGATTTATCATGAGAATCTAGATGCATCCGTGATGCATCGGACCTACATAGTCAGTGTTGTGTGGCGAATCACTCGACGTATCGGTTACTTCATCCTTTTGCATTTACAAACACTTCACTGCATTTACAAATTTTAGGAGAACCTTTGAAACAATCTGCAGGATGTTTCAAAGGTTCTTCTAAAATGTTGTATAAATAAGTGTTGAATCAAAAATATTTTACACAATCTGACTTTAGTGTGATGTTATGCTTCTTTCTTCGGAAATTCGAAAAAAAAAGAAGCGTTAGTGAACTAGTAAGGACTTTTACGATATCGGGTTGTCGGTTCGATTCTTAGCTGAAATATATGGACAGTTAAAAGTTTTACTTAGCTAAGATCCGCGACAAGCAAAATAATAACAGAAAATAAATAATATGTGTGTTTTTTGTTGGATTAAGTGGATTTATTTGGAACTTAAATCAAAACCTTACCGAAAATCGGCCATCAATTCTCCACCCACCAACCACTATACACAACACCAAACACACACTACCACTTTTCCATCTTGTAAACGACACGTGTTTCGCCCCGACACGAGGCATCTTCAGGTATAGTAGACTCTTTAGAAGACAACCGAAAAGTTTTCGGTCGTCTTCCGTAGAGTCTACTATACCTGCTGCATATTTTCCTAATTTTATCACATTTCCAGATAAAATTGAACTAATTTGATTTTTCAAAAGTTTGTGTTTTCGTTATAGCCGTGAAAGTTGCCTTGAAAACTTGCTCCGCACTAATAGTTTCAGATATATTCAACGCGATATATTGTAGTAAATCATCAAAAAAAAATCAAAGAAGCAATAACTGAATTGGGAAAGATCGAGCTTACGATCTGTATCTCGTGTACCTATCCTCCATTATACTATTAATGTGGACTATTTCCTAACACAAGCATTATAAATTACTTGTGGTGATAAGTACATTATATCTAAAAAGATATATTTTAATAAAAAAAATATTATTTGACTTACTGACACGAATCCCATTTAGTTATTTAAAACCGTAAAGAAACAACTAACGTAATAAAATTTAATACAGGGTCGTCCTTATATACCAGTTTGAACAACACGCAGCTTATTTCAAATTAATTTCTATTTTTTAGAGCTTTGAGATCGTCGTGAATTCGTAATTAAACTTAAAACCTAGTTTCTTCGTTTAAACGATCAATTGATTGCATGGCTGATGGTCGCGGTCGGTTATCAGCTGCCTATCTCGCCGGTTGCGTCGGCAGCGTTTCGCGCTAACGCCTCTTTACGCCATATTGTAGAAAGCTTCTTATATAGCTAACATTGTTTTATTTACTAAAAGAATTATATATCGACGCCAAAAAGCGAAATCGCTGTAAATGACACAGACGTCAACAAAATTATTCGGATGAGATAAACATACTGCGTCGAATGATTCGAGTCTCACAGCTCTACGACCAATAGAAAATGTAATACAGCGTTGAAACTGACTAGCAATGGGCTGATCACGTTTGTTGGAGATCCGACAATCATAATAGGCTTCGAAATAAAATATTTTCTATAGATAATAATGACCTGTTAAGTAAATGTTACCCCGCCAATCCGCATTGAACAAGCGTGGTGTGTTAACGTCCCTCCTTCCAGAAAAATTGGGATAAATAGGTTCTACCTATTTCTTTCACTGGATATCTTAGGATGAGTAGTAATAAGATAGTAATTACCAGTAGATAAGCAGCAGCGTGTACCCAATAATTAAAACCAATCTACAATTCCCAATCCGTCAGCCAAGCGTGTGGATTACAGGAATATCCCACTGAGGGAGGCCAATGTCCAGTTGTGAACTTTTACAGCTGTTTTGATACTGGCTGATTTGTGTGACGTATATGTTGAAAGTCTAAAGGTATTAACTAAATGTTAAGTAGCGATTTTTAAATATCTGATATAAAAAATTAAAATAAGAAAGTAAAATGAAGCTAATGTACGTGAACGACCACTACATTTAACGTATTTACGTTTGAAGACATTTATTTGCTCGTAACAATTTACAAAGTTCTCTAATAGAAAAAAAAACACAATGTTGTCAAATAATTCAGCCGACTTGCAGCAAATTCTTGTTGTTTAAATAGCAACACTGGATTTATTTCAAACGAAAAAAGTATAGAGTTCCAGCGAAATTAAATGTAAATTTACAAAGGTTAGGTTACATACAGGTTTTAAATCCCTGATATTTATAATGTGCCTGAAAGGCCATATATAATGTATTACTGTGTCAATGTTTTGCATTTCATTTTCTCCCAGGAAAATATCTTTCAAGTGGCATATAAACAAACTGGCACGCGACTGATATAAAAAGATAAATTTAAATATGGATAAATATGAATCGATGAATAAATGTTTTAATAATCACAACATGGACTACACTTCAATTACTGGTAGTCGATCACCCGCTGTATATTATGTTATATGACATATTACTTTATATTCAGGCGGGCGACCGCCGGGCGTCGGTATACAATATTATTTACATATGAGCCGTTGTTCCTAGGCTCATTCATGGACCGGCTCTCTCAAAGCGTGCTGATTTATAGCCTTAATTTCGTAAGTCTCTTTGTTATCACAAAGTCTATATTATATGGCCTATGTAATTGCTTTATTATTTAGAATATAAATTATGCAAGAGGCGAGTGTCATTGTGAAATAGGTTCGATATATTTTGGAGTGCGTTTTATATATTCTTCATAAAAATTATTAAGCAGTGAAACAATGATTACCTTCATATTCAAAGTCGGTCCAGATCCTCATCCAGTAAGAACTAATCTTATAACATCATGATAATCATCAGCCTGCGTCAGTCTGCTGCTGAATATAGAAATCCTCAAAGACGCGTCGACTAGCCTGATGTTCGGTTTCACCGATCCAGTTTACTACCAGATCGTCCCTCCATCTAGCCGAAGGGCATTCCACGCTACGTTTGCCAAGTTGTGGTGTCCACTCCAGCGCTCTACTACCTTGCTAATTCGAAAAACTACCTCGTTGATTTTGCGTCATTCCAAATCATATCCATCAGAGAAATTTCGATCATAGCCCTCTCTATAACGCTCTGAGTTACTCTGTGCTCAGATATCGACAACTTATAAATTGTCTATCTATTTCAAAAAACCTTCTCGCGTTCATGACTAATAGTTGAAATCCTCCAAAATTTATAGTATTTAGCTTATATCGTGATTCAACAAGTAAATGGTACATATGCTGACAAAATTAAAAAAATAAATGAACCATAAATTGTTTACATTTATCGTAACATCGACACAACGAAATATCGATGTAGACGAAGTGAAAAAACAAATGTAATTTTCTATATTATGACTATTGCTCTTACCAATTCCAAAGCAATTGTTAGATCAGAGCTAGTTGACATTTGACACAAGAGATCAACGCATGTTTAGGCCATGTAGGCACCGTTTGCCTGTGGAACTTTTACGATCCCAGTTCATAATTCAATGAGACATTTTTAAATATTTTAATTTAACGTAATATTGGTTCATGAAGTGATATTCACAATAATATCATATCCTATTGTAAAAATATAACCTTATTTCTTGCCATAAACAATTGTTTATGGTAAGGAATTACCATAAAGTCTAAAACTTTCAATGATACGTCGTCTAGAATATTCAAAATAAATACATCCGCACTCGCACCGCACAATTTAAAACCTTAATAATAATATAATATACAAATAAATAAACAAAACAAAAAGAAAATAATTTTTAATCTAACAAGTGTCTTGTCAATTGGTTCTTGCTCAGCATATGCCCGGCGTTCTATTGGAGCACGTGGCTATATATTATAGTTGATTAGAAGTACTTTAATCTGTATTTATTTTTTTATGTTATCTACGAGTGTGTCCAGCGAGACGGAACACTTCGGCAGCACAGGTCAATTTATCCATATATTATAGAACACCAATATTTGTTATTTCTTTTCACAACTGCATCTGTAGGTTAAGCGATCAATAATACTATCGACTAGTTCCTGCTGTTGACACACGTCATCGTTGTTATTTAGCTCCCGCAAACGGAATACGTGTAGACATTTCCATACATTGTTTACTTCACGCCCGGTGTAATACCTGAATACGACTCACGTCATTTCCCGCCACTCGTTACAATGCATTGCATCTCAAGTAGGTAAACATTTTAGCAGATTTTGATGCAATAAATTATATAGAATCAACTGATTGAAGATATCATGGTATCTAGGTTTCACTTATATGGGCACTAGCTTTTGCCCGCGGCTTTGCTCGCGTGGAATTTGGTCTGCCACATTAAGTTTCGTGACAGATCATTTTAAATAAATATATATTTTTTTTACTTAATTTATGGTTCACAATTTTGGTCATAGTGGCTTCCACATAAAAGGTAGATATAAGCTGTCGCGGACTTTTATTTAGAAATATTCAAGACAAACAATCCTACGGTACATCATTTTTGTGTAATTCCAACGGTTTAGGCAGCGTACGCCAAGATAGCTCTCAAAGTCAGATTTTTTTCCGACTTAATTGACATGTATCGTTATATTACGACCATTAAAATCATTACAAATTGTATCTTGTATATTATTCTGATGTATAACCTATATTACTGTAAAGTTTCATCCAAATCCGTCCAGTAGTTTTTTCGTGAAAGAGTAACAAACATACATCCATACTCACAAACATTCGCATTTATAATATTAGTAGGATAGGATTTTTAAACTATGTCGGTGAGTGAATGTGTGACTTTTAGTCTCTGGGGCCAAGACGCGATAGTTTGGGAGAAAGTGAACATATTTATCACAGTACCATTTCCTCTGGTCTGTATCTTTAAAAATATTATTTATACGACGAGTTAGTATAAGTCCGTTGAGGGCTTTCAGTGCTCAACGAAAGAAGCCGAAGAAGATCGAATATTGGCCTATTGGGAGAGTGCGATTCTTCCCCGGTCAAGCAGTTACATTCGTACTAGAGGCAATTTTGCCTGCAGTGTCGCTCCACTATAATAAAATTTAATACATACATATCATCACGCCTGTCTCCCGTAGGATTAGGCAGAGATCACAGATCTCCATCTGTTGCGATCTCGGCTTACTTCCCTTGCTTCCTCCACACTCATTATTCTCCTCATGCAAGCCCGCCGGTTGAGGGTACTAAAATATATGTATAAAATAAAGTTCAGCAATTTGGTCAAGGTAGGTTTTTCGTGGTCTTCCCCTACCGACCCTTCCATCCACATTCACAACGTAAATTTGTTTTGCCAGTCATCTTTCATCCATCTTCTATATAAAATTTAAACACGTGTAGTTGATATGCATTATGTTATAAACTGAAAATTCCGAATAGTTATTCCTTTTTTCAAATCTACTTGTATATATATTGTGTATAGCTGATATATATATACTCCTATATTCATATATAGTTTATGAAGATGTTATTTTGTAAGAAATTTGATACTGCTAACCATGTCTTATGAAATCAAAGAATATGTTTATTCGACATTTAATTCTAAGAAAACTTTACCTGGATATATATGTATATATATTATTTGAAAACTGCACACAATACGCAGTGTCAATAATAAACATACTAATGTAGCGATGTGTTAAATTGCATATGTATTATTGTTTTTATTACGTTTCGCATTGAAAGACGAGCCGCGATATTCGACGAGAATATTGCAATCCGAGTGTTTAGTCCACAGCTGGCGAACCGGCCGATGATTCATTAAACTCCGTGTTTATATAGATAGATAGATACGTTTTGTTTCTTGCTCTTCAAATCTCTGGTAACAGAGTCGTAATTCGCGTGGCCAGTTATAAATTGATACGACTTTATTATTAGTTTAACGTTAACTTGGCACTCGTCTACGTGTGACTCATGGGTGCGCTCCCATGATTATCTTCGTGCATTCAGTTGCTTTGGATACGACGAAAAATATACCTACATCTCGCGTGGCTAAAGTTCGACAGGGTACACGATCGTGTTTCCCAAATGGCTCATTCATCGTAACACTTGTTGTTGATTAATAATAATTTTATATACGTGGTTCATTAGACTATATAAACAGTATAAATAGTATGGTTTGTGTATGTGTGCGTGCCTCAATTTGTGTCTGTCTGTTCTTAAATAACGATTAATCATGCTTCACGCTACAGGTCTAATTTTATCTGTGTGCAGAGAACACAACATGCAAACATTGTTTTGTGTAGTTGCATAACGTTATTGTGTGGAGCGATATTTGTTAGCGCTGACGCAGAGTTCGAACGAACGGAGGCGGTCGGCGATGGGCACGTTGTATTTTGCGGGTTAGTAGGAGCCATTGTGGATAGTACGTGCCTCTTCAGGGTTATCATCATTTGTAATTGAGTAAATTTGAATCACTTCTCTTGTACACGCATTTTTATGCGATAAGAAGGCACACCAGCAAACATGTCGCGTGATAGAAAGCAATCTACGCCGCTCATAGACATCTACACGACCATATAATATCAATGGCGTTGTAGATGTTGCACAAGCTAGCCTTTCAGAAAAATGAATGGTTGTTTTTTGAAGGTTCTAATCCTGGATAGTTGTGTTGAATTGGTTACCAAGCTTCACTAGTCTGAGACACACTATAGGAAGTAAAAAAGTATATCGGCTAATTTTGAAAAAAAAAACAGCTGAAGGAAGTGTTAGTGCGTAGAACGAAATTTCGGAATACAAAAGATACACTGCATTGGATCGCCACACGTCCGAATGTTGGGAATGAATCTTTACTTAGTAGCGAACTGTGCGGTAGTTGAGGAATTCAGTAGCAGGATTTATTCTGAACAATTTCTATCCATTGTAATAACATTGATTTATAAACTTTTTTACATATATTTATCCATCATATACAGTTGGATATATGGTATATGTATGTATGTGATTTGTAAAAAATATAATTTCAATCAATTAGTCATAAGCAGCCTGCAAGCAGTCCACTGTTGAATATAGGCTACCTTTAATGCGTGTCATTTCGCCCGATTTCGGTTTCACACATCCAAGTTTGCCTACTTTAAAGAGGTGAATACTGACAACCCTGGGTCTTGCGCGAGCCTCGTGGCTGGATTACGGTGTGCCAGCTGCCTGTGTACTGCACTCGTCCCAAGCAGTTAGTAAACATTCGTACCGCCAGATAAACATCTTTGTGACTGGCCGCACGCGTATCTACATACGTATGTATTACAAAACAGTTATCTGTACATACGTATAAAATTTAATGACTTAACTGCGTAGTTTTTTAATTTATTTATTTTGTTTATTCGATGTTTATTTAAAATTAAAAAGTCCTCAACACAATTGTAGTAAAAATGCTGTATACAAATTTACAAAAAAATCAACACTATAATTATGAATGAAACCATTTAACTGATTTTTTTATTTGGATTGCTTTAACTATAAACTGTTTTTTGGAAGAGATTGGCAAACTAGCCGCAAACAACCGGGTCACGGTAGTAACACTAAGGGCTGCTGCTTCCTATTTTTGTAAATATGTGAGCATTTAGAGAAATAAAATTTATATTAAAGAAGAACCTTCAGTCAGAAGCCAGTCTATTCATGTCACTGATAAAGTTGCCGTAAGCGAGGCTTTACCGCGTTTTTATTACATCTTTCAATATCAGCCCGCGGCAGTCCACTGCTGGACATAGGCCTCACCCAAGGCGCGCCACCTAGCCCGATCTTCGGCTACACGCATGCAGTCTCTGCCAGCCGCCTTGCATTACATCTTTACTAAATCTCAAATATTTTATGGCTTACTGAGTATGTGATAGAGAATAAATTTGCGCGGGTGGGATAGAAGAAAGCCGCACCACAGTTAACCTATAGATCCTTGTTGCGAATATGAAGCATATAAAACGCTCAAAAATACTTTAATTGTAATACATTAGGCGAAATAGCGTAATAGCTATCCGTTCGTGGGTTCGATTCCCGGTTCACGATAAACATTTGTAAGCTAAGCTCCCTCTAAACTGCGCGGGTTCGAAAGATGCGCAGTTTTTTTTTATAATCTGTGCACAACGGGCTTGAAGTTTTGATCCCACACAGTTAATTTTGCTTACATATATTTTAAAACCGCGCTGGCAGCGTAAAAATTTAAACAATTTTTGTAAGGTATACGTTTTTATTCTCATTATATCTGCTTGTCTCTGTCATCTAGTGTTTATAATGGCATTCCTGAAACAGGGACTCCTAGTAAAGAGCTATGAGGTTAGATACTTTTTTTTTAAGTTTTTGATCCCACACAGTTAATTTTGCTTACAGATATTTTAAAACCGCGCTGGAAGCGTAAAATTGGAACAATTTTTGTAAGGTGTACGTTTTTATTCTGATTATATCTGCTTGTCTCTGTCATCTAGTGTTTATAATGGCGTTCATGAAACAGGGACTCCTAGTAAAGACCTATGAGTTTAGATACTTTTTAGTACATATGTATTTGACTTTTTGCTAAGATAAAAGACATAATACTTTTTACGTACAACGGTGCGAACGGTGCCGCCGGGCATGGACTAGTTTTAATAAACACGTTCGAAAGTCGCCAATCAATCGGCGCGCCATATTACCGTTCGGCTATCGAGGACCCGGGTCGCCCCATATTATCGAACGAGTTGAGAGGCGGGCGGGCTTACTTCGTTGAATAATTAATTTAGCGGGGACGACTATATTCAGCTCACGTATGAATTTACCTCTTATTGATTTAATATTTCGCAGCTCACTTATGTTACGTAATAATAATGTGATAATTTGTGTGCCTAAATCGGGACATGAATTATATATAGCCCATATTTGTTCCACATATATATTTTATCTCGACAGATCCATATGTATGTATTTTACAATATTTTTCTGCAATATTTATCCCACTGCCCCGCCAATCCGCATTGGACAAGCGTGGTGGGTTAACGTCCGTTCCTTCCCACTTCCCAATATCCCACTGTTGGACAAGGATGTTTCCTTATAATCACATTAATTATGCCAGGAAAAGAAAGAAATTGACGTAAATTTATTTATATATTATTTTAGAAAACAAAATATGAATCAGTATAATAGAAAAAAAAATTAAATAAAGTACGTATTTGTGCGTATTTTTTATGTTACAGAAATTATTATTTCTCCTATTTTATAAAATAAATATCTAGTCTGAGTAGACTTGGGTTTAACGTCACTCCTCCAAAAGTGGAGAGACCCGTATGTAAACATGTATGAACTGAATAAAAAAACATTGAAAGAATAAACAAACAAAACAATTTGAAACATAATAATACAAAGCCAGGTTATTATTGGAAATGCTAACACAAGGTCGTGCTATAACAAAATGTCGGCGAACCGCGGCCGGGAGATTCGAGCGTGGTCATATACCGGGACGGTCAACCGAAAATTAATTAACATACTTTGGCGCGCAACCCTCGGCGTGCGGGGCACAGGTGGCCGATCCGCCCCACCCCTACGCCCTGCTCGCCTACGACGGAACAATTCATACGGAAATCATTTCACTGTTTCTCCGCTCTGCATATTCCAATTAATACAGCTTGTTAAACAAAACTTTCAACAAATCAAGTGTATGTTTAAGCATAGTTCTATATAAATCAGGTATCGTTAGTTTTTCTGCTCGATACTTGTATGTTTGTACTTGCGCGTAATATATAATTACACAGCTTTATAACCGTTCCAGTCCTAAATTAAGGTTCCTACTATTCTTTGTCTTATACCTGTTTTTAGAGTATGTATATACTGACCCTGCATTTCATTACAGAAATTTACACTAGCTTTCAGAAGTTTTCTTCATTAACTAAACACCTTTTGCTATAAAAATTGTCCTTCGTGGTCAATTTGTACTTTAAATTATTACATATAAATAAAAGTAAATTCAAAATAACTCTTTACGTTACCTTGCTTTTTTTGCGCGATACGACAATTCTTTATTTATATCTTTTTTCTGTCTGTAGATCCATGTTTCCCTCTTTTTATTTGTTCTGTTCACAACAACAGCTGAATAATTTTGATTCCTACGCGAAAATCTTAGTGCTATTTTTATTCCATACAAGTTTGACTGTTAACGGACATAAATTTTATTTGATTTGACTTACTATCGGTCCCCATACAAAAATTCACCTCCACCTCAAATTTTATAGCTTTTTAATGACACGCAACAACGAAGGTATATACAGCTTAAATAACCAACATTATTCCGTATTTGCTATTAAATGCATTCCCGTTCCAGGAATCGCGTGCATATGTACGATATTGTTATTCCAATAGCGACAACGTGTTCGGCTTTTTATATGTAATTTCATGGAATTTATGAGGTTCCCCTAATAATATTCTTTAATAGTTTCAAAACGTTTCATATATTTCAGATTAAAATAATGAAATTGGCAAATCACATCTAATTACACACTCATGCATAAAGAAATATAATGAAGAAAACGTAAATGTGAAAATCATAAATATATGAATTAAAGTTCCAAAATTTTATCGCACTATAATATTAAGAAGTTTATTTTAATTATAAAACAAGTTGCTGTACGATATACTTATGTATCGTTTTATTCTTTACAACCCACCCTACCCTAATAATAGCCGGGTTAATTCCCAAATCATATCGCGGAGATAAATATCACATGCACTTTAAAAAGAAAAAAAAACATGGAAAGTAATTAACACTAACATACATCAAATTCGATTTCTCGCTTTCAGTATCTGCCAACCCCTCCTCGCAAATCGTCGCTCCATCTAGCCGGGGGACGTTTCAATCTCCATCCACTACAGCACTCGTCTAATCCAACGGTTTTCGGTTCTCCGACAAATATGACCACCGCAGTGCCTTTTCAGTTTACCAATTTGAAGAGAGAATAGCTCTAGATTTTATAAAAATATTTGAAAGTAGTTTGCCAACATCTAAAAGTAGTTTCTTTCCTTAAACAAGTTTATTTTACCAGCAGTAGTGTCGTATTAGTAGATAGTAGAGATAGTAGATAGTAGAGTTTTCGTGCATCAGTACACAAGTACTGTACCGTGCATGCCGTACTGCTTACGGCGACACCCGGGATCTTTAGGGGTTTTTTTTATCTTCAAATAAAATTCTTCAAAACGATGTTGATTTATTTTTGCTCTTCATTGTACATTTATATATTATACTTTAATGACACTATCTATTTACATTGGGTGACATGTCTATCTCCGAGAGACATCAGTCGAAGTACCTACTGCATTTTGTTTTATATCAATTTCTTTTACATTTTATATTTCAATATTACGAATGGAAAATAGTAATAAAATATAAAAGGTGTTAATGCATTAGTGATACATTTATGAATGTATCACTACAGTACATCATCCACACAGGTTGCACAGTTGTAATTACGTTGTTCGCTTATAACGTCTTCACCTCGTTGTGGTTGTAAGTAACATCACATTTGGAACACCGTGCATATATGTATACGTATGATCGATAGAGAAACTATTATGCCACCCACTCGAACACGATGTTATAACCGCTCCGGAGTTTAGCCTAGTTCTATTTTGGTATTAATGTTGTGCGAGTTTGAGAATATTCAAGTTACAAATCGATATAGTTTAGTGAAACTGAAGTGTCTGTCAAACCACTGAATTGTCCACGAAGCGTGGGGTATAGGGCAATATCCTTTTAATCCGAGACATTTCGATATCCAGTTATGGGCTGTTACGGCTATATCGATGTTAATGATTAAATTTCTGTCTGCCATGGTCGAAATGTCTGAGGTTTGAGTTGATCTGAGATCAAACTCATATTAACATTAACAAAACGAAACTGATTTCATACAAATCACGTTTAAAAAAACGCATTTTAAGTTTTTTGTCTTTGTTTTTTATTATATATCGTATTGTATAGATATGTAAATCGTATAATGTATCAATTTGATTCTCAAATTATTCCTGGTGTTCCTAAATAAATTTATACCGTTAAATAAGATACCTCTTTATTTTCTTTTTATTTAAATTGGCCTATAAACTTTCTTCTTGGTCTTCCTCTTAAAGTAGAGACGTATAAAGGATTCAAGGAGATAACATTGCATTAAAAAAATGGTGCTCTACGCTAAGCATACGTTATGGACAGATGAGTGATGATGACGTAAAATAAATTATTAGGAAATATATTTATGAAACTCACTAAAACTCATAAAATATTAATGGCACCTAAACTTTCTAATAAATGAGAACCGTCACATTATGAACAGTGCGCGCATACCTACTTTCAGCTGTGTGTCATCCATCCAGGACCCCAGCGTGGTTAAAGCGAGGGTCCCACTTATTGCGGACACTTGTCATATCAACACAATGAGGAGCGTGAGGGCCCCGATGCTTTATTATTTTAATTATTGCACGTTAGCGATGCGCCCTCTGTCGGCGACCGCGACCGAGCGCCGCTTTGTGCGAACTTGAATTAGCCCTGAATGGTCCTAATTGAACGCTCTCGACTCTCTTTGCTTAGTAATCACTACTAATGTTCAGTTACATTTCGCTATTAACTAGCTAATTCATTAGTCGTAAAGCAATCGATACACTTAATATACTCATATACATCAAGATGTTGAAATAATGGTCATAAATATGTTGTATGATAGATAGATTCTCCTTCCTCTTCATTGTATCAGAAATAAAATCATTTAATAATTAATTGTAATATTATGTGTAAACGACAGTCTTATCACTAAAAGCGATTTTCACAGTCATTCTAATACGTAATATATACTTTTAAGAAAAAAAAATATAAATTCTATTTTTAAATGAACATTACTTAAACACACATAAAAATGTGGTATATCTATGCCACAGGAGTCAATTTTTTTCAAAATTTTTGAACTGTCAATTCTTTTTTAGCAAAAGATGAACCGACCTCTTAAAGCCTGTAACTTATGAGGTAGGTTCGTCGTCGTATGTACACTGAATGTAAACCGAATTCCGTTATCAGTTGAGCCCAGAATAAGCCTATTATTTAACATTTATCAATATAGTCTAAGAGATAAAATGGGAAATAGAGTCCGAAGAAGCAGAGTCTATCTCTTTGTTTTTATGGAATAGGAAGGCAAACGAGCAGGCGTGTCACCACATACACGCAGTTGTTGCTTTTGGTATTTCTCAGAAAGTGTCGAAAAGTCGAATTAAATTGGGCAACAGAATCGTTAATACAATAAATATAAGTACAAAAGTATACAACTAAATCAACGCCATTAAAATGCATCAGTAATATTTTCGATTCTCAACTCTTGCAATTCACTACTAACACTTATACCTGCTTATTTTAAAAACTTTTACTTTCATAAAAAGCAAGAAAGCCAAGTAAATGTGAATACTACAAAAATTAAAGTGAACTTGAATGTTTCGTTTCGAGTTTTTATAACTTAATATGTACATGTATCATTTTTAATGTTTCTTAAATTTCGAGCACAAATGTAAAATAACTCGACTTAAGTAGAAGATCATTTACCGTTTTTAGTATTGTTATTGCTCCCTGTACCTCCTCTCTCTCAACGTCTAGCCTTCGAGTTTACTTCTGTCTACAATAAAAACAAATTTAAGTGGTGATGTCATGTATTAAGAAAATTGATGTCAAAAATTTACAAAATGTTGAATGTTTTTTTCCGCCTCGTCTATGGAAGTACCACACTTTTGTAGAAAATTTACTCTTGAGTATTATAGCTTTGCTAACACGTTACCTTTTGTAAGTGAAGCCTGAGGCTAAACTTATTACTCCCCTTGCTTTACTTTACTCTTTCCACCCCTTAGTGAAATATCCATCTTGATAGTGGTAGAGCGACGCTGCAGACGAATACTTTGTCAAGAATGGCATAATATTTGTTTGTAGCATGAATAGGCCGGAGAAGTATCACACTCCCGTAGAAAACCGGCGTCTGAGTGGTAGCTAAGCTACCGCGCTTCGTACGGTGAGCGGCTGAGTTTCAACGACCTCCCCCTTCCACTCCCATAATGACACTTTTCTTAAAGATCGGCAACGCTTCCGCACTACCTATGGCGTTGCGGATGTCTATGGACGGCGTTGATTGCTTTCCATCAGGTAACACGCCTGCTTGTTTGCCTTCCAATCCCATAAAAAAACCATTATTTCCTTCTATACCTGTCATTAATTATATCTTCTAAGGTAGGCAACGCATCTGTGAGGCATTTGATTTTACAGAAAATCCATGAGAGGCGATAATAAATACAGATGACCTGTTTGTTCGGCTGCCTACCTTTTTATATGAAAAAGAAACCTATCATTGATACCATAACGTTGTATTTGATATAAAGAACGTATTATGTATCTATTACGCAATAGACTATGTACTATAAGACCAGTTATTATTCACGCCACTTGTAACATACATTGTAACAGGGTGTATTGTAAATAATGCAATTGCGAATTAGTTACGTGTCGATGTGGGGCGACATGCACTCGTCTGTCGACACGGCGCGGCGGTCCAAGCTGTGCAACACTACGCTCACTTTTAACTGCGATGTGATTTACTAGCGCCGTCGGAAAATCGATGCGAGCAAACACTGTTTTAGAAAGGAAACTGTCCTTGTATGTTTTTCTCTGTGTCCATTCTTTTTCACTCAAATATACTCATAAGAGAATTGTTTCAACCCCCATGTTCTCCCTCTGTATCAGTTAACCGCAACTTCACTCGGTGGATTCTTCTGAAGGACATACGAGTACGTGGTTCTGATCTTTGATGCTTAAATTGTATTTGATAGACTAGAAAGGCGTGTCGCCTGATGAATAGCAAACAACGCCACACATAGAAATCTACAACAACGTAGTTGCCAGTTGAAACATTACATTGTTTTTGAAGGTTACAATCTCATATTGGTTCAGAAATAAATTTTCGTCCAACCCAATTGAATAAAATACTCGTAGGCCGTATATCAGCTTCAGCAATGCGATATTGCTGACACTATTCTGCTTGCCCACTGGGCAATACTGAATGCTAAAGTAAATAATCTACGACCGTAATGTGCAGGTGTCTATTATATATATCAGGGGGTAATTGTTTACTATTTATCTAATGTAGTTTGCTTACTATTTATACGTATATATTTAAGTGATCCAAAAAGCGCTGTGGTGAAATGTTCGCTTAAAAAACCGAAGGTTTCGGGTTTAATTTCCGATTTAGGATATAAAAAATTATTTTTATGTTATTTATTCTGAGTCTGGATGTGTTTATAATGGTACTCATGTCACAGAGAATCCTGAATGAAACCACTAGTATTTGCCAGCTTCCTTTTTGGTTTATATTATAATATTAATTATGTACGAGATTGTATAATTTGTTAAATTAAAACATTTCAGTCCTATTATCCCTTAAATAAAACGAACGAATAAACGAAGAGCAACAAATAATAACGTTAAGTGAGTTTCACTTTAACAATAGATAAAAATAGATGAAATATTTCGCGTCGAAAGAAGTTGCGTCGTTGAAGTAGGTAAAGGTAAGATTTATAAAGTAGCGAGGACAAGACTGCGAAGACGGGGCGGGCGCATACTTCTCTCCCGGCTCCAGCTCCGGCAGCCGATCCGATCTTCATAACGAAATTCTCCGTTTTGATATTATATTTATAATGTTAACGTTTCGTACCTGCATATTTCTAACGGTAAATATGAAAATTTCGAGAATGCCTACGACCCCGCCGTACCCGTCTTGAAGGAACAAAGATAACAAACAGTATTAAGAAATTTTAGAATCGCTATCCAGAAGTTTCGTTTATGATTTTTGTGGCTTATTAACGGCTGATATTACAAGAAGTTTATTCGATATTTCTCTTCATTTAGAATGAGCTTTATTTGCACTAAATCTTAATACAAATATATAAAAAGTATTCATTTTTGAGTGAACATTACAATATTAATAATATATTAGAAAATTTTTGAGATATTTATTCGCAGATTGCTTCTTACTGAAATAACAGTTAAGAATGTTATCAAATATTTTTATGTATAAAGATTAAACAAAAATAATGTGTTTTATTAATATTCGTCTATCAGTATATACGTCATGAAAGCTTAGTTCATCTGAAAAAGTCAAGACTATCCTGAATATTAATAACCTTGAAAAGAAAGTTAATTTAAAAATTTTTTTTTATGTTATTTAAATTTTGTTTATAATAAAAAGGTTATCTTAATGCCATTTATCTTACTGTATATGTAATTGTTATATCTAATTTCCCATAACTTTGTTTCCTTAAAATTATAATTCAATAATAACTTTATAGTTTAATACACATCGTTATGTATAGACAGTTTTGTAGACAAGCATTATAACCATAATTAATTCATTAAATAATTTATCTATTGCTCTCAAGAATGTGTAAGATATAAACTCTCTGCTTTCCTTTATAATTTCATAAAAGTACTTTAAAGAGAAATCGCCGCATGGAAAGTTGTACTTTTTAACAACATAAGTTATTTAAACGACATGCTATTTGGTACAATAAAACATGAAAACTGTATCTTTGACAACAGGGTTTTCCCACGTCCGTCTGTTATCTGGATTGTTAAATACTTATGTTACATTTATATCTTAAATCAATATTGACTCTTGGTCAATTACTTCGATCTGTAGTGCTGTGTCATACATTTGCGCTATTATACTAGCCTTTTCTGAAATTTTTAACATCCAACATATTTTATTATTTTCGGTTGACTTGTGACTGGCGAAAACTATTCTGGTTAGCATGCAAAAATATAGTATTTTCGATTATCACAAATTTTATCATAATTTTATTTATACCGCCAGCTTACTTTATGACTTTGTGCCTTACCTAAATTTAAGCAGCTCTAGCTGAATTAGTAATTATTTTTATGGGATAGGGAGGAAAATGAGCAAGTGTGACTGATGGAAAGCAATTAACGCCGCCCATAGACATCAACAGCGCCATAGGCATTGCAAAAGCATTGACGACCTTTAAATAATATCTAAGCTAGCTTTTTGAAGGTTCTAATGAATGTTGAATATTCATGTGAACAACATGTTACAGTTTTGGTATCTTTTATACTATTGACACAGTTATAATCATTTACGGTGTCAATAAGTATTCTGTTATCTATTTTTTTCAAGTCCACGATATAAATAAAATATTAGTTTTAAAGTGCACGTCGATTGGCAACTTCAAAATAAATCTGCAAACGCTTTTAATTTTCTACGTCAATGTTTTAACCAACAGCTTCTAAAAGATTGTTTTGGATCGAACGTGTTTATTCGGCGAATTAAGAATAACAATAACAACTCATCAGCGGATTCTCATATTTAATTATGAGAAAAATATATGAAATGGAATTTTATGGTTGTGTGGCTGAGATCCGACGTGTGGAAGGGTTAAGGCGAAATCAGTAGATGCTTTTTGTTTGAATGATATATTTGCACTGTACAAGTTTTATCGTTCGATTAATTCCTAAATTTATAACAATATGTCTTTACCCACAGATGCCAAATTACAAAGTTACCGACAGTTAATGTAAACGACAGTGGCATCTATGGGGTCGAAATTGTAGCTTTACAAGCCATCTAGTTCGAGAACTAGATGGTGTTGTCTGATAGTCAGACTACAACTCTTGAACATTCTCCATGAAAACTGCTGAGTCGTTGAGGTTTAGTGATACAAGAACGTTGGCAAGTTGCCGTTTATACACACAATGTTTTGCGGTTGTAAATTTTGTTTGCGCATTCGCTAATGTATTGCCGCTATAGCCACAACACCATTTGAAGTTTACAAGCAGCATCCGAATGGATAAGCAAACATCCAGTTACGTCACATATCTCTAGAAGTGGACGTGATACCAACCCGGGGCTGCCAACATGAACAATATGTTCATGAAAGTTGCGGTTGCAACTATAAGTACACTAGGTATATGCCTCATATATGTTTATAGTTAAAGTTTTACTTTAATTATATTTTACTAAGATTTTTTTCATATGTGGACAGTTAGAACTTTTACTTAGCTTAGATCCGCGACAAGCGCGTGACTTGTCGCGGATCTTAGCTAAGTAAAAGTGTGCGTGCGCGGAGCAAAGTAACGCCTGACTCCATTAATCTTTTTTTTTCATTTTATGTTAATATTAGATTAATATTACTGCTCACCACGCGTTTTTACGATTCCAATGTAAACTGTTGATGAAAGACACGCTAGTCACGACACACGTTTGCTGAATTATTACATTTATACCGATTAATTTTATAAGGAAATCCATAAGCTGTTATGGTCTCATTACACCGTGTAAAACAACCCGCCGCATATTTATTTTATACACAGCGTGTTTACAAATTTTATGATTATTTTATTCTGTTTAATAGTCGCTTTTGTAAGCTTGAATCTTACGTTCTTTTTCAATTTACGTAAATATCTCATTGATGCAAATAGCTTTTGATAGTTTTGACTTACATTCTTTTTGTGGGATAATAATAATTTTATACTTTTTTAAAACGTTTTCCTAAAGATAATATGATAGTTCTTGGTAATGTTTTTAATACTATTTTATGGAAGACTCGTAAGCTGGTCATCATTATCGTCCAGGTACGCGAGTGCGACCAACCGGACGGTAATACTATGTATTCCGCACGATCTTCTTCTAACTTCTCCAGGTAACCGAGCAAACTGAGTCTATACGCCTTTTTCTCTTCGATTATATTTGGCATCTGTCACAACTCTCCGATTTCGCGATTATGAACGACTCTCCATCTTCCATCCGGTGTCCGTTTTGGCCCGGGGATCTTTCGCATGATTTTCTTCAAATACTAATAGGTACAATTTTTGTTTGGTTTGCAGCGAGCGGCGCGCTCGCAGCCGGCACCATTGCTTCCCCGTGGAGCGCGGCGGCCGGCGCGCCCGACACCAACGGCTCGGGCGGCGCCGACGCCAAGCACCTCGACGTTGGCGACGCAAGTGACGATGAAAAGGTACCAACCACGATCAATATCCCTAAATGTCTTCAAATTGGTAGAGTTATGGTATCACCAAAACTCCCACAAAATATTGATTTCTATACCCTATCCAAATTCCGAAAAAATAAAATAAAAATAGCCTTTATTAAACTTGTAACTTATTTGCTAATTGTGCTTATTGATTAGTTGTAAATGTAACGTCTAGACGCCGGTTCCATTGTCTTGCTTTTCAGCATAAGCCAAGTGATCTCCAAAGTTTAGCACTTTCCGAAGAGAATATTTAATCACAAAGTGTTACGCTACTAGCAACTAACGACCTTCATATATTGAGATCCTTTTTAAAAGGTGTACAAGCAACTGTGGAATGTGCTCATCATACATACAGTGAATATAAAAATAGTTACATTAAAAAATCAAATATTAATTAATTATTTATACAAATAACTGTAGAATTTGCTCACACAAAAAAATCAAATGTTTTCATCAACAAATCAAAATTAAAAATAAAAACATTTCGCATTTTTATTTTTTACACAAGTCAAAATCGTCAAATAATTCAAAAAAGACAAAGTAAGATAAGCACGCTTGTTATGGGAACGACTGTCAACCACATTTGGAAAGATAATCTATAATAGTGAATATAGGGGTATCAATTTCAAAGAAAAAATCAGTTGTGTGAGTGATTCGTATGTAATGAGCTATAATAATAATTATTATTAAATATTTACTATGTATTGTGTAATATTATTGTCAACAAAACAAGATTTGTAATACATGAGTTGTGATGACCTTAAAAAGACTTGTTTACATTTATCCCTTTCTTAAGAAATAAAAAAAAAACACTTTTTACCTTGGGAAAATTTAGGGGTCAAACAAAATCGCGACAAACAGTTTATTTTAAATTTCCCTCGTCTATGAGTTTTGTAATGATTTGTCTAACACCCTATATTATCTTACAAAAAGATTTGTTATTTACGATCGCTTAGGACGTCTACGTATGTAGTGTAATGTTATTACCATTACAGTAAATCCGTTAACATTTTTTTTCCTTTAGCGTATAGTTAAGACTTTGTCTTTAAAATAAGGCTAGAGATGTGCAATGGTTACGCTAGGAAATTATGCTACATGCACATCACAAGTCCAATGGCACAATTGAACACACGGCGTCAGATGGTAGGAGCAATCCTTACCAACTTAACTATCGCTGCTAACATAGTATATAGTACATATTAAATCCAGAATACTATTCTTCATTTTATATATTCTATATATACTGGATGTTATCTTGTTTTACACTTTTTTAATAATAAAATAAAAACAAATAAAAAAGCCTTTTATTCCACACATGTTACAATTTTTTGTTTACATAGACCACTCTCTGGTAAAGATCTCCTCCAAGGATTTCCATTTTTCTCTATTTTTTGCTATTTCCAGCCAGTTTGTTCCTGCGGTCTTTTTATATCATCATCCCATCTCATGTAGGGTCTCCCTGCTCGACGTTTGCCTGGCGGGCCCTTCAATGTGGTTACGTTAATAGTCCATCTATTATCCACATATCGGGCTATATGACCAGCCCATCTGAATTTCAGGGTTTGAGCATAAGCCAGCGCATCTATCACTATAGTATTGCTTCTTATTTTCGTATGTCGTATTTTTTATGTAGAGCGTACTACGCTCCATTCCCTTCTGGCACGAAATAATTTTGTTTTTCATTTTCTTTGTAAACACTTTTTTAATACATATTTTTAAATGCTACTAAAAGAGAATCTTGCGATATTTAAATACAGTCTCATTAAAAGACGTCTCACAATAGTTAAACACTTACGATATAAAAATATGAACATTCGAACTACTTCATATCAAGTTTTTTGAATTATTAAAGGTCTTGATTTATATTTTACAGTTAATTTTACTGTTACTGGTACTGGAAATATGTTTGTTTACTTGCAAAATATTATACTTTAATCGTAGGAAATTGGAGCATGAATGACAACTAATAATTTCCTGCCGCTTTTATGCAATACAAAATAATGTTGTCGTCTTAGCCGATACGGCTTCGTGTTGCCACTTCTAAGAAGTCCGAAAAGTGTTAACTGCACAGAATATACATTATTTCATTAAAATGCTATATATTTGCACGCAAAAAAGACCTTGCCTAACCCCTTATAACAGTTCTTGTAGCAGAATCCATATGCAGTTTCTTCGAGGCACAATTGGCGGACCAATAACGTCCAGACACTTCTTCTTCTAAGAGTGCCTCTCCGACTCGCGAAGGTTGGCGCCAATTAAGCACAACTCTCCACCTCCTTCGCGAGGTGCAGCAGTTCTGGAGCACTCGCTATCCCGGTCTACTCCCTAATATTACGTAGCCAAGACTTCTTTTTTGAGCAACTTGTCTTTAGCCCGTCCAGACACAAAAAGAAATATTTTTTCTCTTTAAAACCAATTTCAGTTCTTTGAATCTAGTATCTTTGGCACAAAAGACATGTACTCTCACAACTGACTTTATTCGTTGTCAATACAAGTAAAGATGACTATAATGATGTTAGCGTGGCATAATTTTTTTTATGAATTTTTTAATACAGCCTAAAGAATATAGACTTAAAATGTGGATAACTGAATTTCTATTTTACACAATATTCGGATATGTGGCAAGAAATATAATATAGTGCTGGAAATATCTCGAAAAAACTTTACTTGTTTTTATATAAAACGTAAATTAAATAAACTATGTGTGTGTGTTTGTGATCGAAAAAACTGCTTTCATAAATAAATATTAATAGTGAGTACACTGTTTCTAAAGTTTAAGTCTGTCTATTTCTTCGGTCTGAAGTAAAACCAATTCAGATATACAGCAACGTATGCACCGATTTTATTTTTTACCCCACACAATTTTGGGGTTCTCTTACGAAATCGCATCACAGGGTACGCCTCTTGTATAATTTGTATTTTTGTATGCGTATATCGATAGTTATATATTGAGCAAAACGAGTAACAGTGGAATACATTTCAAGTGGTTTCCAGTGAGCGGTGATTCACGTTGTTTTCAACCGGAGTTGGGCCAAGTGGAAGGCGGCGCGGAGTATTTTTATTTTTCTTTGAGAATAGAATCGAGTCTATTAATTACAGTGACGCACTCCTCGCCTTGTGTTCAAGTCGAATACGAAACCGAGACTTTAATAACATCTGTTTTATGTACTCAACCGGTGTTCTTTTGATAATGTTATCGCTTTCATAGTGATCGTAGTTTTGGAATATTTCCAGGGCATGTGATGTATGTGCCGATAGAATCATATTAACCGAGTGCTTTTTCTGGTTGTTTATGAGACTATCAAACATATAAATTAATGTTTGTGTATGAATTATTGTACTGAAAGTGGATACATTATTTTTTATGGGATAGGAAGGCAAACGAGCAGGCGTGTCACCTGATGGAAAGCAATCAATGCCGCCCATAGACGTTCGCGGCGCCATAGGCAGTGCGGAAGCATTGCCGAATTTTAAGGAAATTGTCATTATGGGAGTGGGAGGGGGGGGGAGTTACAAACCGTACGAATCGCGGTAGCTAAGCTACCACTCAGACGCCGATTTTCTGCGGGAATGTGGTACTTCCCCGGGGCGAGCCGATCTGTTGATGCTACAAACAAATATCATTCCATTCTCGACACTCATCATGTACGGGAGGAAAATATCCAGTAGTAGACTATTATACTTATATGGATAATTTATTAATGAATTGGAAAAATAAAATATCAGCAGAGTTTCTTTCGCCGTATATTCTCTTTCCATAGAAACCACATAGAATAATTGAAATCGTGATTAACAACTTGAAAATTTAATTATAATATCAAAGTAATAAATAATTTTATTTTTTTTATATCTTAAAACTTCTAGACCGAATTCTCTATTATTCATTAAAATTAATTTTTCCATACCAATGGAAAAGAGTAAGAATCCAGTGTACTCTTTACACACTGAACGATATACAGGTTTCATCTAGAAGTCCGAAAACTAATTTATAGTATTGGCTGTGTTTCAAGCTAGAACTTTTGGCTCAAGTTATTTTTTATTTTATTAAAGGACAACGAACAGTAACACATGAATAACTTAAAATGTTAAAAAACTAAACAATAATTAATTGTGCGACCACCAACATCATCCAATTCTATATATGTACATATATAAATAGTACATATATAAAGCGAACGTGCAACACAGAAACTAAATCTAACAAAGTTATATATAGGTACTATTAATAATAATGTAATCGGTCGATTTCTTATGTCATATCTTATCAGTCATGAAGGTTTAACAAATACAAATTATTTTCATCAATGTATTTTTTCACGACTTGATTAATCATATCTATTGTAAAGGAAGATAAGGTACGAAAATCATATCTCGTTATCTACCTTCGACATTTTTAATTGATATTGAACTGACCTATAAGGTAATTCAATAATTTTAATAGTGTTACGCTCAGCAACATAATATTAAAACTAAGATAAATCCTTAAAATAAAGAAAAAATCATGCAAAGAAGGTTAAATAAGAAAAAAAAATCTTTGCGTGATTTTTTTCTTTATTGGTGAAATAATTAAAGGTGATGGATTTTAATATTACTTTTAAAATATATTAATTAGGTTACTGGCATAGAATAGAGCCACCCCATTTCTTCCCGTGAGCGTTAAATGAGGCCAGTATACCAGCCTCAAATACCAGTAGATGGGCAGCAGCTTCTATCTGAGGAATGAAAACCAATCTGCCATCCCTAGTCTGTCTGAAAATTATGTTTCTTAACGAAGGCTAATGACTAGAAGTGGACTGTTACGGCTGTACTTACGATGGTGGTTTACAAATATGTTGACGAAACATGTGAAATAATCAAAGAAATTAACGTTTGAGGGATAATCTTAAATTCCTTACTCCTTCACACCGCACTGGCTTTATTTGTATATCCTTCGCCTTCCTTTAAAAACGAATTTGTTTGAAGCTTTTTGAATGTCAAGCATTTAAAAAGTCTCAAACAAATTTGTTGGCTTTTGAGTTTTGAAAATACTCGAAGTCCGACAATTTTTTGTCTTGTTTGTTAGGATGAGAGCGGTATCAGTAATTGAACTTTGGGATGTGCTTCCCCTTAACATAAGGAAATCCCCCTAGCAAGCCTTGTTTTAAACGTAAAATTAAAGACTTCTACCCCAAATCTCTGCCTCCATAATTCATCCTCCTTCGTTAAGTTGTACACATATGTATATGTTTATTGTGTATGTTTATGTATGTATATCTATATATTTATGATTTAATTACATAGTTTTTGTACCCATTTTTATCTTTTCCATCAACCCAATGGTTGACTGGCAGAGAATGCTTTTCGTCATTAGATCGCCTTTGTACCAAAAATGTACATTAAGAATAAATAAATAAATAAATTCGAAGCCATTATTAACTTTATATCTACTAGTGAAAAACTCCGGCAGGTCGCCAAGGTCAACATATTAACTAATGTAACCGTGAGCACGTTTGGTTTATTACCCTACTTTCAAGTGTACCTATAGATTCACTGACGTTACAACTATAGACACCGATTCACCATTCGCGTTTGAATGTGAACAGTTTTTTTTTTACGTTGCGCAAGTATTTAGAGGAGCGAAGGTCAAGGTGAGCCGACAGCGGCAAATCCCGTTCGTTAACTGATAAATTTAGAGGAGTTAGTTGTACGCTTCGCGGAAATTAATCTTTGCTACATAAATATTAATTCACTTCTATTCATGATCTCTCGAATAGAGTTTTCTTGCTTTCTTTTTTCTAGTCATTACTGGTGATAGCATAGGTTTTAAAATAAACTTTTTTATTATTTATTTTCTTTTTATGATATTCACGTGTCACTGTTTTCAATGAAATTTTATGTCGGTATGATTATTTACAGCATGAATGATTAAGATATTTGTTGTAGAGATCTAAAATTATTTTTGTATTTTTCAACGAAATATTTCTTGGTTTCTTTCAAATTTGTGGCAGTACAACGTGTTTCTGGGTCCACTAGTTTATAAGTAAAATACATGTTTTTTTTTATAGAAAGGTAAGAAACGAATAAGCGTCTCACCTAATGGTACATAATCATCGCTGTCCATGGTAAATCTGCGGATCTGCGGTTGTCTTACATACCTTAGGATAAGATGTGAATAATAAATGAGAGATGTAAAGGAACGAGTTAGTAGTTGGGCCTTTGCATCCCTGCACTCACTGAACTGACACGCTGTAACGGATGAAATTGCGGAGAGGTGAGAGGCCTTAATCCCCATGATTGGCGGGCATTAAAATTCAAACATGATGAAAATTTTACTAAATGGATTATTTAATTTCGAATATATAGTATTCTTTTAAATTATGAATTATTTAACATTATAGTGAAAATTATTTCGACGCAAAAAAGCGAAAACGCTGTAAATAACATTGAAGTCAGAAACATTTTATTGCATATTCGGATACGTAAGAAATACTGCGTCGCATGTTCTGAGTCTCACAGCTCTACGACCAATATAAAATTTTGTACGTCGTTGAATTTGACTGTTTTGTGTGATGATTGAATGTGATACATATTTTTCATACATTTTTTTTGTTTTGTGGTTTACTACGTTTTCACTTTTTTGCGTCGATATGTTGATTGTAACATTTGAGACGGAATTCATAATACAAGAAGTCCTATTGTAACCCGATAAGTGAAAAGCACTTAGTACTTCATCTTTAAGAGTTATATAATGAAAAATGAGTTGTTTATAACGTGGAAGGTTTTTCGGCAGGACCTATCGGCCGCGGATGCAGAGGGAGTATGGAGTCCAGATATCGAGCAGAGCTTCCAAGAAGCGCTGGCGATATACCCGCCGTGTGGACGTCGCAAGATCATTCTCTCCGATGAGGGCAAGATGTACGGTGAGTCCGGGCATGCTAGAGTGTTACATATGTTAATTAGGGGTATCGAAAAACACGGGCAATCAATACGCTAGCTAGTTACATACTAATTTATTGCGTTGGTATTAACTCATTACTTGTGTCCAAGGCAGATTGGTGAAAAGCATAAACTCCCATATATTACTAGCAGTGGCCGAGTCCAATTGTGAATCTAAATCATCAATCACTGGTTCATAACCGGGGTAATCAGACTCAGAAAAAATATGCGTAGGCCGTACCTATATTTATCCCGATGCGGGGATCGTACCTGCGATCATTGACTCCGTAGGCGGCAGCCGCCACACTAAGCTTATTGGTCGTCATAATTAATTTGCTTAAATATAAATTTTTCTTTAAGTTTTCTTAATAAGAACTATTTAGAATACATTTCAGTAGCTTGCAAAAAAATAAGCTCCTGGTTATAAAACATAACACCTAATCTCTAACGGTCTTTAATTTAATATTGTACGGTTAGATAAACATGTCTTCTGCTGTGTGTTTATAAACACAGACCGGACATCCGGCTTCTACCAAGCATCTAGCTGTACAATATTTTATCAGTGTACTCACCGTTAAAGTCTCGGATGCGAACGAGACAGTGTAGGCGATCCAGAGAAAGTTTAACACATCTACATAGTTATATAATAAAAAATACTACATTAATGTTTTACGAAAGTGATGTACTGTAGTAAATGAAACAAGTAATATAAAAATAATAAAGTCAATTCCTACTTAGATCAATAAAGATATATTTTTTTAAATCAATTGTTTTTACTACAAGATTAAAAAAATATATTTGAAGTTTGAGTAGATGAATAAAACGTATTTTATTATCGATTGAAAATTTGAACAAGATATGTATATAAATATACATACATAGAGAGTGTAAATTAATAGTAAGAATTGTAATAGAAATTATATCCGATTTACAATTTACGAAAACAGATATTTGGGTTAGACGACAGGAAATTTAATAGTACCAAAGCCGTAGTAGTTGGGTTAGGCGGGTCGGAGAAATATCACGCCCTTACAGAATATTGGCTTCAAGTAGTAGCATTTTACTGTGTTACCGCGTTTCTTACGGTGAATTCAGGATCTGGAGACCCCATCTCTTTCCCCTTCCTATATTTCCTTTTCCCTCTCCGATTATTCACATCCTTACCCTACGAAGAGGTGACGCATCTACACTACTGTTAGTATTGCGAATGTTGACGGGCCGCGCTGGTTACTTATCATCAAGTGACTCACTTGCACGTTTATCTATCTCTACCATAAAAAAGTTAATTATTTTAAATTTTTTTTAAACTTTTATCTTGTCACTGTACTTAACCTGTAAGTTTAGAAAAACCGACCTCCCCGTTCCCAAGGAAATGGACGTAAATCCACCACCCTTTTTGTACGTGGCGAAGTCCGTTACGGACACCCTGCCACCTGGGAAAACCCACCACCCTGGTCCAAGGCACATTGGCGGGACAATCAAACTCATAATAAACACCTCTTGACTTCATAAGCGGTAGCTTTTTCACTTAGCCAATTAGATTGTCAACTGAAATAAAATGGATTGTCCCATTCAAAATCATCAGCAAACGTGTCAACTTGCAGTAGGTAGGTCTTTGCTCGCGCCATAAGTTTTGCTTACAAGTCGATTTAGTTGAATTATGAAGCGATGTGAAGGCCGCGCGTCCTAAAATGAACAATGGAGGTGGCACGAGACAAAAGGCGCGGTATTGATGCGGGCCGACAAAGCGGTTTGCGCAATAGGATTCCATGGAAAGACGTGAACCGACAATTATTATCTTCTGATCGGGTCGTGTCGCCGATTCGAGGAAGGAAGCCAAGCTGTAGTCGAACTTATCGTCTTCTAATTCACAGTCAGAGGTTTGCACATTTCCGTGTGAAATAACTCTTATGAAGAAATAGGGGAACCTTACACCGATAAATAGTAAATCATTCTCAATCCTAATGAACTCTTCTTCTCATTTACTCCCTTAATTCTAAGGATAGTGACCCATAATGGAAGGTAGCGTTGTCTTATCCCAGTGATAAAAAAAACAATTTCATTAATACGTTCTATACTACGCTTTACAACGGTATTGTTTTGTTTCCCGCGCATGTCGTAAAATAATTAAAATTATGCAAAAAAAATGTCAAAGAAAGGTTTAGCGCAGAACTTGTAAAGCTAAGGCTTTATACGCCCTCATATGTTCAGAATAATCCCTGAAGCATGAAACCCTCATGACATCCTCGAAATCTGGTAGATTTTGTAGGCGGATTGAGTATCGCATATCAGTTTTCATTACTCATGTGGACGCTGCTCTCAACCATTATTATTTGTCGCTTCAGACGAGCGATGTGAAGAAACGGGGTGGACCTATTCCCGACCAATACATATATTAGATGACGGAATACATTACTATTTATTAAGTAACTAGAAATTGAAACTAATATTTCCTTTTTATCAATTATGCTAAACCATTTCCGGTATGGTTTTAAGTACGACACAGTAAGTTGACCTCCGACCTAATTTAGAGCCAAATTCGTTAAGTCTCCATGATTACAGTGAAAGCTCAGCTTCTCAAAGCGTCTCCGGCGAGGGCAAATTTTTTCACGTTACATTGTTAACTCGGAAAGCTCGTTAAGACGACGTGACCATTGCCACTTAAATGAAACCTTTTCCCTTCAGCAAATTAACAGCGGAAGAAAATCTTTTTTACTCTTTGCCCCGTTTCATTTTGAAGACATACATAAGTTTAAATGATAGCATTTTACAAGGAGATAAACGCGATGCTGATTTATTAGTAAGACTACTATGACCTGAAAGTAAATGGTTGAGTGGCGAGATTCCCGCTTTCTCAGTTAATGGTCGCGGGTACAATTCCCGCATCAGTATTAAAATATGTATGGCGTACAGGTATTTATTTGGAATCTAGATGACTGGAATATGTATTATGCATATTCCGAGCGAATAGGTTTCTAAAATTAATAATGCCTTTATAATAAAGAGGTTCAGAGAAATCTTTTGAAGAAAATTGTTTCTTTTTTGTAGCCCATAGTTAAATGATATTAAAAAAGTAATCTCCGGTATCTCCCCTTTATAGGTTTATGTTATTACGTATTCATAACTGTTTGCCCCTACGAAACTTCCCAAGCGATCAAATCGATTATAATATACAAAAAAAAATGTTCTAACTTTAGTCTATATTTTTCATGCTTAAAATGTAAACGAATATTTTGTCATTTAACTATGAAAATGTTTCTTAAAAAGTATTTTAAGTATAAAAAAGAAATTTTGATGCCAAATTTTAAAGTAGGTATAACACAGTTTTACCTATTAAAACAAAATGTTAAATTTAAACGCAAGAAATATGTCGTGCTTTTACAAAACGACCTTATTGGCCATCGACATTTTATGGACAAGGTATGCCCATTAGAGTATTATATTATTCTCAAATAATACTTGTAAAACACAGTAAAAACTATTATATTAATTTATCCAGCTGAATATCAAAATATCAGTCCCGGGATGAGACGGATACGGCAAATTTGATATATTTATAACACATATACTTCCATAAAAGAAAATAAAAAAATTTCGTATCATTCTGTGTATTTAAAAAAAATTGCCTAGAGCATCAATAGACTAACGTGTTCGGGGAAGTACCTCATTCTCGCAGAAAATTAATTTTTGCCGACCGATTGGCTCAGTGGCGCGGCCCTCCGCCCGCGGAGTCAATGGTCGCGGGTTCGATTCCCGCATCGGAATAAATATTTATATGGATTTATAAATGTTTATTCCAAGTCTGGTAACCCCCCCAATTCGCATTTCCTTTTCTGCCCCTTCCTTTCTTCTCTATCCTTTCCCTTCCTCTCCGCCAATCCACGGTCTGCCGTGCCAATGGATGCGTGGCTAGGGGCGAGCCTAGTCTCAAGCGTGCCTATCGTCCCGGGGTCGGGCTCCCCCGGGGACTATGGTGCCTTACCTCAGCATGCAGGGCTCTGCTAGGGCTGACCTCCATCCTCCCTTGCGGCTCGTGGGATTCACTAAGACGAATTTACTATACCTAATTTGTCGAAGACTGACGGCGACGTGGTTCGCCACCCGTCACGTCCTGATTCTCACAAGGGCGAAAAGCGACCAATGATGAGCCGTTTCGCTGCGATGAATGGCAGCGGATGAAGCTCTGTGGTCTCTGCCAACCCCTGCGGGGGATAGGCGTGAATATATAAAAAAAATAATTTTTGAGTATATATCTTTCGGTAAACGTTGAAAAACGGCGGCTTAGCTTGTTTTCCTCAATATTTACTTTTGTCATATAACATTATGCACAACTTACCCAAAAGGGTGCAACGTGTACCATTTGGTATTGCAGAGGCCAATGGACGGCAGGAATGTTTCACTATCAGGTAGCTTAACACGATTACTTGCTTGCCTATTACCATTAAATAAAAGTCCCCCGTACAAATCGATGATGTTGTAAACATTTGTTAAGATTTTTACACGGTTTATTGGAAGATAAATGCTTAAAGTATACCATTTTTAAAGGCCTTATTAACAACATATGTATTAGCTATAGGAGTAGATTTTGATGTATGATTTCTACCTCCACGTTAACACAACAATTTCCCTTTTTTTATCGTCGTCTGGTACTTAATTCTTCGTCTAGGAGTTTTTATTTTGCTCTGGAATATTTCTCGCAATTTCGCCAACGCTTGCTTTTCATTTGTAGAAACGGCGCGCCATTTTTCGTGAGAAACATCGCGTACGTTACACAGCACAATTGACGTGAAACAATTAAAGGCGTCCAGTGCCATTAAGCCACCGGACGGCCATTAAGTTCGCGTCAAGCGCCAACATTATACGGGCCGGCTTTAATTAAAGGACTGCCCGCTTAGCCCGCCGCGGTGCCAGATGGAATTGCTAAACAAATCTACCGCAGTGACGGTGTGTCCACCTTAAGTGATTTAATAGACGTAAAGAAATGCGATGTTTAAATCTTATCGCTTCACTGGAAGCGGAAATAATCGCTTTAAGCGTTGAAATCCTTTGAATTCATTTATAATTAAATCGGTACCTAGTAACCGAGTTATAAATGCCTCTATAACATTACTCGTGGAACATTGTGATTGTTTTCTCTATTGTTGGAATCGTTTAATCGAGAGGAGACTTACTTATTGTTTCTTTTAAAATAAAAAATATTTTTTTATCTTATTACTTATTTATTTGAAAGCCTAATCTAAAAATGTTCAGTTACACAAATTTAATTTTAATTGTTTAAAATTTCGATCTTTAAATTGAATTAAAGTGATAAGTATTTGTTGACATGTGTATTCTCCAAACAGAATATTCATGTTTGTTCATTTTGAAGACATACATAATTTTCTTGTAATTATTGATCAAACTAGAATATCGTTATTTTACAGGCCTTTGGTTTATTTTCTGCGTCAAGTCAAAGAATATAATTTAGAATCAATTTTGCTTTTATCCAAATCGTATTTACTCCATTTTTCTCTCTACCTATATAGTTAAAATGGAAACTAGTTGTTTTATTGAAAAATTGGGTAAACAAGCAACCTATTTTTTTTTCGGTGAACTAGAGCTAAAAAAATATAGTTTAACTATTTATATATACTTAAAGTCTACTTAATCGTTAGTAACCACTTCTGTCAATGTTCATCTTAAACGTCTTAGTGCAGATGCGTTACGTAACTACTACTACTTTAATGTAAGATGGAAAGAAGTTGTTCATCTTGGCCCTTAAAGCTCATCGAACTAAGTACAGCTCAGAAATCGGCTGTCTGCGAAAAGGCTTTCTTTAATATCTCCCCGGGCAAGCTCTTTCCTTTTTTATTTTAAAGTACATAATATAATATAGTTTACAATAAATGGTCATTTTAAATGGGTGGAAATTTGTTGATTCGCTAAGCCAACATGGAAAGCTGGTGCAGTATATACATGTGTATATAATTGCGGGCACGCGCGGACCGGACAATATATGAGCACATTACTCGCGGACGTGTTCGCCCGGGCTTAATCTAGCGCTGAAGTGCGTCACCCTTGTCTGTCCGGCTGTGAGCCCTCGCCCTAGCGCCCTTACTCCCTGTGGACATCTAATCTTCGAGACATTTTTGTTGCTTAACTGCCGCACACTTTTATAATTCCCATATATAGCCGTTTAGTGATTATTTTATGATACGCGTACGATTAAATGTTTAATAGGAATTCCAGTAATATTCAAAACTTTATCAAAAAGAGCTGTGAAAATAATTAAAAAAAAATATTTAAATAATACTCGTCGTATACTTTATTATAATTATAAGTTTATTTTCTTTTTTTATCAGCTTTTAACAGTCCCCCTTATACCACGATTTGTATAAAGAGCATATTTATTCTATTATATAATTAATTATATAATATTTATTTATATTATTTATTTAAATAATATAAATATAATGTAAAAAAAGTAAGTATATTCATATTACAGTATATTATTTAAGACAGCTGGTGGCAAGTATTCAGCATACGTGCCTGCCATAAAAATGAATGGTGTCGAGTTGAATCAAGTTCAGCAATTTAAGTATCTGGGGCACTATGTAAAAGATAACCTTACTTATCATGCTGACATCGAAAGGGAACGGAGGATGTTGGCAATAATATATAATATGCTAGCACGCAGATTTACACGTTGCAGTGAAAAAGCTAAAATAAATTTGATTCACGTGCAGCCTGTAGTATGTTTACATGCAACGAACTAAAAACGCACTGCGGATCCAGGATAACAACGGTTTCAGAATATTGTTGGGGCTGCCCCGTTTCTGCAGTGCATCAGGTATGTTCGTTAAAGCCCGCAACGATGGCACCGAGGGCCATTTTACGAAAACGAACAGCCTCGTTGCTTCACAGAATGCGGGATAGCTCCAACTCTATAATGAAAACCGTTGTTGCTAGATTCAACTCGCGCCTTATGATGCATCTAAATCGGCTTCAATGTAAATAAAATATAAATGATTTACTAACACAAAATTGTAAAAATATAAAATGTAAATGACCAAAAAAATTGTCTGAAATAAAGATTATTATGTGGACAGTCAAAAGTTTTACTTAGCTAAGATCCGCGACAAGCAAACAATAACAGAAAATTAATAATGTGTGTTTTCCTACTGGGTGAAGTGGATTTATTTGGAACTTAAACCAAAAACTTACCGAAAACCTCTCCACCCACCAACCACTATACACAGCACCAAACACACACTACCACTTTTCCAACGTGTCGGAAGGCAACCGAAAAGTACGGAAGACTTTGCTGTGTATAGTGGTTGGTGAGTGGAGAGTTGATGGCCGATTTTCGGTAAGTTTTTGGTTTAAGTTCCAAATAAATCCACTTCATCCAACAGGAAAATACACATTATTAATTTTCTGTTATTGTTTGCTTGTCGCGGATCTTAGCTAAGTAAAACTTTTGACTGTCCACATAGTGATGGATTTCCGCAAAGTAACGCCTGACTCCATTAATAATAAAGATTAGTATTATTATCGGCTTTTAACGATTTTTGTTTAGTTTTACGATTTGCTGAGGATCACGTTCTAAAACCCCGAGATGTCCTCTTCTTTCTATTCTTCTTTTCATACAAACTCACTTCTATTTTTTTTACTAAAACACAGATTTAAGAAAACTGTACTACCATATAATTTATATAGGTTTGAATTACCTTTGAAGATATTCCAGTTTTTAATTCTTATAATTAATCTCTTACGGTGTTCCATGTACCTTAAGTAAAAAGGTAGTCATTTTTCCTTATATTAATTTTAAACGGGATTAATAATAAGAGTTTTGACTCGGTTTACGCTAAATGACTTTCTGTAATCTTCGCGCTTCAAATGAAAAATGAAAACTTATATCTCAGACAGAGTAAATATCTCGACTATCCCTTTTTAACCTTTAAATTAGGTGAATGATCAATGCCATTACAAGTCCAAGATTTGTGTACAATCCGGAATACGAAGGTATTCGAAAAGCCAAGCGTGCTTTAAAATAAAGTAATAAAAGCCTTTATATTTCGTCTTTTAACTTTTTACTTTACCGCAACAGTAAATTATATAAAAAATACCCCATTAAAACCCTTTAATTAGAAACACATTCAAAACAATTTTTCGCATCCTAGACTTTCAAAAAACACCTTTCTTATGGACTAATGTGAAATTTTGGAAAGTATTAAATTCATTTATCTCAGAATTGATTCATAAACGTAAAAAAGTAAGACACTTTTTTAAAATTGTGCATTTCCTTCTTTCTTTTAGCTACACGTTGCTTTTTGAACATCGTTGTTAGTAAAAAAATCAAAATTTAATGATCATATTACTTTTTGTTCGTATTTTCATGACACAAAAATGTTTCACAATAAATTTTGACAGTTTGAAAATTATTGATAGCATTTTGTTTTGCAACCTTGCCCTAACACATAAGCTGCCATTTTGCCACACATTAATGTTTTATATAAATGTAAATAAAGTTGTAAACATTTTGATATTAAAAAAAACTCCCTGTCAGATACATCTGTAAATTAATTACCTTAATTAAATTGAAGGTTGTTCATTTCACGTGTATATCTCCTATGTGGTATTTGTATGAGGCAAATGTAACCTATAAATAGCTTTATGTTGCGATGGACAATGAAGCTAGTTTTTCAGAACTCCAAACCCTCTCGGATTGGGGTTCGAGTCAAGGTGTTGACTTCTCCTGGGGGGCCCTTGTATCTCTCCTATCTTTCCTCTACTGTGGTGATGTATTTTATATCCTTTCAGTGGAATTTGAAGATTCAAGGGATATTTTCGTCTATAATAATATCTTTATTTTCAAAATGTTTACATATGTTACAGGACACTTGATTCCACACTAGAATTCCCTGTCATACATATATATAAACACATGTCATCTTTCTCCCCAGTCCACAACTTGCAGGCTTCCTGTTCAAAATCCTTTTCCTGATGATTACAACATTGGAGATTGAACCAACAACGCCATTCTACACAAATTTTATTACATTTTTACAATGTTTTCTATGATCTAGAGTAATGCACTCGATTGAGCGTGCCAGCCGCACGTGAGCTATAACTTAGCCAGCAAAGCTCACACAACACAGTGCGGTGAGTTGTTGGCAACAGTAACTACAAAGCACCGCTGGCACCGCTGCAAGCGTTCGTGAGTTAAGACATTCAAAACCGCTCAATATCCTGCGAGTATGAAAGTTTCGTCGGCACGGCTTCACGTGGTCCACAGGGGAGGTGGTGGGGGTGAGCGGGGGTTACGGGAGGGCTAAACTATGCGAAGAATGCGCAATTAGTGAGCGAGCGAGCGTGTAAGGGGCCCGCCAGGCGGCGAACGCAGTAAGAAAATATAAAGAAGGGGCGGGCTCCTACGCCCGTTGTTTAGCGCCCCGCCCGCCTCGGGGCATAACTCCCGATTGTCTCCCGAGAAATCCTCCTTAGAGCCGTCTCAACTCAACCCTTCCCGCGTGGATTCGGCTTGCATATCTTCTGTTTGGGTCAGCGTGAAATTCTGCCGCGGCGCCCGTTCCAGCGTACTAACGTTTCTTTTATTGGAAGTCGCCTTTGAGTTTTCTCTATTTGTGACTCGACATCAAAATGATTACGCGGCTGTACGCTCGTTTGTAATTTTATTACTCGACAAAGCTACACAAATCTACTTTTATACGCGTATATCCTGTTACAATTGCGACAATTTTAAAATACCCTATTGCTAACCCGTGACTGCGCACGCCATTGTTCATTGCAACCAGACATCGAATTTATTATATACTAGCCTTTGCCCGCGGCTTCGCTCGCGTGGAATTTGGTCTGCTGTGTGGGAATTTGGCAGTGATTGCCCTTTACTTTTTGCACCAATCTTTTTTGGAGATGTTTGAGCCCTCAAGGCTGCTGAAGCTTCTAATCGGTTGTCCAGCTGTATGTGATTTATAGTTATACCGTAACTCGGTCGCCAGAGCCTCGTCCGTTGTCGAATACGGGAGACCACGGTAGCCCAAAGACTACCGCCGTAGAGTCAAGTGACCAAATCTACGCATACAGGTGTTATGTTCATTCTTCCCCTTCCTCCCTTTTAATAAAGAATAGACTAAAATATCGTATAAAAGATAATAAATATTTTTTTTATTGATAGAAAGCATAATGGAATACAATAATACATGTGAGCCCATTAAAACCTATTGGTTTTTGCCCGACCCAGATCCATCTTATTTCAACTATATATTTCTCTTAATTCTCGTATACATACATACATACATATGTTTGCGATAACATCTTACAAGTTTATTTCAATATAAATGCATAAGTTGCATAAATACAATATAAATAGTGCATAATTCAATACACAAAAACTCTTTCTAAGTACGAATAATTGTTTCTAATATAGCCTCTATAATTACCATTAGATATTTAATAATAAGAATGGGTCCAATGCTAAAACAATCGAGAGGTCGAGTCCCCGGTGCGTTAATGTATTTCTGATGGGTCTTCAATATCCCTCCAGTTGTCGTATAAATTACGAAATAAGTCGCTTGTAATCATTGGGTATAACTATAACTTTGCTTATATATTTACATATTGCTCCTTCTTTAATGTCATTTTTTACAGCATCGTAAGGCGAAGGAAGTGTGCCGCCCGATGGAAAGCAATCAACGCCGTCCATAGATATTTGCAACACCGGAGGCATGGGCAATTCTGGTCTTTGATAACTATATAGGCATTTTTCTAATATCGTATCTAAATTCGTTCTCTTCTAATCTCGTTTCTAATATCGTATCTAAATTTGCATACTTTTAAAAATTTAACACATAGAAACTATATAAGGAAACTGATGCAACATTTCAACGGCAAAAAACTAAGTTTTTGTTTGACAAATATAAATCTTCGAACGACCTTAATTGACTCAGTGGCAAAGATATCATTTTTTAGCGGTCGTGAGTTCGATTCCTGCATACTATAATAGTAGGTATGGTCTACAGGTAAATATTCCGAGCCTGAGCAAGCCACCGTTCCGTCTTGGATACTTGTAAGACTTGTTATATGTCTATGAAAAAATCGGAATACCTGTACTTTTTTTTCTTAGTAATATATTTTAAATCAAGCATGTTTTTTAACAACATCTATCCTCACAGCTTATCTCTTTTTCACTCTTGAAAACTCAATTTTGAGTTAAGCTCGCCCTTGTACATCTTCTTTCCTTTTAATTCTTGTATTTCCTGTTTTGTGTACAATAAAGTATCAAATAAATAATAATTCATGTATTTAACATCTATCTTAGTAAATTTATCATATGTATTAAAACTACGTAGAACAAAACGTCATTATCTTCAATTATTATATATAATTAATAAATATGTATATTTTATTGCTTTTTAATTTTAGATAATGCACACAACAACATGTATGATCGTTTCCTTCAAAAACAACAACTTACCAATTATCTCCAGCGGAGTTTCCGAACCGATACGACATTGGAACCTTCAAAAAACAAGTCTACACTTTTCATAAAGGACGGCTAAGCTTCTGCAACGCCTTTGACGCTGCGAATGTCTAAGGGCGTTGATTGCTTGCCATCACGTGACGCGGTTGCGCGTTTGCCTTCCTATCCCATAAAAAAAATCTTAAATGCCATACTAAATAGCGATTTGGTTCTGATGCAATTTTTTGCAGTTGTGAAAAGACGTAAAAAAAAGTAACACATCTCGGCATTATGATAATTCGTTGGACGCGTCGTAGAAACCTCTCAATATTCATAACGCTCGCCCGCACGCACAATTTCCTCCGGGCGGCGTGCGCGAGAGCGTATCCGCGTCGCTGGCAACGGACCAAATTAGCCAACTAACGAACTAATAAATAATGATCTCTTGTTTTTCTATTCGCCACGGAATAGAAACGTTTCGAGTCGATCCTCTGCAGCACACTATTTATACCGGGATGCACGACGTTTCGGGTGAAAGCACTCTTAATGTATGATTCGCGGGCGACGTGTCGCAACATTGTATATATACGGCGTGTTCTATAATAAATTCCCTCATTTAATATATAAGTTGTTTTGATGTACAGTACTCCCAGTCGTAGATTATTGAAGGATAAGTTTGGTGATAACTTATTTCAACCTAATGAACATAATGAATATTAGAAATCTATATAAATAAACATTTTTATTTGTATAATTGTCCTCTATGGGTTTCTAAACTCTTCATCCAATTGTGATAAAACTTTGAATTGTTTTGCGTACCTACGCCGGCGAAGATCCCTGGCCTAGAAAATATTTTTCTTTGTAATTTTGCCTTTTTTCCCGTGACTTCGAAGTTGTTTTTATCGATGCTGTATAATATAATAATATATCTTTATTTATCTTTTTTTATATTTTCTAGAAGCTTTTACTTTTCAAGTGTATGCCAGTACCATAGTACAAATTCGCATTTAAAATTGTAAATATTAATTTTATAAGTGTCGACACTAGAATACAAATTCCGTTCGCTTGCGTGTGGAACGCAATCCAAGATCTCCAACCAAATGCTCAATCGACTAAGCTCCCCGGGCTCGTGTATCGAAACAGAAACTACCTACTGAAATAAGTATGGCCGAATCTGTATTTGGCATTTGATATTTGATCTTTTTTCATTCGATACAAAATTTCTTCCCGTTGTTTTAAAAACAGCCATAGTTTATTTCATTTTCTGAAACGGGTAGGTTAACTTAGTGTCTAGAGAATGTCGTCGAATGTTAAGTCTGACCCTTAAAGTGTGAAACTTTAACGTTAAGGAACATTTAACATTAAAGATTTAATAAACATAAAGAAACAACTCCGAAATCAGATCGGTAGCGAATGGCTTCTAGCAACATGTGTTGGTATATATTATATTATGACCTATATATCTATATTTTTCTTGAACACAAGGCGTCTGTCTCCGTCTCCATATGAATGTGGAATACATTGTGTTGTTTTCACACAAAATGTTTTCCCTCATGTATACACAAATAAAATTGACATATACAAATAGCGTTGTAGCGTTTGCTGTTATGAAATAACAAACGGATTTTCGTCAGCTTATTTAGTTTATTTGTTTAATTGCAAACAAAAATTAAAAAATTCTAAAAACAGTTTTAGATAATGATTGATAACAGTTTTTACTTTAGAAAAAAAAAGGTTTCATGGGAGAAAATTTATAGTTAAGTATTGAAACCAGGAAAGTGGACGAATTCGCGGGCATAATGGGGACTATCAAACAGCCTGCGGCAGTCCACTGCTAGACATAGGCCTCCCCCCAAGAAGCAACACCTAGCCCGATCTTCGGCTTCACGCATCCAGTTTCTGCCAGCCGCCCTGCGCAGATCTTTGCGCTATCTACCCGGGGGGGCGTCCTATACTACGTTTGCCGAGACGCGGTCTCCACTCCAACACTCGTCTGCTCCAACGATTTTCGGATCTCCGACAAACGTGACCAGCCCATTGCCACTTTAGTTTGCTAATTCGGAAGACTATGTCGGTGACTTTAGTTGTGTGGCGGATTTGTTCATTCCCGTTCATAATTAACAGAGAAACTCCTAGCATAGCTATAATGGGAACTATAAAGATAGATAATTTGAAATTCTTAAGATATAAATATGTCGCTACAGTTCGATATAAATTGAACAGAGCTGATATTTCACTCATCAATAACATTTCAATTAATAAACATATATTTCGTAGCAATCAAAGTTATGTCTCCCATTAATTCCGTGTTAATTACTATCAGTCGGATCGGCAGCGAGTTCTAATTTTAACCTAACACCCGCTAAAACTTCACGAAACGGTGCCATAATTCTGAAGCCATTTCAAGAATGTCGACTTTACAGTCTTCAAAAGTTTGCTTCCCGAGCTTTCGACTGCCTTTCACTTTAATTCTGAACAGTGTTGCAAATAGGCAAAGTTTCACCTTGATGTTATGAAATAAAAAGTTTTCATTTTGTTTGTTAGCTTAGAAAAGTATATTTTTATCATTAACGCGTTTAAATTACGTCCGAAAAAATATGCTAATTTATTGCCGCTGTCTATACGTTTGTCAATTACGATAAAGTTAGCAAATGCTTACATTTATTTGGTTGTGAATAAATTAACGCTTCGTTTTGAACTATGTCGTTACGTTTCCATTCAAATGTGTTTATTTGTTCTATTATATTTGTATGGGTTTTAAATAAGTGTGTGAGTAGTAATGTATTAAAATAGTCTTTATTTACTATTGCTGTTATGAATGATATTGTTCTTTGGGGATATTTACCATCCATTCGTAAATTACTTCAGACTGATAGGGAAATTTGGAATTATTATAATTAACAAGAAAACCCTCTAAAAGTTTAATAAATTTTATAATCCTTTTTAAAACATCACGTTAAATAAAAATTTTTATTGAGTTTTAAATTATTGTGTATCCTTGGGGTATTTGTTTTAATATCGTACTACTCCATATAATAATTAATAACTTTCGAATTCGCATTGCTGCATATAATCATTATTGATATGAAAACAAGTGTTGCGCAATTTCAATGTTTCAGATTGTCGGACTTGTGATACATTATTGTGAAATCTAACCTGCTATCTTTGCCCCTAAAAGCGCTAAATTCGCCACTAAACTAACTATGTCGTCAGACAAAAGCTCTTTAATATTATATATGTTAATGTACTTAAGAGAGACATGAGACTTATTTATTACAAGCACTTTTGAAAAATAAATGTCAAAATTTGATAGTATGACTTTAACTCATTAGCATAAATAAAAAAAATTGTAAAAATATAATTTATATAATAATACGCTAATAATATACCTTTTTACCCTTTTTTCCATAGTTTAAGGTCATATAAAAATATATATATAATTTTTTTGCAGTCGTCCAGTGGTTGAAAATCAATCGTGATTTTCAACCACTGGACGACCGCTAATATATTGCAAAAGTATTTGACAAAGGCAAATAAGTTTTTTTTATATGGATTTTAATTATAGTATATTGATAGATCATTCATAAAATTATAAGCCGGCAACAATCAATTCACACACACGGCTAGAACAGACGTGATACGTATAGGTAATATGTGGCTATTTGCCTCAACGAGCAGGCAAGGGGTTAATTAAATTCGCACCAACCGTCTCTCGTCGCCATCGCATTCCCCGAATTCAATGAGATTTCAATTTACTTTGGTCCGAGCGAGTCTTCCACCCGGCGATGTCCACGAATTAATACACTATTGGCTAAATTAAAATTGCGAACTGGCGTCCTGTGAATTCCGCACATCGTATCTAAAAAGGGTTAATTTATGAAAATCAAAAAATATACGCAGATTTAAAGGAACAAACATGTCTGAAAATATATGGTGTATATAATAAATTATAGGACTTCTTTATAAATGGATATGTAACGATCGCCAAGCCGTATTGAGCAAGCGTGGTGGGTTAATGTTCGTTCCTTCACTAATAAAACTTTTGCCTGACGGTTGACTTCTAGGGAATGTCTTTCGTTTGCCTGCTCGTTTGCTTTCCTATCCTTTTAAAAAAGCTTATATATAAATATAAGCTTATTTAATATAAATAAAATATAATCAATAAAAAATAATATCTACTAGTACATTAAAGTTACAGTGAAATCGCAAAAAAGCCATTAATATCGTAAAACATATAAAAGAATGTAAGCATTAAGAAGTTAATAAAATAGACATTTATTTTGTATTATTGTTGTGCATACGATTATTATTGGCATTGAAAATTCTCTATTTGATCGCAAAACAATGCAGTTATTCCAATGGACCAATAAAATAAATCGCAATTTCTCCGACCAGCCGGCATTCCAGCTCGACAGCAGTTTCAATAATTGAAAATAGCTATTCAAAATATTTTGAAAATTGTTTCATAACGGGCCCCGGCATCGAAGCTGCGCCGGGATTGCATTGTGCACCGCCTGTTTGCACTGATTCTACTATTCCAAATATCTCGCGGGCTATGTCAATTGGTGGGCCCTGCGCCGGGATTGTTCTTTTTTGTTGATGTTTTTATTCCCAGTTTAAATTTAGTGTCGACTATTTCAAACGAAGTATTCACCAGTCAATTTACAAAAGATTAACTACTTCAGTTAAAATTCGATTGAATTAAAAGAAACGATTTGACTTTTAAAACAACATCGTTATCAACTAATCCATCTATACATACTAACTACGAAACTAACGTATTTATCTATACATCCTCCTATGACTAATCTGGCTTACCGTTAAACATAGGCTAGATTAATGAAAATAAAAAATACACAATATAAAAAGTAATTTAAATCGTCAAATTACTGGAAATAACCCAAATTAAGTTAAATTTTAGATACGGTTACTTGAAAGAACTTTAAAGACTA
The DNA here is from genome assembly GCA_031353405.1 of Baronia brevicornis. Lineage (NCBI taxonomy): Eukaryota > Metazoa > Arthropoda > Insecta > Lepidoptera > Papilionidae > Baronia > Baronia brevicornis. Next base: position 167,358 of record JASFAT010001437.1, read on the forward strand.
TTAATACTATGCCATGTAATATCATATGCTGATGACATTTTGTAGTGTATTATGGTATTAATGATAACCTAGTTGGTTTAGTGGCGAAGCTAGCGCTTACGGAGTTAATAGGTTCGATTTCCGCATCTGGATATTCATATGTTTGGCTTATAGGTATTTTATTCCGAGTGTGGGTGTCGTACCAATCCGCTTTTCATCTGCCATCAACTGGTTCATCCGGGGAATTACCACATTCTGACGGGAGGTTGATTTCGATAAGCGCTGATAGCCAGAGGCCTAACCCCTTCCCTCACCACCTCCCATAATAATATACATATCTCAGTTATAAAATGTATCAACAGTTCCCTTAATTTAGGATGAGAAAGTGTTCTGTATTTGCGCTCTTTTGCCTGAATTCTCCAATAGCCAAATGAACTGAATGAATTTTCGTCTAAACTCGAAGAAAGTCCGGATGAAGTGCCCATAAGATAGATATACGCATGTGCTTGTTTAACTTAATTTTTTTGTCATACAAAATTGTAGTTGTAACCGGGATTTAAACTTAGTATCCTTAGCTCATAAGTCAGGTACGCTTCACCGCTGAGCTGAGCGGTTATTTATATTACTAAATATTCACGCTTCAAGAAGTCGTTTATTCCGAGCGGCTAATTTTCAAGCGTTTAACAATTTAACGGGTAGGTGACGATAGTTTCCCGAGGCGTTGTTTTGGACCACGCCCAGGTAATTTGAAGACGTGATGTCACACTGAAATTACGTATCAAACAAATGCGTTGAATAAGCGCCAGATACAATTTTACATGCTCTCTATTATATCGACGACCTGTGGTAAATATTGAACTCTAATAACCAGGTATTTTTATATATAAACTAATAATAAACGCACTGTACAACTGTAAAGTATGTATATAGAAAAAATAGAAAAGTTATTCGCCCCAGTAGAAAGTTTCATGAGTGGCGATACAGTATGGCGCGTTTTATTCCCACCATCTAGATAAGTGGCGAACTACTACGGTGCGCTTCTCTCGAAATTTATTTCCACGCACCACCACTTTGTGGAACCAGCTACCTTTGACGGTCTTTCCAAACCGACATACGACATTGACACCTTCAAAAGCACACAAGCCTACACATACTGAAAAGACCGGCAGCACTTCTGTGACTCCTGTGGTGTCGCGGTTGTCTATGGGCGGCTTTGATTGCTTTCCATCAGGCGACACGCTTGCTCGTTTGCCCTCCTATCCCATTAATAAAAAAACACTACTACTCTGTGTAACCAGGTATTTTAAGCGGTATTCTTTAACCGATACGACATTGGAACTTTTCACTAACAAGTTTTCATTTACCTTCAAGTCCGGGAATGCCTATCTTTAATACCTAAGGTGTAGCAGGTATCTATGGTCGATGTTGATTACTTTTTAGCTTTTAGATTGGGGATAGCAGAATGATTTTTATTCTCAGGTAAACGCTGCTGTTCAACTATTGGTATTTTCTACCTTAGTGACCTCGTACGATATCCACGAGGTAAAATAGGGTACCTTTATAACTGACCTTAAAATGCCCACAGCATTTTGTTCAGGTGTAAAACTGTTGAGATTGAGTAAAATTTACAATGAACAAGTACAACAATTTACACCTATTTAACGATTAGCGTAAAAACCTTTCTTATTATAAGTTTAATTTTCATTAGCAAGTCAAATTGAGCAGACTAATTGCAGAGCATCCGGTATCTCACTGCCAACACAATGAATGGTTTTATTTATGAAGAATAATTATGAACGTAATCTACGCATTGTGTGTAATCACCAGTGGTCTCCCAACTCCAGTGCCAGTGGTACTGGGTGACTTGCATAGTGCCGGTCTGCAAAAGACACGTGATATTTTTTTTCGTTTTTATTTATTGTTGAGTATTTATCTCATATGGGGATTTTCTACTTTCCATAGAAGAGAGATTAACTTAAGCTGAAGTTTTTAGATTAACGTTGTGTGGCAGTGGCTTTATAGGTTTAAAGGAAAGGTGTGCAACAATAACAATAAAATATAAACAAACCACCCCCTCCCCCCACGGTCCACAGTAAAATTATCGAATGTTCAACGATCCACGGCACCCCGTGAGTTCCGAGCCCGCGGGCATAGCATTCCATAAAGCTGTTACTGCCAATAGGTATTAACATCTTCGAAATTAACCCTTTCGGTACGGACGCATTCTACGTCGCGCCGTCCCCGCTGAGCGAGCATTCGCGGCAAGCGTCCGCTACGCACGCACAATACCACGCTATCTTACGCAGAGCGAGTGCAGTCGCTCGTAAAAAAAATGCTTAAAAAATTATAACATAATGCAATAGAAAATATTTGCTCATTTCGTCAGTTTATTATTAGGCAGCGTAAAACAAGTGCAAAATACTTGCGATGGATTACCATGGAGATAACATATATATTCTGCTCATGAAGAGTCGCGAGTGACCTAAGTTACCGTTCGTACATAACGAGCGTCAAATGTTGGGTGACCATAGTCACCGCTCGTACAGAGTGAGCGTCAGGCGTTGGGTGACTATAGTCACCGCTCGGACAGAGCGAGCGTCGGGCGTTGGGTGACTATAGTCACCGCTCGGACAGAGCGAGCGTCGGGCGTTGGGTGACTATAGTCACCGCTCGGACAGAGCGAGCGTCGGGCGTTGGGTGACTATAGTCACCGCTCGGGCCCAAAGGGTTAAAGGTCCACGGCGATATAAAAGGTTGAGAACCACTGACATATATAATATAATAGCGCAGTATCATTGAACATAATTATTACTAAAGGCTGATAGATTTACTTGGAAGAAGTGCACACTAGGAGATGCTCCCTACCTCTCCTGGCGGAAAAAGAACTATTTACCATAACGTATAACAAGTTTCATTATCTGTAATAACGTATTCCCACACTATGGGTAATAAAATACTTTAAGAAGTGTATTTTAAACTCTCAGGGTGTTTAAATAAATATTTTCTATTCCGTCAGTTATTCATTACCGTGCTAATTGTTAATAAACAGTTGTGGAAGATACTTAACCGTGATTGTGTAAATATCTTCAAATTAACGACCCGAATCATGCAGATTAACTATATCTCTGTATGCAATCTTTATATAACTTTACCTTTTTTTTTAAAGTTTAATAAAACAATTTTTGCTTTCATCTTATTATGGTTAATGTTTTAAGTTTTTAATTTACAATTGCCGTTTTCTTACCGGCGTAGACCATCTCACTCTCTTGTCGCAACGAGGTGAGTATGGGAAACTAAGAATCAGTGTACGAACTACACGTGAACCTAAGCGATATAAACCAATCTGTTATTCGCAATCTGCCTGCCATAATGTAGTAGTTAGAGCCTTCACTTCACGTAGTAGCGAAACATAATTTAATCAGAGTTCATTATTTCAAGAAAATTATGAACAGCAATCATAATTAACTTTTCGAAATAATTGAAAAAGACATCCTTAGCCTTCGTATAGTAACTAAGATGAATATTTGACTTTTTTGTTTTTAACTGATATTTATTTACATGTTCTAGGATCGCCATACTCATTGTTTCTCACCATGTTATTACAATTTATCTTAATAGTTATCAATATATTGTGTTGCAGGAAGAAATGAGCTAATAGCAAGATATATTAAGTTAAGAACAGGAAAGACCCGCACAAGAAAACAGGTTTCGTCGCACATACAGGTGCTGGCGAGGCGGAAACTGCGCGAAATTCAGGCCAAACTCAAAGTGGTAAGTAATTCCCGTTTATTTGTATTAAACAAAGTTTACAAGGACCCCACACACATGCGAATGTCAATAGAGATCTTTAATTAAAAGTAAAAACTGGTAGTTTTAGAAACAATGTCACAGACATTGACAAAATTTTGTTCGCTTTGGTGACAAGGCAGTATGTAATTTAATATAAATACAAAAATACTTACATTAAAATTTGTTTCTAAAATAAAGAGCTGGTATTCAAAGTCACTTAATAAAAATTACAATTAAACCTTTTTAATTTGAAATTGTTAATATTATAATAAATATTTTATTATACATTGAAATAAAAGCAGTTGTAGTAAGACAAGCATAATAAGCAGTTGAAGTAACTTTGGTATGCTAATTGAAACCAAAGTTACTTCAACTGCTTATTGTATATACTGCTGGTAGGATCTGAGTTGGATTTACTTATAATGCGAGATTATCATATAATCATCATGAGATCAGTATAATTGCTTTTATTTCAGCGCGTGTACTGCGCGCGAACCTTACAAGTGTTCCCATTATATTTATTTGTATTGAGTTGCGTCGATACTAAGTTAGTCTGAACATCACATAGGACGGTGGGGTGATGAAAGAGAAGGCGATGCAGTCAATGACCACACTGTCTAGCGCACAGATAGTTGCTGGTTTGCCACATCCGGCGTACCATCATACGGTACTTGACCTGCAGAAGGCATGCCTTTGTGTTCCTTGGCAAAGAAAAACTAGATTGCCTATAAATTGTGTTGTTTTGCGCACCGTTCGCCGTTACTAGCGTTTCGATGTATTCTATCCATTCACTTCCAAGTACTAGAGCTTAGAGCTGAGTGGTGTCAACTGTTCTTTCGAAAAAGCTTTCGTTCTACCGAAGCAGATCAGTAGACATAATTATTTTGAAGTCACAGTGAAAAAAAGCATAAATCTTTTCACGTATTTTATATATATATATATATATATATATATATATATATATATATATATATATATATATATATATATATATATATATATATATATATATATATATATATATAAGTATATAATATATATGTTCTGTTTTTATTGTGCGTATACTGTGATTTAAGCTTCGATAATTACTAGACTAGTCATTATGGATCGCTTTGCAAATAATTATGTTACATTTTCCAGAATAATTCTGTATTTTTTTAATTTAAAATTGCAATTAAAAATTGCAAACTTTTATATGTAAATTATTATATATTCTTTAGGAAAATATATAAATTTTACTACATATGTCTCGAAACTTTATCATGTTTTAAGCTAAAAAAACATGTGAGGTGTAATAGAAGACTTTATTTCCAAGTTCTTCTCTATTTTTTATTGGTTAACTTCTTGTCAATCAGTCATTCATCATAACCAATAACATTCAAGAATTAGTTTAGTATTTTGAATTTTCGTGCGGAGGAATCGTTAGAATCGAATGCAAGTTACGGAGAACGCTGTGTAGAAACAAGGCATGCCGCAGCGATGCACGCAATAAACATCGAGATAGTCCAAATAACAAATCACAGATTCGACTTGCTTTACTTACAATTTTACTCCATGTTGCCGCATCACCTGGGTTGTGTATTTGCTCTTATACATCTGTATTAACGTCGATCGCATTGCTTAAAGTGAAACTGTCTAGTGAGAACTAATTTTAACACTTAAATTTTGAAAAAAGGAATTTATTATTCGGGTACAGACACATTAATAAACAGTTTTAAGGTCTATATGGACAGTCAAAAGTATTACTTAGCTAAGATCCGCGACAAGCAAAACAATAACAGAAAATTAATAATGTGTGTTTTTCTGCTGGATGAAGTGGATTTATTTGGAACTTAAAACAAAAACTTACCGAAAATCGGCCATCAATTCTCCACCCACCAACCACTATACACAACACCAAAGACTTTTCCTGGAACCTGTGAAAGCTATATTGTGTCAGTATTTGTCTACAGCTTGAATTAGCTGACTCGCCGAAGAAATGCCGTATTTTCGCATTAGGCCAACTTCTTTGCCCAACGCTTTGTCCTGTGATGGCTCTCATGCTCATCAATGTGTCACATTTAAATATTTCCCAAAACAAGAAACATATCTGCTATTACCTGTATTGCAAGTATCCTTGAGCAGCGAGTAATCTCAGCTTATCATGTACAGGCTGTCTTCTTTTCAGTGTTAAAAAATTACCCAATTGTAGTTTATTCTAAATATTTTTCCATACAAAATCAAAAACATTTTTCTACACATTTACAATTGTGTAATATGAACACGTATCAGTAAACCACACTATGCATCCGTTTTACATACATACATATCGTCACACCTGTCTCCCGTAGGGGTAGGCAGAGATCACAGATCTCCATCTGCTACGATCTCGGCATACTTCCCTTGCTTCCTCCACATTCATTATTCTCCTCATGCAAGCCCGCCGATTGAGGGTACTCTTGACCTGGCCCTTCCTAAATAGTTCAACAATTTGGTCAAGGTAGGTTTTTCGTGGTCTTCCTCTTCCGACCCTTCCATCCATATCCATCTATACTGTCGTTTTAAGGATATCATAGATCCTTTACGTCATATGTTCCAGCTGTTGAGTTCATTGTCGACATGCTTTTATATTTATGGAAGATATAATTAAAATATATAAAAATTGGATATGAAATATGGAAGGTATTATATAAGTTGACATAATCTTCTCATTCAGTTAACATTAAGTTTGAACTACTTTATCAAACCTAGAAATTCAGTTAAGTTATTAAATTCGATCATACAAAAAAGCAACGCTGTCTTGGGAATTAATTATCACTTATTAAAACGATGAATAATTAACGCGTGAATATTTTAAAATCCACTGCAGAGATAGGAACATTGTATATTGTACTTAGGACTGTGTTAGCTTGCGATGTGAATTTTTTTTCTCTTGTTTGTAAACTGTACGCTTTGAATATGTGTGTAGAATTCTTATGCTATTTCTTAACCAATTAAGCTACTTCTAATAACGAATATAGCTTAATAACATTGCGTGCCGTGAAAATGAATAAATAGCTAAATTTTTATTTGTTTCTCATTTCAGCAATTTTGGCAACCAGGACTGCAGGCTGGAACCTCGCAAGAGTAAGTTCTTTTTGACACGCATAATCTTACCATACGTATTTAAAACGAGACTTTTTTAATCTGAAAAATTAAGTTTTATTTCATCTTGTCTTTTCAGTTATAAATTTAATCTTATTAAAAATAGACTTTGTGGTATGGTCAAATAATCTCGTCGCCCATACCACACTGGTCTGAAGACAAAAGTCTTCAACCAGTGTGTCCTGCTCGTAATCTCTTTCGGTGCCGAAACGTAGACATTGACGGTCCGTCTCCTTGACAAGCTTAAAATCGCTCAAAGGACTCCGAAGAAGGAAACTCCGAGCATAGAGTTTCTCTGGTAGATAGCATTCGAAATGAAGAAATTCGACGGAGAACCAGAGTCACCGACATAGCTCTTCAAGTTAGCACACTGAAGTGGCAATGGGCTGGACACATTTGTCGAAGAACCAACCATCGTGGGAGTAGACGAGTGCTGAAGTGCAGACCGCGACTCGGCAAACGTAGTGTGGGACGCCCTGCTAGATAGAACGACGATCTTCGCAAGGCGGCTGGCAGAGACTGGAAGCATGTAGCCGAAGATCGGGCTAGGTGGCACGCCTTGTGTGAGGCCTGTGTCCAGCAGTGGACTGTCGCGGGCTGATTTTTATATTGAAATGAATAGAAGCATAATTTACACGAATTGGATAAACAGGGACCTTTGTTAAAGATACGATTTGACTGTTTTTTTAAAAGTAATAAAATTTGGTTGACACCAGTAGGCCAATGGTAGAACCGAACCCAAAATCTTAGATCGCAAGCGCAATTCTTACCAATTAAGCTATTAAATAAATTTTTCTGTTTCTAGTGTGAAACCGTTCCCCGGCGCAGGCTACAAAGGTGTGGGTGGAGTTGGCGTGGGCGTGGGCGTGGGTGGGGGTGCAGACGTTGCCCCACCGCCGCCTTGGGAAGGTAGAGCCATCGCCACACATAAACTTCGCCTTGTCGAATTCTCCGCTTTCGTGGAGCACCCGAGAGACGCTGATACGGTAAGAAGTAAACTTTCGTCCTCTATATTTCTCTCTTCTATTTAGCTAAAACTTTAATTAACTTAACCAAGTGCAATTGACTGTTGGTCTTTCTTTTAGTTTCTGAATACATCTTTGTACTAAAAAGAAATAGTACAATTATTTACAATCATCTCTCTATCTAACATCTGGTAGCTTCAGGGGTTATTATCTAAGATAACTGTTACTCAGGTCGGATCTTATCAAAATCATGAAAGTTTTTGCAGCATGAATATCGGTCGGTTCGTCGACAGATATACCACGTTCTTCTCTAAGTAAAATATCTAAGTAGTAGCTTTGATACTACACGTCTTTCTATGATGCTGCGAGGCTAAGCTTATGCTTTCTTCTTCCCTTACCACTAACTTATTCATATAATTTATTTTTATGTAAGACAGCAAGGATTAGGGAAAGAATTCCCAGTATCATTTATTTTTATCATAAGAAAACACAATCATAATCTGTAGTATCTTAGTGTTGAAAATATCCAAGAGTAGCGGTGATCCAGCTCGCTCGTTTTTCGACTTTCTAAGAAAATAACGATCAATTGATTCAGCGGCGGATCTGTTACCTACGAAGCCAATGGTCGCGGGTTCGATCCCTACATCGGGATAAGTATAAATATAGCTCACAGATATTTATTGCGAGTCTGGTTACCACGCTTATCAGCATTAAACAAGCGTGGTGGGTTAATATCCGTTCCTCCAGAAATGGGGAGTTCCGTGCCCAGCAAGTGGGACTGTATGTGTTATAAAAAAAAGTATCAATACTTAACATACATGTGTCTCATAGGCAACACTTCTGCTTCATACTTATGGTTTCCATCTTTGGAATAAACAGTTGAGGAGGAGGGGGTCCAAGCGACATGATAAGGCATAAGTTTGTTTTTGGTTTACAGTACCCCCCGAGCACAGCGCCGGCGCAACACTTATTCGTGCACATAGGTGGATCTGTCACGTATGCTGATCCTTTATTAGAAGTAAGTATTGTGGTACGGAGCGACTGTGAAAGTTTAACAATGTGAAGTTTGAACTGAAAGTGAAGATGAGTTGCTTAATGGTGAAACCATTGCTACTAAACTAAGGAACCAATTATAAGGTATTGCCAAATAAATGAATGAATGAACAAATGAATGAATATAAGGCAAGCAGGAGAGGCATGGATATTTTGTCGGTCAATAATTTTTAACGCAAATTATACTGTTGTATGCTAAGCTAAAGTTTTGAAGTAACTTTATAAACAAAGTTAATAGAGCTAACTTTGTTTATAAATATTTTTTTTCTATCAACCTGACGATAATGTATCACCAACCTACATCAAATTATTATTTTAACACTGTGTACATCCTAAGGTTGCCTGGAAGAAGTCGCTATTAGCGATAAGACCGCCATTTGTACATAAATATTACAATAAATAATTGTATAACTTTGTTTTTGTCTAAAATAAAGAATATAATGTATGTATATAAATATATTTGATCGGCTTAAGAATCTTTATTTTCCAAGAACATTAATCAGTAAATCGTAATGTCCACAGTCGGTAGACGTGCAACAGATAAACGACAAATTTCCGGAGAAAAAGGGCGGCCTCAAGGAGCTGTACGAGAAAGGGCCAAGAAACGCGTTCTTCCTGGTTAAGTTTTGGGCGGATCTCAACACGAATAACCTAGACGACCCCGGCGCCTTCTACGGCGTTACTAGTGTGTGAGTATTATTTACTTATTATCCATGACATTTCATCGTTGACGGGCAAATGCTAGACACAAACTTATTCTAAAGTTCGCTACGGGATATCTTTGGCGGGCGATAGATCACGATCGTGAGATAATTGTTATCATTCTTTTATAATGTTTTACTTTATCTGTTTAATTTTATTATATACATACTCTACTTATATGTAATATAAGTATGTATAAGTAACCGTTATTGTTATTATAATGTAGCCACGATGTGCGCAAATCTTTAGAGTTATATTCCGGGCGTAATTGTTTACATTATATATTAATTTTTCAAGACTGTAACTTGATTTTGTGCCGAATTAATAAATAAAGTGGTGGAACGTTTATCCTAGGCAGACACTAATAATCACAGATACGCCTTGCACTGGTGGCTCTGAAATATATCATCAACTGTGATAATTAAATCTTTGGTTTTAAAGGTTGTTTATACAATGATCAGTTGGTGTCATAAGTGGTTGACGGTTCAGACCTTAATATGTGAATATGTCCCTTTATATTCCCTTTACGAGAAGGCATGGCACGGGAGAATTAATAAATAATATTTTCAAGAATTAATAATATTCTCAAAGGCAATACTGCAATCTGCACCGGAGCACAATCATGACGTCCATCCATTACTTCTCTTAGCGTTTTCTGTAAGCAGCAATGTAGTTATAACTGGACTTTGTTTAGTGCATAGTACATTAACGTCTAAAGGAAGTTTTCTACATTCAAATCCCAGTCGAAAATAATGCCTTTTAAACACAAAAAATATTCTTCGGAACTTTGGATATAATTTGAGAACGTCCATTGGTGTACCATACTTACAGAATATAGGCGGGAGACAAGGAAGATTAAATAAAGGGTAAAGGAATTGAGTCTGCACTCAACATACGAAACGCAATAATAAAATAAAATGTTGGCAACATTGACGCTGATATTGTGAGTGTGGTACTTCTCCAGTCGAACCGGCTAGGGCATATTATTATTATATCAAGATTTTGATAGTGGCTTAGTGGTAAGCCACTATAGAAATATAGATATAATAATAGTACATTAAACCATCCTATAACGCGATTTCGTATAACGCGATTTCATGTCCCTCGTATAACACGTATTTCCCCTCGTATAACGCGTGGATTTCCCAAGTCATAAACATATTTGTACTGTGAAAAATTTATAATGATTCGACAGTCCATAATCAAATTTATTTACATATCTTGTTTTTATAAAATTAAATTATTTTATTTAGTGTTTATTCCCAGCGTTTGAGTTTTAGCAACATTGATAATACATTACAGTGATCCCTCGTATAACGCGGAACCTATCTATCACGTTATAGGAGGGAGATTACTGTATGTTATTAATAAGTGAATGATAATTGAATGAATTGACAGATACGAGAGCAACGAGAACATGACGATAACGTGCAGCACGAAGGTGTGCTCATTCGGCAAGCAGGTGGTGGAGAAGGTGGAGACGGAGTACGCGCGGTTTGAGGGCGGCCGCTTCGTGTATCGCATCCAACGCTCGCCGATGTGCGAGTACATGGTCAACTTCATACACAAGCTCAAGCACCTGCCCGAGAAGTACATGATGAACAGCGTGCTAGAGAACTTCACCATACTGCAGGTTCGTATGGATATGCAGGAGCGATGTTGATGAGGGATGCTTAAGTTTGGGCACAAAGAGAGGATGGATGAAAAACGACTAGCAAAAGAAATTTACGTTGCGGATATTGATGGAAAGGTCGGTAGGAAAATACCACGAAAAACATAAGGTATATTTTTCGTGGTATTTTCCTACCGACCTTACGTTCACGCCGGGGCAAATATCTACGTTTTTTCGCATGAGGCAGAACTGGCTTATCTCTGTACGCTTCGTGGGCGACACTGTTGCGAGTTCGAACGCGCTAAATGCGAGATCACAACAGTTCGAGTCGAAAATAAACTTATTTTTTTAACGACTTATTTACTGAAAATAAGTGACCCACCGGTGAGTCACGCCGCCCCACAAAACAGTCAAGTGTGACCCACCGGTGGGCTACGCCGCCCCACAGAACAGTAAAGTGTAACCCAAATGACATAAAATAAATGTCATAAAAAAGTCTATGATAAACTAAGATTTTTATATTGAACATTCAATAATTGTATCAATTATTTTTTCACAGGTGGTGTCAAATAGAGATACTCAAGAGACATTGTTGTGTGCCGCGTTTGTGTTTGAGGTGTCTAACAGTGAACACGGCGCGCAGCATCACATCTACAGGCTTGTGAAAGACTGAAACCAAATCCCACATCGTTTACCACTTTAACAACCATTCCCCATCCCCACTCCGTACGGACGCTGCTCGTTTACCAGATAATACTTACACGATTACAGACCGATAGATCGAAACGATTCCATTTGTTTATGTTATTGTACTCGCTATCGTGATAATGACCCAAGTGGATCGATTCCCGCATCAAAGTAAATATTTGTATGGCCTACAGGTATTTATTCCGAGTCTGGGGATGGTCTTTATCATTTCTGTGTTTATAACGGCTTTCACGAGTAATCCTCATACAGTGATCCTAATATGGGTTTAGGAATCTAAAATTTCTTTATGTATCTTCTTTCGTCTGTACTTTAATAATGTTTTTTATAAAATTACATATATGTATAAAGATGGTTAAAATTAAGTTGAAAATGTACTTACTACAATATATTGTATATCTTACTTGATCACAACTTACTGAAAGGTAATAAGTTTTAAAAATTCTTTATCCTTCTATATTCTATTATTTATCCTTAAATATATAAACATAATGGAATCGTATGTGATCCTTTGTATTTAATATATGATCATGCATGGACCTTCAATCGCTTTAAATAAATTAATGTATTTGTAGAAAGGTCTTCCAACGTTGATTACGTGTGATCTCTTCCCGTTAATGGACACAAAATTGTTTGTTTTTGAACCAATTGTGGGAGATAATATCGTTATATAGTGATGCGAACGTAGAAGAAATTGTGATCTGAAAATTACGCTACAAGTATTTTTGTAAATGAAAATTTATGTATAGCTCAATTTTGAATATCTGTATCATATTGTTCAGACGGTCGATCGACATGATCTCCAAGCGCTGCTACGTTGAAAAGCGTACGGTTTCCGAACGATCAGTTCGTTAATCCAGAATAAACATAATTGTTCGTCATCTATTCTATAATTACGTGTAAAATATCAATATAAGAGAATTATAGATTTCAACACACAGTGCCTCTATAATTATGTTACATTAACATAAATTACTTGAGCATTTTTAATCTTTTCATCGGTCTCCACGACAAAATATCTTGATGGAAGGTCAGTGGAAAGATTAAATTTTTTAGGATAGAACCGTGAATCCAATAGTTTGGATAAGTAAAGAGTTGTTAAGGTAATAAAGTCCATCGTATTCTTTAAAGCGCTCGTATATTTGCTTTTTAAACTGACTTCTAACAGTTTTATTGAGAAAAAACTGTCTTGAAATCGTCAAAAACACTTCCTTTTTAAATTTTCTTTACTTAGTTTTCGAATTAACTGTGGCAGCTTTTGTATTTTTAGTCAAAGATTTAAAACGTTAGATATGTGTGTAGTACAGTAAATGCGCCAAAATGTCTCCACGTGCAATACCCATACAGTTTGAATTTAACGGAGAGTGCACGAAAGAGAAAATAATGTTTCCAATTACAGTAAACCTGCCTATAACGCGATTTCATGTCCCTCGCATAACACGTGTTTTATCTCGTATAACGCGGGGATTTCCCAAGTCATATATTTTTCTACGAAATTTACAATGATTTGACAGTTCGTAATGAACTTTGTTAATATTTGTACATCTTGTTCTGATAAAATTTAATTTTTTTATTCAGTTTTATCCTAGTTTTTGAGTTTTGAACATTGATTATTCAAGCATACTCACCCTCGTATAACGCGTTTTCCTTTAACGCGGAACCAATCTACCGCGTTATAGGAGGTTTTACTTTACGTTGTAAAGTGACTCTGTTTGTGCTTACTTTCTACACATCTGACGAGTTAAATCTTTATTTTTAGTCTTCTTTATCGTAATCTTTTGCTTTGCGATTTTGGGCGTACTTTATGTTTTACCCTCGTTATTTTTTGTTTAGTTATATAATATAAATAAAATAAGCGGTAGCATTTTTGTATTTTGCCTCAAAGTCTTTGCCACACAGTTACAAAAGAGGTTGTACATATTATTCAGACATATAATAGCACGTTTCAAGGTTGTTACAAATGTAAAAATTGTATTATAGATATTGAGAATTATAATATAACACGCAATTTGCAACTATATGAACAGTTTAATGAAAAATAATTTATTGCGAAAAAGTTTTGAAAATCATGTGTCCAATCAATTCAAAGACTCCAATTATTTTGAAACTTTATATCATGCCACTCACTAAACATGATTTTCAGACCTTTTATAAGATTCTAACTGAGTTCTTCTTTCTGTAATCTACATGATCCAATACAGCACTGGTTTAGTCTTTTGCAGCTACTTTTCAGTGAGAGGTTTTGAAAATCAATCGCTATACTATTTGCTTTAATGTTATAGTCACATCTTAAAATGGCGTTGTTCTTCAAAATTAAAAAAAAAAACAAAATAATAAAGCCCGTTATTGAACTTTGAAATTATGACTTATTTATTTTATAATTTGTACGAAAAATTGGGAGGTGTTTATTGAAGTGATCATTTTTTACAGCTCATATATGTACATGTGTATGTATTCATCTTTTAGCTATTTATCTTAAGTCTGGATATTCTATCAATCCGCCTTGGACAAGCGTAGTGGCTTATTACCCATTCCTTCAGAAATGGGCATGTATTATGGGAAACTAAAGGCTGTAAAAAAATATTGTTTATGCAATTTACCTTTTTCAATCCATGGATCATCGTGAAACAATCTGGAATGCAATGTGATATCTTTTTTACACGCATGTCGACCATAGACTTACGTTGGCAAAAAAACTACATCTAAGTTGTCTTTTCTATGTAAAACAACGTCATTCTTGGTGTGATTGCAATACATTACCGAGGTCGCCCCAGTTTTCTTTCAACTTTCAAAGTACAAATAGTGGCGGCCTGTCGATTATACATAAGTATTTTTTTTTTACGTGGCAATGATTTGATCTCTCTTTTAGTCAAATATATTTAGGGCCCTCCCGTCGTGTCGCGCTCGCGTTTTAGTTTACAGAACCTTATGTGCATTAAATAGTTTAGTTTCAAGACATGCGGATAGGAAAATATTATATTAGATAATAAATAAGAGATTTTTTTGTATTTATTTTATAGATTTATATTAGATAAATTGTAAAGTGAATAGGTTAAGTTTTTTTTTAATATGGCGATGGTCGTTCAACAAAAACATAGAAGTTATCAAATACTTAGTACTTAAGTGAATGAACTTAATTTTTTTGTCGTTGTCGTCATATCGATGTATCGGCTCGTTTGTTTCGAGGCGTAACTCGATTTTGCGACGACGAATTTGAAACTTTCAACTGTTGTGACAAATATGCAAAAGAGATCTGCTTCTTGTGATGTTTTTTTTTTTAAATATATATTTAATGATGAATTAATGTACTCAAATGAGATTAAAATTTATTTGACTCTTTTGCTAGCTATATTTACTCGGTTCTTTTAAAACACGATAGCATTCATTGTATT
The DNA here is from genome assembly GCA_031353405.1 of Baronia brevicornis. Classification (NCBI taxonomy): domain Eukaryota; kingdom Metazoa; phylum Arthropoda; class Insecta; order Lepidoptera; family Papilionidae; genus Baronia; species Baronia brevicornis. Next base: position 182,678 of record JASFAT010001437.1, read on the forward strand.
GAAGTTCAGATCGTATCATGTATATAAAAGATACTTTTAGTGCATTTTTTTTTCATTTATAGTTATCTAAGTGATATTTGTTTACAAACGGCCTGTTTCATATCGACAATCTGCCATATCAATATGAAAATTTTAAAAGATTAAATCGATGGCCTTGCAGACAGTCATTTGCTGACATAATTATCTCAAAATATTTCTAATACATAATAATTTTAATGCCGGCCGTAAACTGTACAGTTAACACTAGCGGATTTAACGCAAATGATTACCTACAAAGCCACCCGACATTTGTACAGTATTTTAAAGATAATATTACGTTAAAATTTGTATGAAAATTTAATTATATTGTCTTCATAAATTTACGTGTTTCATTTTGACTATGTTCCTGATTACAACGTTAAACTTACTTAATTCGCTGTGTCAAGCTAAAATAAGTCTTGGCAATTCGTACGAGAACACACTAGTGGTTAAGATTTTGTGCAGTTATCGCCAGTTGTGGGTCTAAAACTGTTTCAAATTCACGATCATCTCATCGCGTCAATAATACCTGACGATCGATCAAACATTAATCCCATGACTTCTATATATATTTTTGACAGCGCGACCTTACCCATTCTTTCTGAGTGCTTTAGCCAGAGGAGTCCATGTTCTTTTGTGCTTCTAATTATGTTAGCATTGATCGTGATCGCTCTTCGATTTCAGCGCTCTTCCGGATTCTATAGCTTCCACCTGGTCATTGTGGATAAGTCAATTATCAGTAGTAGTATATCATAGCTAGCTTGCTCAGCTCGGTCCGGTAGTTTTGCTGACCAATGACGTATATTAGTCCTGAATTTCGAGGGACCTTTAACTTGGCGAATTAAAGAAAATTTTCGTGGTTGGTAATACTGAAGGGAAAAAATCACGAAGACGGTCACCAACCCGATGGACAAATCAAATCAAGGAATCATCTGCTACCAAGTTTCATAATATAATTAGCCAGGCGATGGACAGTTGCCGTTAGAGACTGATAATTCACTCAAAGTCAACGCCGTGTCGGGCCTCCGGAACTCAGCCGTTCACTGTACGTTGCGCGGTAGGTAAGCTACCACTCAGACACCGGTTTTCTGCGAGAGTGTGCTACTTCCCCGGGCGAGCTGGCCCATTCATGCTACAGACAAATATTATGCTATTTTTGACAAACTATTGCCAAATAGATACAAACTGGCACCTAGAAGCGTCAGAACAAAAGTGGCAGTATTGTTCTTATACTTCTTCTTAGTACCGGATATTCTTATCTTTATCTGTTTGTTATTAATCTGTTCCATATTAAAAATAATAAAAAGCTAAAAAAGGTAACATATGTTTCTGAATTATTCTGTATTTTTCTATGTATCTATATGTTTATGAGGCGTATTACTAAACTTGAACTTTACTACTGAAGGCTAATTACATTATTCAACGTAATATCAGAAAAATATAACAACAATCAATTGGCATTAAGAGATTATATTATACACAAAAAGATAAGATATAATAGAAGTTATTTACATACTACTGTTTTATTTAAATACACTTTAATTAACTAAGGCAACGAAGTTAAAATTAATTGGTAATAAATGCTACCAACGTTTATTGTACAAAAATATCTAACGATCTTCACTTAAAATCACACCTGGATAATTTTACTTATCATATCTATATAAATAATAATATAATTCTGAAAAAAGAATATAATTAAAGTTGGCAAGCGTTTGTTTTGGAATAGGATAGGAAGCAAACGAGCAGGCGTGTTACCTGATGGAAAGTAATCGACGTCGCACATAGATAGACATCCGCAGTGTCATTGGCGTTGCAGAAGCCTTGTCGGTCTTTAAGAAATATATAATAGGTCTAATAGACTAGGCGCGCACTACAAGTTTTTTACCGTGCGGCGAAAAAACGCTACAGAATAATTTCGCGCCACAGTATTGTAACTAAGAGTTTTTAATTGTATTGCGCACACTGAACGGCAAAACGACCGCAGCGGCGAAAAGTCTGTAACAAGTTACAACTTGCTTGCGGCGCGGCGGTTCATCATCTTTTTGTAGCATATTGGGAAAGCCTTGACTGCGCGCACTACACGACGTTTCGCCGTTGCTCTATAAAAATCTTATAATATTTTATATAGAAAATCTCTCTTCCAGTGATATTGCATCTCGAAATGGGGTATTTTTATACACGATAGAAGGTCCAACCAGTCTTAAAAGTTTATAAAAACACTCTTTAGTCATTTGATAATATTGGAAGAACTTTTCGGGTTAATCTTCGAGTTCACCAAATATTTTAAAGAATTGCCCGTTGTTAAAACGATTCTCAATAAGAGGATATACCCAAAATTGCTTCTTTTTTTTGCGAGCTCTAATTATGAGAGTGGAAATACAAGCAACTTCTATCCATTTTGAAACTGACTACTTTTGCGGAATTATGCCGTAGTGCACGTACCTACTGTTTTTCAATTTTTTTGCCGCACATCAGAATGTGGCACGTTATTTCGCCGCGTGGCAAAAAACTCGTAGTGCGCGCCTAGCCATAGATAAACACATAAGGTTTAAAATTTGTTTCGCTGTAGAGATTTAAATAATTAAAAAAAAAGGAATTTATAATAAATGAATCATTTGTTATATTGTATTTACATTGACATGGACAGTTAAAGCAATGATTATATATTATCATCATAGGTTGGCGAAAATTCTCTGCAGATCTCACCCAAAGTGAGCTTAGCCCTTAACCAAAGTCTGTTAGGACCAGATGGCGCATCATAAGGGAAGCTTGTGTCCAGCAATGGACTAACGCAGGTTGTTGATGATATATAAGTTTTAGCTGTATATTTACCTCTCAGGTTATATATAATATTCTATATAGACAACACTCATAGTACTTTATATAGTTGTCCCAACAATCTACATAATTAAATCTAATATTTTATTAAGGATTAATATGATTAAACAACATATAACTTCATAATCAATCAAAGATAAATTTTGATTTGTTTTCTAAAATGAAATATGCCAGTTTGATAAAACTTCTTTAGTCAAGAACTAACTTCTGGACTAGTTTTGCGTTTATCATTTTTATTCAAATTTTGACAAAATGGCCAAAACAAGTAATACGTGGGTGTTTTTACTTTTAAGTTTATATCTGTTAGTTCTCAAACAAGCAAAATGTGGTAAGTAAATGATTTGTGTACACTATTAACTAACAGTCAAGCATAAAATGTAGGCAATATTCAGACATAGCGCATGACTGATCTTGAGTTTTTTTTAACCATAAGTTTAATCTTTACCGGTAACAACCGGAATCAAACCAGAAATCTTTATGAGATATTATAAAGCATCGAATTTTCTTATAATATAAATTACAACAAAAAGCTTTTATATATATATATATATATATATATATATATATATATATATATATATATATATATATATATATATATATATATATATATATATATATATATATATATATATATATAAAATCATGCCAAAAGTCATAAAATTCAATTAAAAAAACATCAATTGCCATCACCATCACACACATCTTAGAACCACAATATCCAAAGATATGGTAACTATGTTTCATCTGGTAAAAAATTCGCAAGACGACTGGCAGAAACAGAATGCGTGAATTCGAAAATTGGGGGTCTTAGAGAAAACCTGTCCCCTGTTGTTCATGATGTCGAAACAAATATTAAAGAATTTCAACTTGAAATTGACTCTCAAAAACTTTAATTTCACATAATCATAATCACCATTAATTGCAACGTTACAATTTTAATCTTCAACAAAATTATCTAGTGTAGTCATATTATAATCTTAGATTTGCCGTGCAATGCTCGCGATGTGGGCATCGAAGGACGATCCATAGTGTGTGTCTGTAACTCCACGTACTGCGACACCATCACCAAGGAAGTGCCAACCCCTGGATCTTACATTATTTATACTAGTAGTAATGTATGCATTTTTCAATATTATTCAAAGAAAATTATATCGTAGTCTAGTTTTTATCGCTCAGGAAGATAACGAAATCGTTCAGGACATAAATTACAAATTGTTACCTCAAATACTAAGCAAGAGAATGAGCGGCATTAGGCTAGGTTTCGAGTCGTGCCATATCCGGCTACGTGTTAAGGAAAAGATTTATGGAAAATATTGTTTTCCACTTCAACAACAAGACATTACTGAGTGAAAATTATTTTTTTGTATGAATATTATAATCACTTTAAATATATTACTTTGAATACATAGGTATAGCGATATTAATATAATTATAACTGTAAATAATTCTGGCTATTTAAAAATCTAACTGTCGAGTTTCTTACCCGTTCACATAGAAATTTATACTTACTATTTTAGTCAAATGACACAACCAAATACATCCCCAATAAACAAATAAATTTGTGCCGTTTTAAAATTTAACATAGGCTGGGCAACGTTTTGAAAAAAGTTATGGAGTAATACGGACTAACCCAAACAGAGAGGCTGCAGAGGACGAAGAATTCGATGACGAAATTAAAAATGAAGATTCCTCTACTTCACCATATGAAAGTATGTATATTTTGTAATGCCAATATCAAATAATATAAACAAGCACTCCCTTATTATATTTCCTTATAGTCATCCATCGTTATTAGTTGTCTAGGTCAAAGGTCAGAAAAAGGTTTCCTTCTAAATTATTATGGTTTCTAATGAGAGAGGAGAATTGGCGAGGTTTTATTTTGAAGTTATGTTTATCGTATTTTAAGTCCTCGTGTTCAGTAGGACGCAAGAATGTAGGTTTTGTTGAGACAACAGGGATCAAAAATACCTGCGGAGGATACATGTGGGTATCAGAGTTGTGTAAGACACACCCATACGTAACCTCCGGGAAAGACTTACTGAACGCATTCTTATAGTTTTATATATTATATCCGAAACACTATTTTTTCGGTTTCTATTGGTTTTCATTTTATTTTTTGCTATATTAAAGAATAAGAAATAATTTTTCTAAAAAATAAATATCTTTAGTATCACTTGACTACTCGACAGTTCCTTCCACAAGTCCCTATACACCACTTTAAGCAATATAAGTTAAGACTGTAATCAGGCATCTTGAATCGAAAATTTCTGCACCCATTGCTTGTGTACGAAAATTCAGCTTTGCTGTATTGTAGCTTGCACGATGACATTCTCAGATCAAGATCTTCCCAATTTGTTTCAGTACAATACTGTTCGTAGATTAAGGTAGGGTGCTGAAATGTCAATCTCTATTTGCAAAGTGCAGATTGCATTTTCATTATAGATATTTTTTATTTCTAAAGGAAGGGGGGGAAAGAGAAGTTGGGCCCCTAATTATAAATACTAATTCTTTAATATAAAATATCCTTTTTTCAGCTACCGTTTGGAATAGAGTAGTCCTCCGGTTGTTCACATTCGCGAGGAAACAGTACATTGAAGGCTTCGGCGGTTCAGTGACGGATGCCGCAGCCATCAACTGGCGGAAACTCTCTGATCGTACACAGACTCATTTTATCAAGTAACTTACATTTATATAGTATATAATAGTAGATATATCATTTCATGGCTTGCGGACCATATTTGGTACTTCCAGGGACTCCCAGTGGTCCGCGGACTACCGGTTAACAACCACTGGATTAGATAATTGCTGGAGTAGTGACTGCATCTTGGAAAACCTAGTGTAGAACAGCTCCGGGCCATATGAACAGATGTCTGCAAAGCAGCTGAAAGCGTGGAGCTGAATGATTGAGTGAAGGTTTATGTCCAGCAGTGCATAGCTATGAGCCATAAATTCCCCATTTTTTCAGGGTAGAGATTACTCTTTTTAGAGTGCAGAGGTCTACCTCTACCCTACTTAACAGCCTCCATGTCCTCTATTTGCCTTGGAATCAACAACCATTTCCCTGGAAAACTTCGAGGCAAACAGGGGGCGCCAATATGGCCCACGGCAGGAACTTATTGATTATTTTTATACATATACAATAATTTACAACATATAGAATATACAATACGATAATTTACAACATATAGATTTTATTTTCTGAGTGTAGGAGTTTTCTATGATATTTATGAGTTAGAATAGTAACAGGAAATCACTTGAGGTAAGTTCTAGACTTGTCTTTCGTTTGTTCGAAGTCTGCTTTTAGATACTGGGTGTAAGCAATACTATACCTTAAGATTTTGCTCTATGTATAAGTTAGAGATAGACAAGCTGATTCCATTAAAAGTATTGGTCTGTACTCCAAAATATAATTTAGTTATAATTAATAAAACATATCTAAAAATTTTATTTACTTTGCAATCTTCGTTCCAGTTCATACTTCGGCCCGGAAGGTCTAGAGTACAATCTCATCAGGGTTCCGATAGGTGGCGCTGACTTCTCTACTCATCCATACACGTATAATGAGTACCCATGGAACGATGGTGCTCTTTCCAATTTTTCGCTAACGGACGAGGATTGGTTCCTTAAGGTTAGAAAAGAGTTTCTTTTTTTTTCAAACCTTTAAAAGAAACTTTAAGTAGCAATAGTTGGTAGACTGGATAGCTTCCTCATTTGGTAAAGATTGGATTACTAATCATGTTTCTTAACGTAAATGCACATTTTGGTAAGATATGGCATTAGGCAAAACAGAGAAACCGATATCAATTATTTCTTATAGTTGCCCATGATCAAACTAGCTCAATTGGCTGCAACGGATGAGATAAAAGTGACAGCCAGTACATGGTCACCGCCGGTTTGGATGAAGACCAACGAGAGGATCACAGGTTTTGGACAACTCAAGCCTGAATTCTATCAAACTTACGCCGATTACCATTTGCGGTCAGTATAACTATAATATATTTAAAGATACGAACTATTACTACTTGTTGAACTAAGTATAATCGTAATGTTTATGTATTTACATATAATATGTATATTTCGGCGTCGACGATGCTTCGAATTAGAATGAATTTCGGCTTTTATACAGAAAATCAAGAAGGCTAACAAACTGAACTGTGTATTGTCATACAGTGAACAAAGAATATATAAATAGATTTGCTTCAGCATAGCAACAATATCTTTTTTAACAAATAAATGAAATTACTGCAAAACAATTCTTAAAATACAGAGCAATATCCAAATCATATGTTTATATGAATTTTAGATAATTTTAAATCATTTATTTTACACAAATTTCAATTTTTATAATTATTTTATATAAACCAAAATTATCCTTACATGTGCCAACAGATGGCGCTGAAATAAGTTTTTGTCTATTACAAAAAATAATTAAAAAGTTTTATTAATTCTAATACGCCGATATAAATGTATTACGTAATAACTTAACAAGATGTTCTATATATGCTGGTATCGCATCATTTTCTAATGTTAATCTAATAATTATTATATTTTTTTTAAAACTGCCGATGTTTTAATATTACTTGACTTCTTGTTAACAAAGTGAAATGTAATACGTCAATTTTAAAATAATATTTATTATTAGCATATTAACTGTTCCTGCCATTAGTTCAAATGAATAAATGAAGTTATGTTCTGTTCCTGATTATTTCAGGTTTATCGAGGAGTACGCTAAAGCTGAAGTGAAGATCTGGGCTATCACGACTACTAACGAGCCCATCAATGGTATCGTCCCACTGGTGCGGTTCAACTCACTCGGCTGGTTCCCATGGCAACTGGTAGTTCACAATAATATAATAAATTTAATTGCACCCATTTGTTACTGGAATTCTTGCTAATCATTAAGTATCCAAGTAAACTAATAGTTGTTACATTAGAAAAATATGGTTCACCTAAACAGTTCACCCACGACACCAACACTCACACGCACCCTGGCTCTAGCCGAGCACGTAGAGTAGGGAACACTTCTACACCGGCCGCTTACACGATTCTCTCACGTACCCGGTCGGTTCTCACCCACTAGACCTTAGGGCCTATGGGACTAATAGGGTTTAACGTAGCATCATGACGAATTTAAAATCGGCACACACACATATGTGCCCAGAATTCGATAAACCTGTTAAAGCCAATAGGCTACCAGCATTAACATCTTCGAATTGAATCAAATCTAAACAGTTCAACAATAGAATCGAATCCACAGTATTGATCGTTAGCATGACCTTAGCAACAGAACTATAAATAAAATAAAAAATAACCAAAAATAAATATATATTACCTATTTTATCCTTTACTGATGTAAAATATTCCAAAACTACATTAATCAGAAACATTTTAAGAAATAAATCACAATTTCATAGGTAACAAAGTAAATCATTGCCTACAAAGTAACATTTTTCTTCACATCATTGAATTGTTTTTAAATGAAAGTCCCTGTTTAATTCCCAGGGACGATGGGTGGCTAACAATCTTGGACCAACCATACGGAATTCACGTTTCAACGACACGTTAATTCTAGCCGTTGACGATCAACGATACATTCTTCCGCTGTGGTTAATTGGTGTAAGTTTATATGAATTCTACGCTACACAATTTTAGTTGTATCAATTAATATTATCCCTATTATTATTATGAAACTAGAAACTACTAGCACCAGAGGCAATCCTCTCTTGATTTTAATGCTTTTTCAACCATACATAGGATTCAGATATATGGAACAGGCGATCACGTTGATGATGACACAATTGCTCTTAGAGTTTCCCAGAGAGTATTCTTTGGTCCTACGTTATTTCTTGCATATATAAAAAATCTCTAACATGTTTCCGTAATGATCAAATCATCACGTATGATATAATGACCTAGCTATGTTGTTAAACTTCAACTGATATGGAAAAGAGAAAAATGTTTCTAAATTAGCGAATCTTTGTTAAGTCTACAAATAAAAACACTGCCTATAATATAACCAATCTAATCCAATCATCAAAACCCAATTGATGAAATATCGATCACTCATTTATAAAAATATCCTTCTAAACCTATAATTTGTTTCTATTTTAACACACTACTTTCTGACACAGATGGAACGAGAAGACCCAAAGTCGATAGAATACATCGACGGTATAGCAGTTCATTACTACGGAAACTTTATACCGGGTACAATTTTATCCGCACTTCACAGGAGATATCCGGACAAAATTATTTTATCAACAGAAGCCTGTGAAGGTATAATGACATAGTTTTCTATATAATAGCAGTTTTTTAAAAAATCTATATTCAATTCTATTTTTAACTGTAGACTTCAAATTGAATACTTTCTTAATTTAATAATGAAAACCTTTTGATTCGCAAAAAGAGCATAATAGGCAAGAATAGTGGTTCAATGTAATCATTTGTAACCTATCCCTTAATACATATATATGTATGTATAGATATAACCTATCGCTTAAAACATAATCCATTATTATGTAGAACCCAAATTTTATTTCGCTAAGATCCGCGATAAGCAAACTAAAGCAGAATATAATTTAATTTACTAAAGGCAGTGGATTTACAGAAAAATTAAACGAAATCTTACCCAAAAACGGCCATCAGCATTTTTCCACCTCTTAACTACTTTCAATAACATAAACAATATGAAAGACCATGAAATACCATTTTTCCACAATATACATGCCTAAATACGAGGCGTCCTCGGGTATAGTAAACTATATTACCGTTGTCTTGCAATTACAATTGGCGCTTTATGTAAATGCCATAAACCAAAGTTTAATTTAAAAATTCTTGAGCAAACAGCATAGTCATTATTTTGTGTTAAGATATTTTTTATTCTTTAAGGTGCTATGCCGTGGCATCTATTGAAGGTTGAAGTTGGATCATGGCGACGAGCTGCGAGATACATTAGAAACATTTTGGACGTAAGTCTACTCTTTTCTTTACAGTTTTATTGACCATAATGCTTAAACATTTTTACTTGATGCACCATTTCAATTTCCTTCCATTACGATAACATTTAATAGATTATATCCCTATATATTACTATCCCAACATTAATTAATATTTCTTTACGATGATTAGCGTAAGCATTAATTAAACATTTGTATGAAAGCACAGAAATGAAATGGAACAAAGTTCCAAACGTAAACATAACCATTTCTTTAAAGAAGACTAAGATTCTTTTGCTTTGCGCTTGTGCTAGAAAAATGTGGTTTATATCAATAACTAAATGGTAGACCCGAACTCTAAGGTAATGGTAAACTCACCAACCACCAATTCAGTTATTATTCCTGCTTAGAAACCAAACTGTAAAGTAGGTTATCGTTATTTTTTAGGATTTAAATAATTTCGTTGTGGGTTGGATCGACTGGAACCTATGCCTCGATGAAAATGGTGGACCGAACTGGGCTGACAACTTCGTTGACGCTCCGATTTTGGTTTACGGAGATGCGGACGAGTTCGTCAAGCAACCAATGTATTACGCTATGGGTCATTTTTCAAAGTTTATACCCAGGAAGTCACAAGTTATCAGGGTTTCGCGTAGAAGTTTAATAACAGCGCGTAACATAGCTGTTATCACACCATCGGGAAATATAGTCATGGTTCTTCATAATAAGTAAGTACCTGTTCTAAATCTTTAATAAACGTAATGAAATGAAATTAATTAATCTGTAGTAATATCAATTTAATTTTGTTGTTTCACAATTATATAAAAGTGGAGTTTTGTTATGAAAAATTTCAATTTTATAAATATTTAAATCGATTTTTCTCTTACGTCTATATGTAGTCTTTTTACATCATACTGTTATTTCAAAATGATTACGACAAAGAATCCTATACTGAGCAGTGAAAGTAAGTGTTTTTTAATTAATAACAATTATGGAAGAAAAAAATATCAATTAATGATACCATGATACAGGCGATTCCGGTACTAAAACAGGGAAATTTAGTAAACAATATTCAATATTATTCTTTTATTTTTTCAGTAAAAACTATGAGCTTCATGTCCGCATTGACATAAGTACTACAAGATACATTGAGATAATAATGGAGCCACAATCGGTAAAGACAATTGAAATCAACAGTAACTAAGAAATTGTATGATTCTGATTAAATTGTAAAACCATAGAAAGAACATTTTTCCTTACTAAAATATGTCCATTTATTACTAATTTACTTTACTAGATTTTTATTGGCCACTCTATCTACATAGTGCTTTTGTTGGGAATACGAAATAAGAGTAACAGTGCATTCTCCGAATGAAGAAAGGACATAGTACTGGTAGAGCCACACTGTAGACGAATACTTTGTCAAGAATGGCATATTATTTGTCTGTAGCATGAATGGGCCGGCTCGCCCGGTGAAGTACCACACTCTCACAGAAAACCGGCGTCCGGGTTAGTCACCGCGCTTCGTCCGATGAGCGGTTGAGTTCCAGAGCCCCAACCCTCCCCCTCCCATCTCCTTCTCCCATAAAGACAGATTTCTTCTGCACTGCCTACAGCACTGCGGATGTTTATGGATGGCATTGATTGCTTTCCATCAGGTGACACGCCTGCTCGTTTGCCTTCCTATGCCATAAAAAAAATAATATTTATAAAATATGTCATTAAATAATTTTTTTGTTCTAAACCTCCCAATTTGGTTTTATTTACGAAAATATATTTTTATTTAAGCTATTCTTTAACTCTGCTTTTAGCTTTATTGCTCGACTGTAGTTTTACTTCTGATGGCATAAAGGTGGACCTTATGCCACTCTCATGTCTCAGTACATACTTCTCATAAATGTATAACTGCTGTTAGCAGGCGTAGTCCAATCACAAACAACCAATATAAGTACATTAATCAAATTTTCTATATAGTAATCAAATAAAAAAAATTATAATAATTGGAAACAAAAGTAAAAATAAATCCTGTTAGAACATTGAACCTAAAACATATCTCTAAATTAGAATTGTGGAGATACTTAAACTCTTATGGATTTTAACCTCCATATTCATGGTCAGTGGTTGTAGATGATAGAACCTAGCTGTGAACAGATGAATACATGAAAAAGTGCTGGCAAAATTCGCTGATTACCATTATTAATGGAGTCAGGTAATACTATGCGGAAATCCATGACTATATGGACAGACAAAAGTTTTACTTAGCTAAGATCCGTCACAAGCAAAACAATAACAGAAAATTAATATTATGTTGTGTATAGTGGTTGGTGGTTGGAAAATTGATGGCCGATTTTCGGTAAGTTTTTGGTTTAAGTTCCAAATAAATCCACTTAACCCAACGGAAAAACACACATTATTAATTTTCTGTTATTGTTTTGCTTGTCGTGGATCTTAGCTAAGTAAAACTTTTGCCTGTCCATATATTGCTGATTACCTACAGTTTTGTATATAAATTTATAAATATGTTATAATAAAGATGAACAGATAATAATGAACACATTACAAATTTTTCTTATATTTAATCTTATATTTTTAAAGTCAAACCAATATGCAAGTTGTCACACATAACACTTTGCCTCAAAAAAAGTAAGTTATATAAAACAGACTATATTAGTAATAAACTAAAAACTACAACAGGAAAAATAAATTACCAATTACATTGGTATCAACAATACTAAATATGACTCAATATTCAGTGAGTGACCTCATCTTATTTAATGGCCAAACACGGCAAACAACTCTACTTCTAATCAAACCTTGTGGTACCGGTCCATATATTCGAGAGTCTGATGAATTTCCTGAATTATCACCTTCTAACCATACATGACCTCTTGGAACAATTTGACTGCGTTTTGGGAAGTGACCTCTAACTTTGTCTCCAGGTAATGCAGTTATTCGTTTACAAATATTTTGTCTAGGATTCGTTGGACTTTTAGCAATAACTATATCTCCACGTCGCAGTCTCTGCAGTCGTGGTGTTATATGCTCTGTGAATAAAATGTTGTTTGATTCCAAAGTTGGCTCCATTGAAGGTCCAGAACACTGAAAACAAAATTATTAGTAGTATTATCTCAGCTATTGTATTTATAATGGTAATAAGTTGTTTAGCACCAAAAGACGAATGTATGGGTTGACAAAAGGCCTGCAACACATGTATCACGCTTGATCATCATCGTCAATTCATAGTAACAATGTATTTTTAATATTGTAAAAGAAAGCAATTAGTCATACTTACCATAACAAAATCTCCTATATATTCAAAAGTACAATGAGTAACACATGCATATTGTACAACGTATCCAAAAATTCCTAAAGACTTTCCAACAAGTTTTAAAAAGGTCATTATAACTTTGTCAGTATGAAGAGGTTTATAACTATTGCATTATATTTTTATCATAGTTATTGACTTAATTTTACCATTATTTTCTAATAATATGTGAGCATTCAATGAAAATACAAAAAAAACACAACATTTAATCAACTTCTAGAACCCATTTTTCTGTCTCAATTATTATTTTTTAGTATCAAAATGTCAGTGTCAGCCTCTCAACTGTCAATGTCACAAAGTTTTAGACTAGAAACAAATTGATCAAACATCTGATCTTGTCTGTGGCAAATTCTTGAATTAAGACGAAAACTATTGAATGCAACCCGTACACGAAACATCAGCGTATACAGTTGAGACTATGAAATGTATTGCTACTCATTAAACATAATCCTATTTTGTGTAAAGTCACTGTTCGATTTATTATGATTAATATAACTTTAAAAAATATGAAATAAATAAAAAGGTAACTTTCTTGGTAACTTTTAAATTTAATTGGAAGAACATGGGAACAAAAGACCAGTAAGTAGCGAATTGTAGACGAGAATCATATAGATAGCTGGTCATCTATAAGACATTACTCATATTTCTATCTGTATATACATCAAGACCTCTAGAGGTAAAATAGCAAGAATGGGATATTTTCATAGACAGGAAGCAGTTACAAAGATAACATTAGGTTTCTAATATTAATTAAAAACTATCTAAAATTGACTATGTCCATACATTGTATAAAATTGAATAAGGTTCAAAAATTGAAGCATAAATTATTGAATACTAAAACTTTCTTGAATATTTTAAGTAATACTCATGTCTCTACGGAATGAGTTTGACCAAACAACACACGTTCACTGTGTACAAAAAAGTTTTAATTTCAATAAATCAATCTTCAATCAAAATTTATTACCTGGAATGTAAGTACTATTTAGTAAGTTATCTGGCACATATTTATCATTATAATAGCATGCATACTTTGTATTATTTATAAATTTATCTTTTTATTTATTCATAATACTAGAACGTGTGGTCAAATATATTAATAAATACTGCTAGCAAATTTTATAGAGTATCCAAAGACTGAGGAGTTACATACAGTATCTTGCTGTAAAAGTTATTATTTTTTTAAGTTATGACGTAGGTAAAGATCAAAGATATTATTATTATTATATATTCTTAAATATTTTTGTTAAACTTTATAATGCTCACTCATAATAACTAATTATTGATTTTTATATTCAAAACATCAACATTATTATTAAAATTTATGAGTATATTTGTATATTTTAATAATATTATTTTTGTAGATATTGAATGTATATATTAATGCCTATTAGAGGTAGATTTTACACACTATTCATTTGAAAATTAAAATGCCGTATATCGGTAATAAAAATAAGTGTCTGGCAGCATTGGTTCTTTATTTCACAGTTCATTTCATCGTTTGAATTGACAGATAATTGTGGTTACTGGTTATGGTTAAGTACTGTAGTAGAACTTGAATGGGAGGAAAATTCGTCATATCTTATATTGTTACAGTATCAAACAATTCCATTCTTGGGTCTCTCAACAAAAATAATTTCGTGTAGTCGACGCCTGTCCTATGTAGTGCATTCGTCTAAAAACGTTTATCTTTACAAATATACTTTCACATGAGATTTTTATTAGATTGTTTTACTACAGAATTTACCTAGCAAGAGCATAAAGGTTTGTTTTCAATTCGCAGAACTTTGTTAGATGTTTACCTTACTAGCTATCGGACGTGTTCTATGTTTGTACCGAGATAAAAGTGTTGAATCGATATTCTAGTAGGGCATTAACTTGCACTCGTCAAATGAGTCTACATGATTTGTATACCTACTGACCCATGAACTCCTGATGGATTCCAGTTGCTGATACATCTTCAATTAGTTTGGGATTTTGTATATATTTGTGTAAGTATAGTCTTTATTACAATTATTTGAATAAATACAAAGAAATTTGATAAGTGTACTTTCATAAGTTGTATACAGTTATTTTAACAGTCGTTCAAATTCAAGCTTTGCTCCTAATATGAACAATTTTTAATTTCTCTTCTATGCAAAGGATGTATAACATCATTGTAAATTTTTCACCATAATGAGTCATTCTAATTTCAAAGTATGTGAAAGACAAGACAAAATATATGCAAAATCCACTTATCAATACTTGTTGTTTTTAAAATTCTAATATTAGTCAAGAGTATCTATATATAATCATCAATTTTGTTTTTTATCTATTCGGGGAAAACTTAGAGTCCATAATAACTAATGTAAAATAACTTTTCCCGCCAACTTACATCAGTGAAATTGTGTTTTTATTCATTTTCATAATCTTATATTATTATAAGTTATATTGTTTAATTGTGGTGGTATATTGTACATGTATCATAACTTTTTAAGTTGACTAAAAAAGGCCATAGAAGGTTTTGGTAAAATAGCCACTATTTTATAAAGATATAATGTAATAAGTTGACTAGTTACATTTGAAGAGATTGGATATTATAATATTTTACTTGACATTGGCATACTAGTAATAACTAATTGTAAACAAAGAAAAGAAATGAAAACCTAATGTAAATATTTCACACAAACCTAATTTTAAATATTTTATATCCAATCAAAAACATTTTAAATATGTAATTTAAAATTGATACAACTTACTGTGAATTCATATTTTTTTAATAAAACATTGTAGGTTAGGATAAACAGGGAGTGTTTTAAAACCAGAATTACAGAGGAACCTTAACACCCATTAACAGAAACTGAAACAGTCTTATTGCCTTATCAATTATTGTTAAAACCTAATGTTACATTTGTTTCCTTTTTATTGAGTAAAGGAACAATTTTAAAATATGCTTAAAATAGATAATACAAGAAACACTAGGTTTTATACAGACAATTAAAAAAAAATTGTTACAGAGGACACAATGGGAAAGTGTGGTGGGAAGAAATGCCGGTTACTATCAATGTTATGGTTGACTGGCACATTCTTCTTTGTAGAGTTGATAGTTGGCTATGTAACCAACTCCATGGCCCTTGTAGCTGACTCCTTTCACATGTTGAGCGATGTAGCTGCACTTGTTATTGCTTTCCTGTCTGTTAAAGTGAGTATTTACTGTTTACTGTTAAATATATATAAATCAATATAGCTGTAACAGTTTAATGAGACATTAGCCATTCAAATTATTTCTTATACCTTATTGTAGGCTATCTGGTGCATCTTTACATTTATTGTTTAATATACACAAGATATCTCAAAGTGGGCAACACTTTGAGATATCTTAACAAAAATGCTTGCTTGTTTCCCCTATCTCAAATTTTGATATTCCTATTGTTCCTATTGTTTTGTGTGATCTATCCACTTACAAAGGTTTTAAGTGACAGCATTGCTACTGTACTTTGATCAGGGTGCATTAACCCTTTTCCATTACTTCCCTCTTCCTATGATTATTTACCATCAGATAATGCACTTGTTCATTTGACTACCTGAGTTGTTTGTTTGAACCTCTAAGATGTTTTTTTTTTTATAATAAAAACATACTACTCATTAAAAGAAAAGATTTTAAAATATCATTAAAACTTTTGGGTTGTGCCATTTTGCCCTTTTTCATTAAGGTTCTCAGATATAAAATTTGGTGCCATCATAAATATTTGCTGTATTTAAACTTGACTGTAATTGTTATCAGTAGTACTAGTTTAACGTTACTACATTACAAGTACATTAAAGTGATTATCAACCTAATTTTTGAACAATGGGCTTAGATTCTATACAAGTACTCAGAATCTATTGTAACATTTATATGTTATGTCTTACAATATAACAAATTTAGTAGGTTATTTATCATTCATATATTTGTTTTGAAGTAAATATGATGATTTGCCACATTTACCTTGAATTAAATACAATCATAAGAGATGCTTGTGGTCTAATTGACTCAGTCACCACTGCTTCACCAAGTTAGTGTTTGCAAAGTCAATGGGTTAAATTCCTGCAATGAGATAAATACATGGTTATCCAACAGGTATTTATTTCAACTCTTTGTACCCTACCAATCTGTTTTGGACAAATGTAGTAGATTAATATCTGTTCCTCCAGAAATAGTGAGGCCTCTGTCTTATCATCATCATTATCAAGGCATTACAGTTGCGGGTGGTCCAGTAAATTTTTCCAGTCGGATCTTCGTTTAGCTCTTTTCCTCCAGCCCCTCACACCAATCGTCCTTAAGTCGTCCTTGATTCCATCTAGCCATCTGAGCTTAGGCTTTCTGCGGCTTCTACGCTTCTTCTTGCCTCTGTCTCTACTATTTCTACTTGCCTCTGTCTTGTAGTAAGACTTATATGGCCTGTGAAACAAGATAGATACTTTAAAATGTAATAGCTATCATCAATTGGCACAACATGATTATTTAATGTTTCGGACATGCAAATAGAATCATTATAATGATTCATGTGATTTATATCTTTGATGAGGGTCACAGGTGATTCCCATAACATTCTTGTATAATTTATCTCTGCTTATATATACTTTTTTTGAAGGTATGTACTGTTATTAAAAAGTGACTTCAGAAGATCATTATAATGATGAATAACCATTTCCACATTCATTCCTGTGGCTTTGAAAGCACATACATCACTATTGCACCATTTAGGCTTAAATTTCATAGCAATATATTTATCCTGTAATTATTTTAAAGTTGGTAAAAATCACTAAATTGCTATAAAATATGAGCGAAATTTGATTCCATCTAGAAGTGAAGGAATACCAGAAACTATATATGTGTATAAAATAGATGTTGTGATTATAGTGATATTAAGTGAAATATATATTAATAGACAAAGTTATTACTTATTAATACCATAGTCAATATTATATACATATTCCTTGTTTAGGTTTTCAGTAATATTGAGCCTGCTGTAATTTTTCTCATTATCTTTTTTAAATTTCATTTTACTTAAATTTCTTTTTTTTTAAATTTATTCAGGCTTAAATATGCTAAAGAATAAATTAAAATTCCAATTTCAATATCAGCCCGCGGCACTCCACTGCTGGACATAGGCCTCACCCGCGCGCCACCTAGCCCGATCTTCGGCTACACGCATCCAGTCTCTGCCAGCCACCTTGCCGTCAATGTAAATTCCAATTTACATTGATCTATTTCATAATATCAGAATCAATTAGGCAAATAATGGATCATTTGACAATTAAATTTTAAAATGACTCCAATCAGATACCACTTCTAGTTTGAAGTAATTTATTAACATCCATAAAATGTATTTAAAACTAATATATGATACTTTATGATATTTTATATTATTAGTTAAGATCTGGCATAGCTTGTGCAATAAGACTCTAAAAAAGAGAAAAATATGCAGATTAAAGTCAACTGTCCAATTTCTTCGAATCGTATGCGTATACGGGCCCGGATATAATGCCCGATACGCGATTGTGACGCAATTCTGAACATCATAAATACCTTATACATACTTATTTATTGGTTTTAAAGATATTCATATAATATGAATAAGTATAACATCATTTTCAAAAATAACAAAACGTTTATGACTTTAAATTTAAGGAAAATTTTTATGAGCTGTCTCAATTTTGGGACGTAATTTCTTGAAGTGAAGCAGAGATAAATGATGAAATAAATATGTATATCATTTCTTCGTTTTTTTTTAAATATCGAAAAGATATATTGGGAGCAGTAAATAACGAATAATAATAATAATTCCTTTTTTTAAATTAATTAACACAAAACATTTAATATTTATAAAACTCGGCGATACTACAGACGCGTTTTATGTAACGATAGTAATGTTCAAATAAATAATTTTGAACATTTCAAATGTACTTTGTTTTAAAAGTTTAAGAATTTGACAACACATATCTTTTCCTTAGATGTCACCAAAGAAATGGTCAAAGAACACATTCGGATGGGCGCGCGCTGAAGTGTTGGGTGCTCTTGTGAACGCGGTGTTCCTCGTGGCGTTGTGCTTCAGTATTACTGTGGAGGCTATGCAGAGGTTCATCAAGATCGAAATAATCCACAATGCAAAATTGTTGGTCGCCGTCGGTACCCTGGGATTGATCCTAAACATCGTTGGACTCTTCCTGTTTCACGGTACGTTGTGCATTTTTTTTGTTTTGAATACACTGTTTACTTGAACTAGAAGTGGTAGAGCAACTCTGCAGACGAATATTTTGTCAAGAATGGCATAATATTTGTTTGTATCATGAATGGGCCGGCTCGCCCGGGGAAGTAACACACTCCCGCAGAAAACCGGCGTCTGAGTGGTAGTTTAGCTACCGCGCTTCGTACGGTGAGTACGGAGTATGGGCCGAGTTCCGGAGGCCCAACACCCTCCACCCTCCCTCCACCCCTCCCCCTCCCATTCCCACTCCCATAATGATATTTTCCTTCAATGTTGGCAACGCTTCCCCACTGCCTATGGTGCTGCGGATGTGTATGGACGGCGTTGATTGCTTTCCATCAGGTGATACGCCTGCTCGTTTGCTTTCCTACTCCATTAAAAAAACTTTAAATATAATATCCATATAATTTTTTTTTCATTTTAAGGAAACTAGCAGTTCTGTAATCATAATTATAATTTTTGTTAACTAACTACTCCAATAGAACTCAACAAGGTCACCATGGTTTTCTGGTACTCAATTTGCAAGTAGCGAATATTGTGGTTAGAGATTGCGCTTACGATTTAAAATTACGATTTAATCTCCCCCCCCCCCCCTACAGTTGAACAATTCATGTTAACCGTTTCTAAAAACTTACTTCAGAATGTAAACAACAATTCAACATTCTTATTGGTATTGCTATTCTTTAAGAAAAAACCAGTGGTAAATCTGTTAGAATGAATGACTCATCTCGACCATATAGAATATAGGCATTAAATAAACACGTATTATTGTTTTACCGCGTACCGCGTTTTGTACCCTTAGCTTTGCGATTGTTTAAGCGTGTGACTTCGTTATTATTTTATAATACAAATACGTACATACACTCATAATTTGACATCGAATTATTTACTATAAATATGTTTTTGTTAAACGGCAAATCGGCACATTTACGCAAACTATGTATGTATGTATTGGTTTTATATATTTGCGGTAATGCGATCGTTTGTCAAGCTCGCAACTAGGAAGTTGTTTCAATAACAATATTATGTTTATTATAGTATAAATACCATTGACCTTTCTAGTAAGAATGATGTTGATATTTTTAATGGAATTATCTCCATGTCTACAACTTCTTAATGTTTATTAATCGACTTATTAGGTACAATTAGTATATAGGTCATGATTTCTTTTTTTTTGTAACTAAGACTTGTCTTCCTTTATTTTATTTAACTGTGCTTCTAATATCAATTAGTATTCTGTCATTTAACTGTTAAAAGATTTGGAGTAACTTTGATCGCCAAGTTTATGCGCGTAAAAACTGGTTTAAATATTGCGCCATTAAATTGAATCAGCATATAAATGATTTATACAATTCAATAAACATGGAATTTGTCATAGATTTTTATAGTAACTATTGCGATACATTGTATGTGTCATCGTTAGTTGCATACATTTCCTGATTAGAAAAGTTGCGCAAAAGTGATGCTCTTCTTTTGTTCCCTTTTTTTACAATCCCTTTACTAGGCACCCCATTTTTGAGCGATCCGCATTAACCCACCACGTTTTTCCAATTCGAATTGGCCGGTTACCCAGACTTGTAATAAATATCCGTAGGTATATCATATATATCTATATATATATATATATATATATATATATATATATATATATATATATATATATATATATATATACCCGGATGCGGGATGCGAAACCGCATACATCGTCTCCAAAAGCGTTTGCTTTTCCAGTGACCGAATTATTTCATCATCGATGTCGCTGTAACTAAGAGCTCAGAGAAGATAACGTCATTGTCCTTAATTGTATAAAGTTAGTGCTCAGTTTTCGTATGATAATTACATATCGCGTCATCGATTCACACGTGAATAATTTAATCGAATGCTAAAAACAAAAGGTGTATTGTTTTAGAATACAAATTGATTGCGAAAATGTATATAAATCAGTCTGATAATACATATCATTAAATCGATTCTTTTAAAACAATAAGTATATTTATGGTCAGCTTAATCTTGCTTTTTTATTAGTATAGCCACTAAACAATGCAACAGTGATAAGTAAACCTGAAATTACGATATGTTGTATTTCAGTCTTATATTCGATTGTTTTTACAAAAGATGTCTTATTATTGTTAAAAAAAATACCTAAAAGGAATAAAATTACAAAATATCATATTTTAACATATATTTTTTTCATAAAAAATAAGACATATTGTCCCATACAATTACAAACGTCTGAACAATGTGTCACGTGGACACGTGTCAATGAACTGCACCAGCAACGTGGAGTAGTTCATTGCCTAGTGTCCATTTTAAAGAGGTCATCGATCCTTTGACTTTACGTCATATGTTAGTTCATCATCGACACACACAAACCTTTAGTTTTTATAGATGAATTCTTAATTTAAACAAAACATCAAAAATAAAAACGATTTAAAAAGAAACTTGAACTTTATCTATGTTTTGTTTTTATACGACAAAAGGAATACCTGGACATCGTGTTCAAGAGATATCTGCACGTGTACCGCTTTGCGTCATACTGCCGTAACAATATTCTTTGTCAAGTCGATGTTTGTAAGAAACTATAGTTAAACTTGTCTTACTTTTTATCGCCTTTTTTATTCACCGCGTGTCAATTCTTATGTCAAAGATTCTTAAATATTTATTTTGAAGTTTTACTTATTGTTTTTTTACATTTTTTAGTGATGTGGAATTCGTATGAGTTTTATCTAGGGCAAAGGCTTTGTTTTCAAGAGGTAAAATGTTTAAGTCGTTAGATATGGTTGTGACAACGAAATCTTATTGTTATACAAATATTGTTAAAAGACAATTGGTTTTATATTTTACTTAGATAAGATTTAATACCCGAAAATTTTTCACAAACTTTAAAATTTCACAAAATTGAATAGTATCGTAGATGTATTTTAATACGCAGTTTGCTTTAATGCATACCTCATCTTTCCAAACACGGTTGCAATAATAAATACATATAGCGGGCCAACGAAAATATTTAACAGTTTTGTTTATAATTTACTTGGAACAAGAGACAGTGATAATGTTTAAATATTGGTCTTATGTTTTATAAACATTTTTTGCTATATTTTTTATAGTAGTCATTTAAAATGGCAACGATCTTTATGTAAAGCTTTGTCATAGTTCTCCATGGAAATGGTTGGTTAATATATGTGCATGGCAACTGACGATAAGTAATAAATGCCACAAATGAACAGTTGCGATGTTAGTGGTGCTATAGATGATATGTCCGTGTCAGGAAAACGTGTTTTTTTTGTTTGGCCCTGATCAATAAGATCTTAATGTAAGGGACTCGCGAATGGGATATCTCGCAAATGGTAGACTCGTGTAGACAATGACTTGGTAAGATAACCCGTGAAAGATCAGAGAAGAAATGGACTTTTGTGATTTCCGAACGAGACACTCATTTCGTGCCTGTTGCTGCTCGATCATTACGGGACTGTTTAGGGCAGGTCTTATTCAGGATGGTTTTACCGCCACTTATGGGTCAACAAGGCCTGGTCTGTTATGCAGGTGGAATTGACAATTGTGGCGCAAAAAATTATTTTCACCTACTTATAATCCTATAGTAAATTTATCTGAGTAATTGACGATATATCCTAACTATTCCACGTCTTAACTGCATATATACTGGTAATACAACGCAGAATCGAGTAATATATGCGGCATTTCATATTGATGATATCATTCATAGGAAGATAGGAATCCAGAAATGCGCCATCTAACCCAATCTTTGGCTTTACACATCCCACGGGGCGTGCTACACTGTTGACGCGATCTTCAGCGCTTCCAGCGCTCGTCAACACCAACGGTTGTCGGTTCTACGATAACTAACTCCATCTGTTTTCTCGGAGAGCAATGAAGATATAGTGGTATCAGTATTGACTCCGAAAAAAAAATTATTGTAAAAAATGTATCATTCAGACAGTTATATCCGTTACCCGACTGTAGAATATTTATCGCTTGACCAAAGTTCGTTTGCAACAAGCGGAAAAAAAATCAATTCGGCGTGTTGCCGCTTGCGAGAGTACTGGGAATTTGGGACGAGTTTTGCTCCTTGCATGGGAATTCGCGCAATTTTGCACATGATTCATTAATTTTTTTTTCTGAAGTTTTGCATTCTCTTGTTTCGATATAAGATCTTACATATTTGAAAATGATCCCGAGTTATTTAATTTGTGTAATTATAATGGAAATATGTGAATGAATAAATTAAAACCACAATAACTCAAAGTTAAGATCAGACTTTCTTTAAGAGTAATTCGTTACAACTATTCTCCACAAACCACGAATAAAAGTCTTGTTTGTTAAACAGTGTTTTTAGTGATGTAATTAATTTCATATTTAGTTTCACTTACAACATTTTATATATCTTGAAATAAACTCTTTGTGTAGTATCGACTATCATCTTACAAAATTCAATGTTTCTATAAGTTCTTTTGTCTATAATTTTAAAGTCATTGATGAGAAATAGGCGTGTTTATTACCATCGTCATTATAATTATCATATTCAATGATCACTTCTAATTCCAGTGATCAATGATGATGAAATGAGTTCGCTACTACATGTACTAAGCATCAGTAAAGCATTACCGTCTATCACAGGCTTTTTTTAGTATATTAATTTATTGTTACTTGCAATAATTTTTTTTTATATTACTAGAATTCTTGTTAATCTTTCCAACAAAGCTAATTGTCTTGGTGCTATTAAAATATGGATCATTAGTCAATCATTCAGTCCATTAGTACAATTGTAGCATCGAACTCAAGACGTTAAATCGTAAGCGCAATAAGTTAGACGAAATTACGTGATGGAATTTACGTCACATTGAAAAAAGCTGAACCGGTTGTCATTTTAATATTTGTTTTTTTTTTTTTACAATAAAATAAACAGTTTTTTTACATTACAAGAAGTCTTGGTGCTATTAAAATATGGATCATTAGTCAATCATTCAGTCCATTAGTACAATTGTAGCATCGAACTCAAGACGTTAAATCGTAAGCGCAATAAGTTAGACGAAATTACGTGATGGAATTTACGTCACATTGAAAAAAGCTGAACCAGTTGTCATTTTAATATTTGTTTTTTTTTTACATTACAAGAAGTCTTGGTGCTATGAAAAATGGTTCATTAGACAATCATTTAGTTCATTAGTCCAATGGTAGTATCGAACTCAAGACGTTAAATCATAAGCACAATAAGTTAGACGGAATTACGTGATGGAATTTACGTCACATTGAAAAAAGCTGAACCGGTTGTCATTTTAATATTTGTTTTTTTTTTACAATAAAATAAACAGTTTTTTTACATTACAAGAAGTCTTGGTGCTATGAAAAATGGTTCATTAGACAATCATTTAGTTCATTAGTCCAATGGTAGTATCGAACTCAAGACGTTAAATCATAAGCACAATAAGTTAGACGGAATTACGTGATGGAATTTACGTCACATTGAAAAAAGCTGAACCGGTTGTCATTTTAATATTTGTTTTTTTTTACAATAAAATAAACAGTTTTTTTACATTACAAGAAGTCTTGGTGCTATGAAAAATGGTTCATTAGACAATCATTTAGTTCATTAGTCCAATGGTAGTATCGAACTCAAGACGTTAAATCATAAGCACAATAAGTTAGACGGAATTACGTGATGGAATTTACGTCACATTGAAAAAAGCTGAACCGGTTGTCATTTTAATATTTGTTTTTTTTTTACAATAAAATAAACAGTTTTTTTACATTACAAGAAGTCTTGGTGCTATGAAAAATGGTTCATTAGACAATCATTTAGTTCATTAGTCCAATGGTAGTATCGAACTCAAGACGTTAAATCGTAAGCGCAATATGTAAGATGAAATTTCGTGATGTAACTTTGAAAAA
This sequence comes from Baronia brevicornis, assembly GCA_031353405.1. Taxonomy (NCBI): domain Eukaryota; kingdom Metazoa; phylum Arthropoda; class Insecta; order Lepidoptera; family Papilionidae; genus Baronia; species Baronia brevicornis. The sequence goes on from JASFAT010001437.1 coordinate 207,934, forward strand.
AAAATAGTCGAAACAAAGGTCATTGTTTCAGAACATGGCAGCAGTCACGGCCACACGCACGGGGGTGTGCCCCCACCATCAAACGTGAGGCATCTAACGGAGATCGTAAACAGCAACGCCGATATGGCGTTAGGCCATCAGGCGACCGACAACGAAGAGACTGATGAAATGGTGCCGCCAAAGATGGACGGTATTGCCAACAATAACAAACAGTCGGCGTCGCGAAACGCGAGCGATCCCGGCCATCTGAACATGAAGGGCGTCTTCCTTCATGTGCTGTCGGATGCTTTAGGTAAGCTTGAATTTTTTATATTAGGTTTACACGTGGGTAGATTACAAGTATATATAAAAGACTCGGGTTTATCAAGTAGCGCTATACTGCATCTCTGTGAGGATCGGGCGGTGGCAGAAAATCAATTTCTCTCAATGAGATTTTGACTGAGTCATCGCTCATTTCCATCTGTATGTACTGTTGATAATGTTGATATTCATGTATGTTTATTAATGGAGTCAGGCGTTACTTTGCGGAAATCCATCACTATATGGACAGTCAAAAGTTTTACTTAACAATAACAGAAAATTAACAATGTGTGTTTTTCCGCTGGGTTTAGTGGATTTATTTGGAACTTAAACCAAAAACTTACCGAAAATCGGCCATCAACTCTCCACCCACCAACCACTATACACAACACTAAACACACACGGAAGACAACCGAAAAGTTTTCGGTTGTCTTCCGTAGAGTCTACTATACCTGAGGATGCCTCGTGTTGGGGCGAAACACGTGTCGTGTACAAGATGGATAAGTGATAGTGTGTGTTTGGCGTTGTGTATAGTGGTTGGTGGGTGGAGAGTTGATGGCCGATTTTCGGTAAGTTTTTGGTTAAAGTTCCAAATAAATCCACTAAACCCAGCGGAAAAACACACATTGTTAATTTTCTGTTATTGTTTTGCTTGTCGCGGATCTTAGCTAAGTAAAACTTTTGACTGTCCATTCATGTATGTGTTTTGTTGCACAGGGAAATAAATTATTGTATCTTTATTATATCGTATAGTAAGGTAAATGAGTAGACGTGACAGCTGATGAAAAGCAATCAACGCCACCCATAGACAGCGTTATCGGCCTTTGAGAAATGGTTAGGCTTGTTTTTTGAAGGTTCCAATGGCGAATCGGTTCGGAAACACTGCTGAAGCTGGTTTCATATGGTAACGGTGCGTGGAAAGATGTTTTGGAAAAAATGCACTGTACTGGTAGTGATGAAACTTATATTTTGTTTTCATTTTGAAATCACATTTTGTGTATTGTTATAATTGTCGTGCGGTACCCGAAATAGATTATGGTCATCCCCTTCCCGATCCGTTTCTTCCCCTGGGTGTCGTATGAGGTGACCATGAGATGATAACCAATACCAGTAGATAGATATAGCCTTCTTTAGAATAGAAACTTATGTGCGATCCCCAATCATTTCGTTAAAAGTAGGGATTAGGGTAACAACCCTCAATTATGAGGAGGCCAATGTGTGGCAGACTTACGGCTGTATTGATGATAGACCTAATCTATCTAATAAGTGATATCGTTATATGGCATTATTATCTAACATTATTTATCGTCTAAACTTATAAAGATTGTAAGTAGTACATTTATCTGGATGGAACAATTTCTAAAATTATGCACCGTCATAGTTTGAGTTACTTCGTTCGTTGGCATTTTGGTATTGCACTAATATCCTTAAAAACAGCAATAAATTGCTTCCGTTATCGAAAAACAAATATTCTTTCCAATTATTTTATATATGATTTTTCTCCTTGAAGTTTATTGTGAAAAAATTAAATGTTTTAATGGCCAACGAAGAAGCGAATCACGTGCTCAGATCGTAAGCGCAATTCTTAATAATTCACCTTTTTTTATTTATTAAAGGATTACTAAACATCGTTAACCTAAGATATTATGAACTAAAGAATTATTAATTGCGCTACCAAGGACATTCTCTTCGACTTATTTCCATATATACAAACGTCACATGCAACATAGAAACTAATAAAGAAACTAAATCGTAACAAGGGAACACAGACAAAAAATGGAAGATATACGAAGAAAACTATGAATTATTATTTATGTTACAAAGTAATTTATAGATTAGAACTTACAGATTGTTGCTGTTATTATTAATTAATTGTTTTATGACTTTAACTTAAATGACAAAATCTATAAAAGAACTAAAGATTATCCATCGTATAAGGGACCCTGAAATACGCACGTTTAAGAAATGTGTGATATGCGTGATAAGATTAGTTCCGCCAAAGTGGCGCAAGGTTACTCCGGTTCGCACGTAGTTTGTTTGTCCCGAAATAGTGTCAACTACGCTGCTGAACATCGAACCGCAATAGTATCAAGGACTGACAACTATTTTTGTTATTTGAATTTTTCAGCGGAAACTGCTTAAATTTTAACGACGATTTTGTGCAGGCCGAACTATCAATTTGTTTTGTGCGATCTATTCAGCATTTCGCTAGCTCAATTATCAGATGTCGTAACTCCGAAAACGTTGTTTCTTACTTCTCGCTATTGATACAATCTATCGCAGGGATTCCCAAAGCGGTCGATATCGACCCCTTGGGGTACGAAACTCGCGACCAACCGCAAAGTTTTTAAATTGGTAAGTATTTTGTATCAATAGGAAAAAAACTATGGATAGGATTTTTAAAGTAATTTGGCTATTGGCGTCTGAGGTATTTTCATTTTGGAAAAGGGGTCCCTTGCTCAAAATATTTTTTTATGGGATAGAAAGGCAAACGAGCAAGCGTGTCACCTGATGGAAAGCAATCAACGCCGCCGATAGTAGACGTTTTATTATTTAAACATGATACCAATTATTATTAAGTTTTGTGGGATGTATTTATAACATTCCAAATAAGGGAAATGAGCAATTTTATATACTGACACGAATAAGTGACACCGGGCTATAGATAAATTATTTCATTTGTTAAATAGGTTGATAAATATCGTTTGTCACATATGTGTGACGCTGGTTGCGAAAGGGTAAAAAAGGGGTACAAAGTACACGTATTTTCCACATAAAATTTTTATATTAATTTAAATCTTCAGGTTCAGTCATTAATAATAAATAAATTTCACATAGTTGTCATTATTATAACGTAATATAATATTGAGATAAATATTATTTTTTATTGATATTTTATCTAATTCATATTCTTACCACAATTTCAACTATGTTTTTTATTTCGATTTAATTTGAGTTATTTTAGCAAACAAAACCAGTATATCAAGAGATCGATGTTCCCTGTGTTCCAAAACTTTAAAAAAAAGCTCTTAGAATTCTAAACAATAATTTCCGTTAGATTCGTCATGCAGCTTAAACGACGCATACATTTCCTTATTGAAAATTATAGCGAAGGTCATAGCGTAGCTAGAGCGACGTGTTGTCTTTTCAATGTTTGCAATGGTTATTATATTTGTTATTCTGACCTTTATTAAGTTAGTATTATCAGAACAATATTATTTCCGACACAGACATTGCACCTTGTTTCATGGTAAAACCTGAGCGTTGCTAATTCTTTTTTTTAATCTAGAAGAAATCCTTTATGAATACTTCAGCCTGGGGGTAGCCGATGGTCGTGGTGAAAAGATCATCAATGATCTGACTACGTTGGTTCTTGCTGAAAACTAGCGCCAGGTACTCCAATAGGGCACCCGGCTTAGCGTAACTGCGCTTCTTGCTCAGTTACGCTAAGCCATTTTGGTGCACGTAGTTGGTTTTAATTTTTCTTTGTTGTTTGTTATCTCTTTGTTGTAATGTTAAATTCAATATTTATTCAATTCCTACTATTAGTTCACACTCTATCTATACATACATCTAGATATATAAGATAATACTTTTTCAAATTTTCAATAGTTAATCAAATATGTTTTATTCATCCACAAGTTCAAATAAATTAATTTAAACTTGTAGTGGATGAACTTAATAACAGTTTTTTTAATATTTATTCATTAATTACATTTAGCTTTATATGAAAGAAGAAAAGAATCTCTTATATAAGATATTTAGTAGGATATACATTTCAGTCAGTGGCGAAGAGTGTTTTAGATCGTTCTAAAAAAAGTGTGCAAATAAACATTTTCTGTTTCTAATGGGACGGGAATAAGGAAATAAATAAAGGGGAAAGGATTAGGTGTTTGGATGCTTGCATAATGGTATAAGAGTTCTAGTAACATTAAAATGACAAAAACGTCATTGTTATATCCTAGAATAAGTTATTTCCTCAATATCGATTCAAAAAATGCGACACTACTGAATCTAAAATATATTGTAGACATGATATATCTGCAATGTATGCGCAGGAAACAGGAAATTGTTGAACGCGCAAATCGAACGAATCGACAGTTGAAGGGTAACTTCTTACACAAATGACATACGTATGACTAATCTAGATTAAAATAACCTAACATGTACGTGATAAATACACCTATCTATATATTACAGTCTACTGGACGTTAGTGTTATCAAAATTGAGGTAAAGTGCCTAATTGAAAAATGCTTGCACTTGGCAAGTGGATTAGGGATTAAATACACGAAATCAAGTAATAATACGTTTTATCAAAATTAAAAACGGTATGTTTTTTAAAACTTGTCTTCTGTTCCTTTCTTTTATACGTTCGCTTTGATGTTAGAAGCAGCGGAACCGATTTTGGATGGAAACCTCTTAAATGATTTAAAGTTTTTAGGGGAAAATTAAAATTATAGATAATTATACCCAATATTATTGTAAATATAATATAAGTATAGGATACGATTGGTGACTTAAAAGCAAGTTGATAAAATCGCCATTATATTGTTTTGAACTGTATAATACTTAAACAACGTACGGTCTGTACGTCAAATGACGTAAATTTTTGAGATGAATATTTTAACTGTCGTACAAGTAGTATTGAGTCTGGATGTTTGTACATACATACATTCGATCACGCCTACATATACATTTCTACGATCTACTACGATCTCGGCACATTTTCTCTGCTTCATCCACACTCATCACTCTCTTCATACAAGCTCGCTGGTTGAAGGTAATTTTAACCTGGCCTTTCTTCTTAATCTTCATCAATTTGGTCAAGGTATGTTCTCCTTGATTTATTTTATCAGTCGTTTTTTATCCGTCCTCTCTATGTGCCCAAACCATCAAAGCAGCCCATTTTAACTTTGTAAAGCCTTCATTTATATATTTAACTTATTATATTATTATAAAATCTGCTCTTAATGAGATATAAGTGACATATTTTTAAATCAGAATATAATTGCGTTGGCGCATCTGTAATCATAAACTCGTTCACACATCGCAATGGGCAGTATATACGAAAAATGTATTTGCGTCCCCCACTGGGTCAGTAGATAACGACAGTTAGTGAACCAATATTGAAAATGATTCACAAAGGATTTACAATAACCAATGACATTAATTCACTTGCAAGTGCGAAACTAAGCAGCAAAAAATAGCTCAGTTAACAGTGACTATCTGTACACCATGAGTTCGTATCATCCACTAGACTATTGATACACGTTGGGGAATATGAGTTAAAGTGAAAAAGTCATACACTTTTTAAACAAGAGAGGCTATATATATGTACATGTATAAGACAAACCATTCATTACCTTTCAAGAAAATTATAATAAATATAAAGACATCTAAAATTATGTATTGATATATCACATATATCGACGCAAAAAAGTGAAAACGCTGTAAATGACACATGTAAAAAAATATTCCTTATTCGGATCAGAAACAAATAGTGCGTCGAACGGTGTAAGTCTCACAGAGCTATGATAGAAAATGTGTACAGCCTTGAAACTGACTGTTTTTGAGTGATTAGATACAATTTTCAAGTTTTTAATTTTGTTGTGGTTTACTACGTTTTCACTTGCCTGCGTCGAAATAAAAAAACGCTCCTTTGTTAATAAATGCACTTGCACTAAACGAAAAATTCTAAACCCCTTTTGTTTTAATTTTTGTCTGACTAGATGAACTTGTTTTTGAAATATGAAAAATAATCTGCCAAGCCAGGTAAAAAGAAGATTAATCAGATCGTTTTTATATACCTACTTAGGTTGGGTATAGAACCTTTTTAGTCTTTATTTTTTTAGATATAGATTTCGCTACAAATAATGCTGATGAATGAACTATAATGTCGTATATAACAGTTAACTTCTGTTGGCATTGAGCAGTTCTTATCTTAAACTTATTTCGAAATGTAAAAAATACATTGATAATAATTGTAACAATCATAACTATTTTGGCACTACATTATTAGTTTTAAACCGTCAAGGACTCAAACTATTTATTTTATCGTTACATTTCGTGTTGCAATTACTTGATAAGTCGAAATTACAACATGCCTGTTTTAATGATTTTTATGGATGCGATATGAAGATATTTGTATTTTTCTTTTTACGCGTATTGTTACATTTAAGAGGGTCATGATTTTTATTCCTTCATCCCAATTACTACCAGTAGCCAACAGATATTTGTTTCTCGCCACCAAATTTTCCATTGTGACTTGTGTTTTTAATTTGAATCTAGGACACAGGAAAATTAAATATCTGCAATAGCTTTATGCATATATTATGTAGAAAAAAGTCGCCAAGACGTGAATGTCAGAGAATATTTAAAAAACAATATGTTTTCAATTTTTCATTTAAGATTTTAAAATTAAAAATATAGGATTATAAAATTATAACCACAATATACCCATTAACACCATAGCATGATTTCATTGTTGTTGTATTTCAATACGTAATAAATCTATCATTTCTGTATATTTTATTATTTATTTACAGTAGCTGACGTATATTTTTCTTTATTCGTCAGAATGCGTCACTTCTTTATTCTCTACAAACTCCTTAAGCACGATTTAATTCATTAAATAGAAATAAAACGTTCTTTTGGCATATGAGATGTTTAGAATAATTTTTTTTTCACAACCCTTAAATGTCCCACTGCTGAGTGCCTTCTCATTTCTGGAGGAACGGACATTAACCCACCACGTTTGTTCAATGTAGATTGGCGGGTTAACCAGACTCAGAATAAATATCTGTAGGCCATAGATATATTTATTCCGATGTGGGAATCGAACTTGCGGCTATTGACTCCGTGGTTGGGGGACACCGCCACTGAGCCAATTGGTCGTCATTTAGTTATTATCATTACGGTTTATAAAATATAGATATGTTAAAAAGTTCTTATCATGAATTCCTCCTCCTTTGTTCTAGGTTCCTTAATTGTAGTCGGATCGGCGCTGGTAGTGTGGCTAACAGACTGGCAGTACAAATACTACATTGACCCAGCGCTTAGTATAGTTCTAGTCATCTTAATCCTCGCTTCCGTGTGGCCTTTGTTGCGGGAGTCTGCCCTCATCCTGTTGCAAACTGTCCCCACACACATTCAGGTAAGTTAGCATATTATCTCAATAGTTACCAAAGGCATGCTCTTAGTTTTTCTGATGATAGCGGACCTGCATGAAAAAAATTAAAAATTAAGGGTATGCCTTCCTTAACACTATATTTGTTCAATAAACCGAAAGAAAACTTAATAGCTTGAAATATCGTTTTTGGGTCCAATGCCTCGCTTTGTGAATTGTACTACAAATACATGAAAAGTGACAGAGACTTGGACATCTTCTGCGTGTGTGTGGTCTATCCTGTGGTACAATTCATGTACCGTATTAAATCTAACGTTTATGTATAATATTTGATCTGTCCGCTTTCACTTTTTGTTAATGTTGTGCCCGTCTTTAATTAGAATTACATTTTAATATGTTTTCAGAACTAATTAGAATAATGTCTAATGTAACTCCTGTTGAACGTCCATCAATAAATAAAAAATATACCATTAAGATTTTTTCTGTCACTGACAGAATTGTACTCTTCCAATTTCAACAAACATTTTTAGATAATTGTATTAAAAATCTATAAAATGTGGCTACAGTCGTAAGAAGTTTATATTCTCTGAAATATTCCCTGTACTAAAATAATATCTAACATGTTATATATTATAATTGATGAGGGCTATACTCTCAGTTTCGGTGGTGGAGGTGTTTCGAAATGAAAAAATCCGCCGGGGAAACTAAGTCACTGCCATAGCCCTTCGGAGATAGCAAACTTAAGTGGCAATAGATTGGTTACGTTTGTCCGAAAACCGACATTCATTGGAGTAGACGTATGCTGGAGTTGAGATCATCTTAGTAAACGTAGTGTGGAACGCCCAGGGTTTTTCTCCCACATTTGTCGCGTTACTTATATTACTCAGGATGAATTGCGCTTTAATCTATGCCGGGAACCATACAAACATTATTAGAGAACCAGATGAAATCAACACATCTGTTCAGTCCTATTAATTTCTTCTCATCTACAATTTCGATGCCACTGCTCATTTGATTTTAACGCATACTTAAACACATCGGTATTGTATTTTATGTTGATATAAAGTATTATATGACATTAGTAGATAAAGCATAGACGCGCTAAATGTTGGCTGATAAAGGATCGATAAAGTTTGTTTAGCAATTATGTCTGTATATTATTGGTTCATAGGTACCTAATAAGTCTCAATCACTCAACACTCTCTATGCGTTGCAGATCTTTTGCGAACACATACGCTCGACTCTTGATTGTCCTTTTGTCGTATTTACGTGGGAACATTGCAGGTGGCGAATCTTTATACATTTGTACAGTTCTTGGTAGAAAACTGCGAATAAACAGACTGTGACTGTGTAGACGGCCAGCCATCCAGGTGATGCGAATGAAAACTATTTTGGAAGTATATCATTGGAATAACACCAGGGATATATATATATATATATATATATATATATATATATATATATATATATATACACGAGATTACTCTAATATTGTATTATGTATGTAAATACAAAAATCAAACAATCAAACACACGTGCAGACTTATTGACACGTTGCGAATCGGAGCGTGGGTACGTGCGTATCGATAAGAGTTATTTGTTTGTCCAGGTGGACGCGATACAGAGGCGGCTGTTGGAGAAAGTGGACGGAGTGTTAGCTGTTCACGAGTTCCACGTGTGGCAGCTGGCTGGTGATAGAATCATAGCCAGTGCGCATATTAGGTAAGGCAATTATAGAAATCGAGAAAAAACCGAGAGATGGATTGTTGGCAAAATTTTTGCATTTATGGTTGCCAAAAAGCGTGCGAGCAGCTAACAACATGAGATATTGAAAACGTTAATGTGAAGTGGCGGGAAAACTCCATATTACAATTTTTGTGCACAATATATTTATAGTCGATATAACAATAATTATACTAATATCATCATCCTAAACAACCTGTGGCAGTCCACTATTGGACATAGGCCATTCAAGAATCAACAAAAGTTCGCTAATGATTTCAACTCATTTATTAATTCTTTCCTTACGTCAGCCTGCTCCGCTGAAGTGTCGCAACGGAACAGGGCACCGCGCCGCGAGTATGCGCTTTAAACTTCATTAGTCTTGGGCTTTCTTACTTACGTCTTTCAGCGCCACTTTGTAATTGTCTACGTCAATTTTTGATTGGTGAGAGTCGTCACAGGCGGTCACACACACATCGATTATAGTCGGCACCCGTATACATATCGTCTCGTGTCAGCCTACTGGAGTCGGCATCCGTACACAGGTTATCTCGCGTACGCCAATTATAGTCTGTACCCGTACACAAAGCTAGTAGCAGATACATCGATTCTAGTCAGCACCCAATACATAGATTATCGCGCGAACGCTGACTCTAGTTGGTGCCCGTACACAGGTCGTTTCGGGTACGCCGATAATAGTCGGCACCCATACACAGGTCGTTTCGGGTACGTCGATTATAGTCGGCGCCCGTACACACGTCGTTTCGGGTACGCCAATTATAATCGGTGCCCGTACACAAGTCGTTTCGGGTACGCCGATTATAGTCGGTGCCCGTACACAGTTCGTTTCGGGTATGCCGATTATAGTCGGTGCCCGTACACAGGTCGTTTCGGGTATGGCGATTATAGTCGGTGTCCGTACACAGGTCGTTTCAGGTAAGCCGACTATAGTCCGCAACGCAAACGTAATGAAAGGGCTAATAATTATTTTTAACCATTGCTTTTCCGAAAACAGTAATCGGATAGAGCAATGTATAAAATTTTGTTAACGTCGGTAAATTAAAGAATCAATGGATATGTAAGCTAATTGCATCTACAGACATTGTACTATACATAAACGAATGTTTCGGAATAAGTCTGTATAAATATCTAACCTATACGCCATTTTATGCCGCGCGCCGCAAACGGAGTGTTGATAAGCAAAGCCTTTAATGTGACCCGATAACGAATGACTGCGGCCCGCTAAGTTTATCTATAGAGGGGCGATGCAGTGTTGTGATTTTAGTGCAGGCACGCAACTCTACTGAAGTGCTGCGTCAAATCACTGATATATACCGATTTTGTAAGGTTGAACAGTTCTACATTTCTAAGTTTAAGCGGATATGAAAAGTGACCCGTCAAAACTTCTGCGTCTTGAACGCCATCCGCACTTACGTTGGCAAAAGCTTCAAATAGGTTCCATCCTTATCACCTGAATGGCTAACCATGCGATGTAGTCGGAGTTTTTTGTGGCGCACTTTGTAAATGCGGAACTATTTGCCACCCTCGGTATTTCTACCTAAATATGACAAAAGAGCAATCAAGGGACGAGAGCATGTGTTTATAAAAGGTTGGCAACGCCTCTGGCGTTGAGGATGTCGATGGGCGGCAGTAATCACTTTCCACCAAGTGACCCGCATCATGCTCATTTGACTGCTAAAATAAAAATGTGTCATGTAAAAAGATGCAGAGGCATCTTGATGCGTCAACTGTCATCATTATGGAATGGAATGAATGGAATGCAGCCTGCTTTAAACACATGAATCTTGAATAAATTACGAAAAATTTAATGATGCGGTATAACCAGGATAAATCATGATGAGCCACATAATGATGGTGAGATGATTAGGAGAGTCACGTTCTGGTGATGGAGGTATTAAAGATGAGAGAACTCTAGCCCCGCGCTTGTTTGATCTCCTAAGTGATTTGTTGTTTGGGTGCACAAACTTTTCCCTTTAAGCCCAACAAACACAAGCCGAAACAGCTATAGCATTAAAGTATAAATTGTGTCAAGTAGATCATTTTTATTTGCGAGGTGTAAAAATAAATCTACATATTTGCAAGTCATGATGCTAAATTACTCCCACACTTCCTTTGAACGTGGTCACTAAAATGACGATCTTAATAAAATATAACGTTGTTACGATCCGTATTATCCTCTTTATTACATCTTTAAATCATGCCGAGACAGGCAACACGTCTTCGGCAATAGCTATGTCGTTACAGATGGCTATGCGCAGCGTTGATTGATTTACATCACGCTTGCTCGATTGCCCAATGATCCTATAAGTAATATAAAAAAAAATTAGAGTCAATTCCTACTTGTATATACAGATAATTATTTTTTTTTTACTCCCATATAAAAATAAAATTAACTAATTAAATTTAATTAATAAATTAGTATTTGATAAAACTGTATTAACATCAAGTGTCATCCACTACAAGTTTAAATAAAATATTTGAACTTGAGTGGATGAATAAAAAATTATTCATCCACTCAAGTTCAAATACATACACACATACATACATATTCTTCTTCTAAGAGTGTCTTCTAAGAGCGAAGGTTGGCAGCCAATTCAACACAACTCTCCTCCTCCTCCGCGAGGTGCAGCAGTTCTGGAGCACTCGCTATCCCGGTCCACTCGGTCTGATATTACGTAGACAAGACTTTCTTTTTCGACTAACTTCTTTTGCCCGCAGTTTTTCCCATCGTGATCAGTTCCAGTAACTTGTACATGTCATGTCTCATGATATGACCCAGGTAAGCAACTTTTCGACCTTTGACGGTCTGCAAAAGTTCCAACTTTGAACAAGATATATACATATAATAATAGAAAGAGTGTGAATTAATAGTAGGAAATGGAAAAAGAAAGTCTTGCTATATAGTGTATATAACTTTTAAGTCATAAATAATAAAAGTACAACTTTCATTTTTTTATAAAGTAAATGGCAATATGCGGTGGACAATTGCCGAAATTTTGAAGTTTCTAAGAGTTAGAATTGAGGTAGAGTTTAAAGCAAAAAGACAAGCATTTCATCCATCACGACTGCCAAACGTTTAAAAAAAGTTAAACTTTAATTTATAACTCCTTGATCATCGTACTTAATTATACTGCATCGCTTCTAGGGAACCTTGTTACCGTCAATATATTTGATTATTCGTTTCAAAGGAACATGTCTATGGAATATCGTTTTCAAGTTTTGTTGGCAGTATCCCAAGCGGGATTACTCTTTGTTCCCGAATCAAAGGTCAGTGGACCGATGCTTCACTTTTTATAAAATTTAATTTTACAACGTGATTTCTTATACCCCATATACTGTGATATCATACCTGATTTCAATTTTATTTCATATATATCGGGATTTTTATAGGATATAAAAATCAAAACAAAAGCCCTTACACTAGTACCCCATAAAATAATAAACGATGCTTCATTGAACTATAGCGTGCCAGCCGTACTGCTAAGGCGACTTTAAGGGGTTTCTTCTTATTATTAAAACTCTTTCTATAATATTAATTTATTTTTGCGTGCTCATGTATCATTATTTTAACACGTAATGTAAACACATAATTCATTTGTGCACGGAAGGGCTTTATCTTGATCTCTATCAAATCAATAATCAATAATATTCTATAATTAATCTAGTTCTATATATTTAACCTCAATTACTTATTCCTGAGGTGACATGTCTATCTCTGAGACGTCCGTCGAACTAATCTCTTTTGTTTTAATAAAACTATTCCTTTTTTATTATAAATTTTAAATTTATCTTTCTGAAAAGAAGTAATATAATATCAAAGGTGATACATATTTTTAAAAAAAGGCTTTAATACAATACATTAGTGTTACATTTATCAATGTATCACTGCAGTACTAATAAAATACTAAGATCCTGAAAGTTTCTAAAGACGATCTCCTAAGAATAATTTCGCTATATAGGCCTTGTATCATCATCATCAAGTATGTGGTTCTTGGCATTAAATACTACCACCCCATTTCCTTCTGCGCGTTTCGCACGAGGCAGTTATGGGAACAAACACCGGCACATGGGTTGTAAAGTCCACCTGAGTGATGTATACAATTCTACGATCACTAAGCGCTGGAATTACGCCAGCACCCCTGAATTTTTGAGGAATAAAATATTTCTAGTTTTCTTGCAACGAGTGTTTTCAAAAAACGTATATGAGCAAAAATGTATTCTCCTTTTGAAATAGATCAGTTTCTTTATCTTCATATCATGCAAATGCATCTATCTGCATGTCAGCAAAGCTAAAGCTGAAAATATAAACAAAGAAAACGTGATTCAGTGTTATTAAACAGCGCTCCGTGCTCTTCGTAATGATCAGACGTCTTTGTTTGAACTGTGACGTTTGAAGCCAAATTAAACACACTTTATGATATCATCCAGTGTAATATTTTTTTAACACTACAAATATTAATTCATGAATTAAATTTAATATATTATTTTAGTTTTATATGGGAGAAAAAAATAAAAAAAAATTTCATTGCTGTCCGACATAGGAATTGACAATATTTTTTTTTTATATATTAACTGAGGCAGAGGAAGACAAAAAATCAAGCGTGACGCAGTTATAAAATTACCATCGTAACTATCTTACGGTAAGGATGAGAATGACTAGAGAGGGGTCGAAGGAAATAATGGAAGGGGAAAGGAATTGGACCTCCGAATGCCGTATATTATTGTATAGAATGCACCACCAGCACAAGGGCAGGCCTCACCCGCTCTTATGTGATAAAGTTCTGATAGTAAAATCGCGCTTTAGAAAAAAACTTATCTTTGGCAACTGGCCCGCTGCCGGCACTGGACTATATTTAACCTTGATGTTTGTGTTCTATGTGTGATATGTTTTTGTGTCACAGTATTTGGCCTAACAACACCAATGAAATTGAATAATCGTTTTTATTTTTTTACTGTAACATAGTTTTAGTGATGATGTGTATGTATATATGTATGACTACTGTAGAATAATTACAGCATATTCCGACGTCCGGACAAACCGTCCGGACAAAGGTTTTCGTGGCATAGCCCTTATATAGTATATTTTATATTGAAAAATATAATCAATCTAACATAGATATATTATTTATCCTGGCGAAGGTTTGTAGGTATTCTGTGTAGATTATTACATTCTTAAATATATTTCAAGGGATACTGTTTGATCCGCAGATGTAGAAACCTGTCGGAGTACATGAAGATAGCAGAGAAGGTGAAGGAGTTCTTCCACAACGAAGGCATCCACTCCACCACTATACAGCCCGAGTTTATCGAGCTGCCTTTGGATGGTAACGAGGTATATATTCTTCCAAGCCATAATTAATGAAGTTTCAGTATTGTAGTCTTTGTTTTTTACTTCTCGGATGAAACCTAAAAGCTCTGGTTGTAAGCTGGTAACTTTGGTTAAGTCCAAATTGTGTTTTGTGTAGCTTTAACATTTGCTACCTTTGACAAAGGTTCTTTAATCAGATTTCCGATCTAATTCTTTGATTATATTTACTAACAAATATCTAAGTGTAAACCATTAAGTTTTGGGGCTATACACATATTTTTGTCTTTGATTTTACACTTTAATTACTAATTTTACAAAAAATTATATCATAAATGATCACATCGTAAAGTTTTTGATTGTAATTAATCTTCGCTGTTTATCTGCAACATTGCTGATGCTTGCCCATCAAATGGTAATAACGGCAGGGTAAAGAGGAAGTGAAAGATAGGAAAAGGAGTGAAAGGAATTCCATATAACGATTTGCTATCAGACGATTTATACTTTTTGATAATCAATCAAGCATCAAGTCTTGCAGTACGAATGCAATTTTTTCCCACGATCACTCAGACATAATTGGGAGGATGTGCATTCAAGAGTCGAACGGTAATGTGAACCCCTGTTATGATTCGGTTTCATTCCCGATCATTCTAGGAGAGAGAGTTTGTATCTTTTTTTTCTAACCAATCTCAGTTATATTTGTTTGGAGAAATACAGTGATAGCATATATTCTGTTTGGTCTATGAGGGACACACGTAGGTTGTCCTATAAATCAAAAGAATATAGGTATTTCTGTCTGTAAGCGTCTTGATAACAATTCGAGCTGCTTTTAACGTGTTAACATTTTTATATTATTTTTTCAGATACTCAAATATTTTTTTATAAACTTTAGGCGATGTAATTATTTACATCGCTATTTCTAAGCCGTGCCGAAGAAATTTTTCTAAAAGTTGTATATTGTTTTAAAACATCGCCCATTGGTTATCGTACCTGACTCCTTAAGCAGACCCTGGATTTAGATCCTCTGTTGAATGTAATATATTTACGACGAACGAGGGATTTTAATCCACTGCCGCACAACTTTAGTGCCGCGCTTTTGGCAACTACGGTTGCCTAAATTTCGTGCCTATTTTTCTTGAAACTTCTTTTCATCCACTGCCATTCTGTGGAACCAACTACTTTGCGATATTTCCGAATCAGTGATAATTTAGAACCGATACAATGTTAGAACTTTCAGTAAGTAAGCCTATATATTCCTCAAAAGCCAGCAATGCCTTTGATGTTGCAGATGTTTATGATTCTCTCTATCAAGTAATACATGTACTCGTTTGATTTCCTATGCCATAGAAGAGAGAGAGAAGAGACATATATATATATATATATATATATATATATATATATATATATATATATATATATATATATATATATATATATATATATATATATATATATATATATTATTGCCTTATGTGTTTTTGCAATTACAATCGTGGCTTTTAGTTTAATTATCATTAATATTTCCGCAGGTTATAAGCGGAGCATCAGCGGATGCGCCGTGTGCCCTACACTGTCCACCGAACGACTTGTGCCACAACGCGACCTGTTGTGGACCCAATCAACAGGTATTGCAAGGACATCCATTAAAAAAACAAGCTTTACACTTATAGAGTGGACAATAGACTTCCAGATCTCCATATTATTGGTGCTATTTAATAATACATATCCTTAAAATGAACAAATTTATATGAGCCATATTAATATATTTCACCATCACCATTATTTTGATACATATCGTCACGCTTGTTTCCCGTAGGGGTAGGCAGAGACCGCAGATCTCCATCAGCTACGATCTCCGGATACTTTCCTTACTTCTTCCACACTCATCACTCTCCTCATGCAAGCCCGCCGGTTAAGGGTACTCTTGACCTGGCCTTTCCTAAAAACTTCGGCACTTTTGTCGAGATATGTTTTCCTTGGTCTTCCTCTCCCGACCCTTTCATTTACATCCACAACGTAAATTCCGTTTACCAGTCGTCTTTAATCCATCCTCTATATTTCATTATTTTATATACTGCGTCTTTATAATCTTCAAGACCATTCCGCTACTTTTACGGCCTATAATATTCAACTAATGGACCCAAGGCCTTCCAAATTGTGAGGTAATGAATATTAACCCGTAAAGTTTGTCCAAGCCGTATTTGCTGGACTTTTAGGCTGGAAATATATACCTGTATGCCATATATATATTAATTTATCTCGATGCAAGAATCGAACGAAAAGGCATTAATCTAAATTTTGTATTTACTATGATAAACTATTCTGATGCACACCGTAAACTAGTATTTGGTTTATAAAATAATTTTCACAACCTTACCTATAAGAAACTAATTGATAACAGTATATTCATCCTCACAATCTCCAAGCTGAAATATAAAGTCAGTTACGTCTATTAGTTATCTGCCGGCATTGCCACCACGGCATTCGGCAATCCAAAACTCCCAAATTGGAAAAAAGCTGATGCTGTGGACTGATGATGACTTTACGTCGAAAAGACTTAAGTGTGATCAATCTTATGAATGCCTTTGTTATGATTTTACATATATCTGCCTCAAAAATTGATGTTATTTACGAAAACTCCTCATAACAAATTTAATACGGCAAAAAATATATACTATTATATTATAGTAGCAACTTTTGAGTCAGGGTCGTGGTATCCATTTTTAATTTTAAATTATGCATATGGTTCCTACTCGGTCTATATTTAAATTTTCCGAACATCAAAATCTTCCATCGTCTGGTGTTTTCTACAGACTTTGTTTATATCGAAATATGCTATAACTAAAATGATGTCCCCACCATTAGTAAGGATAGTGGAACTATGCCAAAACCCCTATTTTTGAGGGAGCAAATGTCTAGCATCTGTTATATTGATGACATAAATCATCCACACATATGTCATTTGTTTTTCAACTTAAAGTGTTGTTAGAATGATTTTTGATAAGCAAATAAAGGCTTTACAATAACACAAGTTCTTTAACTTAGTGATAAACTGCGCAAGATTATACTAACAAAAATAACAAAAGAAAAGAAATACAAAAATGAACTGTTGCCAAACGATATCACAGTCCGACAACATAACAAACAATAGTAACTATTTTGAAATCGATATCGCAATTCGAGATCTAAGATTAAAGCAATCATCAATAGGCTTATTGCGGTTAAACGTATTGTTTTCAGGACATTTTGAAGAGATACATTGAAAATAATTTAATTGAGTTATTATATTGTTTTGCCAAGCTTTGTATTTTTCTTTGATCACTAATATTTAATAAAAAGTAAATTCATATATATTTACCTCAAATATACGATAGTCGGGAAAACACAAAATGTTTTCTTTTGTAATTTTGAGATGTCTCGATTTTGCCATCAATTGCATATTTGCCGACATCAATACTCAAAAACCTCTTTACTCATTTAAGTTTTGTAACGTTTAACTGTATGTCATGGAGTCTCTAAAAATTGACTATATAACTGTTTAAACAGTCATTTAGTTTTGAATTTAAAGTTCTTTGTGAATAGGAACTAATATTTTTTTTTGCGTAGCTTCTTAGTAGAAATATGTTTATTTTAATTCCAGTTTTTCAGTTTAGAAAGCGTAACGGTACGATAATATTTTTCAAGGAGTAAAGAAACGACCGTGAGTCTGGAATCGGAATCAAACCCCGGAAGGCCATGAAAGAAGTTTCTAAAGCGGTGCTTATTGTTGTTAGTTAATGTATGTTATTTGATAATTATTGTTAATGAAACAGATCATGTGTTTTATATTGTTATGAAGATATAGGAAGATTTATATATTGTATATCTAGGCTTTTATACAATCTGTATTTATGTGAAATATTATAAAAGTATTAAAACCGCATGAATCTTATTTTTAATCTTTTATTGAACTATAGTGATTATATACCCAGAAGTATTTAAATATACCGATTACTATGAAACACTCTCTGCATTATTTATTATAAACAAAAAAAAATTATACACACGTATACTATAAAAATATCAAACACGTAACCCTCTCACCGGAATATGGAACCCGAAATTAGCACATTTCCACTATACAAGTGTCCACTTATTTATAAAAAAAATATTTTTAATATATTTTAACCTATATTTTATAAATTAAGTACAGTTAAGCATAGATTAAAATCTTCCTTCAAATAATCCATAGACAAAAATTGCAGTTGAATCTTTATAGGTCATGAAACAGTATACGTAGATACGTGCGGCGTAGTCCACGAAGAAAATAGAGTTCACGCTTGAACATTTATTATCATAATTTTCGGCGAGGAAGAATGTCTCGCTGAGCATGTATCTGCTTACGATGTTGAAGCGCCGAGCCTTACTTTTTTATAGATTAGTTTATACCAGGGATTGCCAAACTTTTTTTTATTATCGACCCCTATTTTCGAAAATTCCATCGATCCATCAAAAAAGTAAATTTCATTTAATTAAAATAAAACTATCTTTTTTGTACTGTGTTTGTACATTTATTTTATGATTTTAAACATTTTATGAAAAATATCTTAATGTTAAAATTAAATACCTTAATATTTATTAAATAATGAGCAAATATAATAAATGAAGTACCAACAAATTTATTGCTTTTTAATCAATGAGATGGCTGTGCCTGGTGTTAAAACAATAAGAAATTATTATATTATCATTTTTGACTCTAGATAGGGATTCCCAAACTATTTTGGGCATGAGACACTTTTTCCAAAATGAACAGATCCCCAATACTTTAAAAATCCTATCTCTAATCTTTTTCCTATTGATACAAAATATCAATTTAAAAACTATGCGTTTGGCGTTGAGTTTCGACCCCAAGGGGGTCGATATCGACCCCTTTAAGGAACCCATGATATCGACCCCTTTAAGGAACCCATGATATCGACCCCTTTAAGGAACCCATGATATCGACCCCTTTACGGAACCCATGATATCGACCCCTTTAAGGAACCCATGGATTAGATAGACAAACGAGCAAATGAGTTACCTGGTGGTAAGTAACAAGCGTCACCCGTGGACATCCGCAATAAAAGTTAGCGTAAAGATCCATGAATCCGCGATGAATAATGGAAAAAGGAAATACAGAAAGGGAAAAAGAATTGGGCCTCAAGCTCACTACACAGTGAAATGTTAACACTTAACGCCTATATTCTGTTAAGATGTGTTTTCTGGTCGGTTCGCTACCCTATGGCTCTATGACTAAAGTTTAGAAAGAACGTTTTTCCAATCGATCCGTTATCCTATAGCTATCATTAAAGAAAGTTTAGGAAGAACGTAAAGTAAATTAAATACTAGTAGTCACGTGCACATATTATTCAATCAAAATTATTTTGTATAAATACAAGATAATATGCAAGTTACAATAAAATTATTTATTAAGTGTGAGTTTTAGACAAACATGTTTCACCTTGTTGCCACCTTAAAATGATATTTATGCACCTTATCGCTATTATCAAATTAGTAATTGCATCAGGCAATGTAATCACAATTAGGCTTGTTATATACGACTACTACCGATAAAATATATTCTTATAATATATAAATAGACCATCGGAATTTTCAAAAAACAAACCTATACATTTCTCGATAGCTGACAACGGCTCTGGTAGTTTAGAAGTCTATTTATAGTTATAAGCGGGCTTTTAAACTATATATATAGTCTATATATAGTTTAGAAGAAGAAGAATTTATTGCTTTTCATCAGACGGTACGCTTAATCGTTAGTTCGTCTATCCTAGAAAACAATAATCTGTCCTGTCTGTATTTAAATTTTTTGTAAATTATCGGTACAGAAGATATCGATGAAACAAAGATAAACCTAATACATATTATGAAATTCCACAAAAGATAAGACTTTTAAGTAATGACTCGATGATATCAGTTATTTTCTGGTCAAAATTATTAGAGCAATTATTCCTCTTTCTCGTATAGTCATGAATAAATTTGTATGTCAAATATTTTTTAAGGATATACAATAGCGAAAACTATTATAATTAATCACTATAAAAATATTATCAAACGTAAAAATCTGTAACATATTAAATAACTCATTACTTCATACGAAACATTCTAAATCATTTGTTGATATTGTTAACTAATATAGTTAGGATTTACAAAAACTAGTAAAATAAAAATAATTTTGTTATCGAAACATTAAAACTCCAAATGTTTTGAATTATTTTCGTAATGGTATAAACATTATTTCGACACCAATACACTCCAAATAAGACAGTTAAAAAAGAATCAATTCTATTTTTTTAGTGGATGTTTTTAGTCATTTATTTTTTAGCTATTATTTTTAGTGGAACTATTTTACATTATACTCGGCAGATAGGCGTAATCGTGGAACGCAATTGATCGGTTGGACCCGTTTCGTATTCTTTCTTAACCGTTTTAGTGCTAAGCAATTTTTGTGAATATATATGAAATAATATATAAAAACTGTAAAAAGTTGTTTTTAAATGTATAAATATGCACTCTCGTAACAAATTATGCGCGAGATTAGAATACGTCCACTACCACGAAGCACCAAAAACACACTGATGCGCGCGGCAGTTTTGCGCTGCGGCGCAATTTTCGATTCAAACCATCGCATCACTTTTGCGCCGCTTACCACTCTAACTTTTAAAAAATTTATTCTAGTTACCAAATGATTAATCTTCTTATGTAATATAGTATACCACGTTTGTATGTTTGTAATGACTTTTTGTAACGACATTTGTGTAGGGATTATTTAACTCGTGTATGTTCATTACATTTGACACTCATAAATTTGCTAACATCACAAAATAGTTCAGTCACCTTCATATCTAAAGAACATAACATTTCGTTCTTCCGAGATAAGCATACATTACATTTCTGGTTTGTAGAGTAAATAACAAGCGTATTACATACTGAGTAGAGATAGAGTTTTTTATCATGTGTCTATATATCAAGGTATTTTATTATCATATTCTATCTAATCTTTAAAGAATTTGGTAATTTTTTGAAATTAATCATATTTTTATTAATTTACTACATATTATTTTCATTTTGTTTAGTGAGTTGTTTTATTTTGAATTTAAGATCAAAAATTGATAGAGAGAGAGAGAGAGAGAGAACCTTGCTCTTTGTAACATCAACTTGATATATGAATATAAATACATATATCACAAAGTAAACATCTTGAATCTCCTTTTCTTAAATAAAATTTTAAAACAACATAAATAATGGAGTCTGGCGTTACTTGGCGGATAATCTACTATTCAGACGCTACATTGCTAAAAACAAATTCGAAAAATAATATTTGGGTAAAAAGAATAATATACAAACCAAAACACACATCATTTTTCAATAATGTAGATAACGCGTTTCGCCTCAATACAAAAACCCTAAGGTGTAATAAACTATACGAAAGGCAACTGTTGAGATTGTTTTCATTTTAGTAAGTTGTTGACTCTGCGTCTAATACATAAGCTTATTATTCGATAATTATATATGTCGATAAATATAATCCCTCTCCACTCTTTTGATCTGAAATTCTTCAATAAATTAGTATGTTGAAGAGTAGCTAAATTGTTACTTCTGATTCCAATTAAACTTCATCAATTAGACGGTCTAACTAACAAGCAAATAATTATTTTTACAGGAACGAACAACGCCATCACCGACTGTAACCCCTTACCTCTGTCGACAACGTAACATGGGGTCACGAACGGAATCCATTAATTCAAATATGGCAGCTGGTGGACAGGGTTCTTCAGCTACAACGAGAAATCTTGATGCCCTGGAATGTGGGTAAGTAGAGCGATACTTGTTGGAATAACCAAGCATGCAGCTATTGGTTATTCAGCACATAAATGACTTATTAAAGTATGATGAAAGATGCACCTTTTCGTTTCTAAACCTATGTATGTATATTTTTTGTTTTTTTGCTTCATTTACGTTATTACTTAGAACATGGTCTGGTCAGGCAGTATCTTCGCCTAGCCGCTTGTCCGGTATTTATGGTATTGGTACACGGGCACGCGACCCCGGCATCCCTAGCTTTTTTTTTATGGGATAGGAGGGCAAACGAGCAAGCGTGTCGCCTGATGGAAAGCAATCAACGCCGCCCATGGACAACCGCGACACCGCAGGAGTCGCGGAAGCTTTGCCGGCCTTTTAGGTATGTATAGGCTTGTTTTTTGAAGGTTCCAATGTCGTATCGATTCGAAAAGACCGCCGACGGTAGCTGGTTCCACAAACTGGTGGTGCGTGTAAAGAAGTTACGAGAGAAACGCACCGTAGTAGATCGCCACTCATCCAGATGGTGGGGATGAAATTTTCCTTTACGGCGAGATGTGCGGTTGTGGAATTCGGCGGTCAATTTTAATGTATTTTTTAAGTAGTATTTTAAGTTTTATTTTTATTCACAAATTTTAATGTATTTTTTTTTATTCAGGTCTTTGCTCCCGTCCCCGATGATGGACGGAAGACTTTCCGTCTGACATGCGGCTGGCCTCAATAACGCGGTCTCAGGCTAGCGAAGTTATATACTTTCACTGCACATTAGCTGTGAAATGCAGAGACTAACTGAAATGCAAAACTAATGGATACGTTTAAATAACCAATCAATAAAATTTGTATAAACAATGCAGCCAAAGTAAACATCACGTCAATGTTAACACATTCCCGTCCGAAGACGAGATTTCTCGTTTTTAAAAAAAATAGACATTACTTATTTAATACCACCCATTGCGTCATGTAAGTTAAAAATACTTAATACGCAATCTTACAGATAAATAAGTTTTGAGAGAAAAAAATTATTTTCATTAATTTTTTTATTAATTTCTACCTCAAAAATTATGTCTAAATAGTTTTTATCTGTATTGAAGTCTTATCGTTCATTTTGATGACATTTAAAATCTAAGACTAAATCATAACATCAGAACAATAACCGCAGTTTTAATCACACGTCGAAATATTTTGATTTCATAAAAATACCCCGATTTATAGGCAAGTTGGAGCTAAAATAGCCCGATGGGAATGTGTTAAGCACGTTGTATAAGCAATAATGAATTTAATGAAAGACGTTTATTTTTAGCTCACACTAAATCTAAATAAGTGAAAAAAAATATTCACGTCGTAACAAACAAATAACAATAATTAGACGAATAAAGGATAAAACTAAACTTCAAAAAATATCTGTGCAGTTTATACGCCGTAGAAGTGAAACCTTCAGAGAACGTAAATTTCGAGAGAATGGGACGAATGCAGTGTATCAGAAGCACCGCACAAAGCGGAGACCGAAATAATAGGAAAAAGTGTGTAATTTTATTCTATCTCATTCTCTCGCAGGCTTATAAATCCTATGGATGTATTTGTTTGTCTCTTTTTAGTGGCGTTTTTTCGTTTTATCCACTTTGGAATCACAGCTTTGCTAAAGAAGTTTCGTTACTTTTCCTTTAGACGGGCGAAAGCGTAAAATCGCCAAATAATATAGAATTCCGCCAAATTTCTTACAACCCAACTTAACCTGACAAACGAAAAATTGCCAAATGATGTAGAATTCCGCCAAATTTCTTACAACCATAAGGGAAATGTTCGTGTGCAGTTATGCTTTGAATGATTTCAGAGAATAGATGAATTAATTCATTCAAAGCAAAGCACGTTTCCCGTTTCTTCTACCATCTTAATTTTAAATAATGATCCTAATTTGGGATTTATTAGGTTAGGTTAGGTTTTTTTTACGTAGAGAAAAATAAAAAGGTTAGGGTAGATTGTAAGAAATGTGGCGGAACTCTACATTATTACCGAAAAGTACCGAAGTTTCACTACAAAAACAACGCCATATAACTGTGTAGTACTGTGACGTCACAAAAGGTTCTCGTTTAACCCATTACATAACATTGACTGCCAGACATATTTAGAGCGTCTTGCCCTGGGTGCCAAGGTTTTATTTTGAAGAATACATGAAAGTTTACAAAATATAATTATATTAAGTTACTGATATAATATTGTAATAGCATTTACAGTAATTTTTATTAAAAAAAATCACACTACGAGATAACTCGTTGCTGGCGTCACTAAATAAAATTCCTGTGCTGGTTGCCACTACGAGATATCTCGTAGCTCAATGGGTTAACATTAACTGTAGCGATCTGTAAAAATATGGCGTCGATTTCCAACGAGACCTGTTTCACACGATATCGTTAAACCCAGTACCTATTACAATTTATACCAACCCTTATATATCGGTAGCCGTCCAGCCAACTTGCCTTTTTTAAAATAAAATTAAACCATGGCTGTTATCACAGTCGCACTTATGGTGAAACGATATTGATATTTGAAGTTAATATATGTACGTATGAACAGTAGATTTACGATTGGTCTGAATCGTAAAAATCTTTTCAAAATTGTTCTCGTTCTAAAAATAAGTCTATATAATATATAATAATATATCCCAACTAATGGTTGTCTGGTGGCGAAATTAACCCTTATCGGTCGCTAGCTTTTAATACGTTATTCTCGCTAGGTTGTAGCTACAGATACATCGACTTTATTCATTTTTGGGCTCTATATATAAAAATTCGAAAAGGCAATGATATATATCTGGAGACGTCAATTCCTCTGTTACGGATATTTAACTAATAAGGTTATAATGCCTGCATTTCACGCAGAGCGACTTTCAACGTGTCTCTTCTTGTCACCTCCCACGTGACTTACGACCGCAACGACAAAGTACTGCCTGTCACGTGAGAGTAGGGCTTACAATACCGGGATTCCGATTACCGGAATCCCGGACGATTTTTGTCCGTTATTAAAAACCGGTATTTATGTAAAAATACCGGTATTTTGGTATTACATTAGTTGATAAAAATTAAATTTATGCACAATATAAATCTAATTAAAATAATATTAATTAATTACAAGAAATTTTTTCTGAAGATAAACTATTTCATTGTATTAAAATCTATATCAGGCACATTTATTATACGTACAAATTTAATATGTATTTTTTTTTACTTGCACGTTTTTTGTATCTATCTACTCCTACTCTTTATGTTATGATATCTACTCATTTCAAAACAATATTTATTGGATTTCATATATTATTTGTTAACAAGTCAATATAACAACTGAGATAAGTAAGAATATAACTAGTAAATTTTTAATCAATAATACCGGTTTCAATACCGGTATCCCGATATTTCTAATTATAAATATCAAATACCGGTATTTTCTTCAGATTTTAGTTCTGTATTGTAAGCCCTAGTGAGAAGTGATTTACGACTGATGAGGTTTAATACATATTTGAAACTTTACTAGTAATTCCAAACAAGGAACATTCGAATTATAACCTAACCCGAACTAATATACACATGATCGAATATTCCCTGTTTGAAAGTATTAGTCAAGGTTGAAAACATAATTCTGCCACCGGAAATCATTTATAATTGAATAGTTCTTCTATGCGCCTTTTATTTTTAATGAATCTTACGCTTCATAAGTTCTGTATATTTTTGCAACTAATATGCTAGTGAAAGTCGGTATACCAAAATACAATTTTTATCATTTGTTTTGCTGTGTTGCTAATTTTTGTTTCGATTATTAGTAAAAATGTGTTAAGTATGATAATTATAATGGTCTTCAAGACATTTATACTGTGCATATGTTTAGGATGTATCTTGTCGAGCGTTGTTACTACGGCAGATTAACAGGGAAATCGATTAATTTATTGTAACTTGTTATTCTTACGTTTTATCTGTGACCTTCCGCTGTTACTATGCGCTGATCTTTTAAAGTAGAACGCAATATTTTGTTTTGTAAAGTAATCATAGGGACACATTGAAAACATATTGTTACAGCTTGTTTGTGTATTAGATAATATACTATGAATAGTTTAGGGGCCATCCATAAATTACGTCACACCTTAAGGGGTAGGGAGGGGTCAAAGAAGTGTGTTACAAGAGAGAAATACCTTTTAACCTTTGTGCTAAAACTAAACTTAAAACTCGACTATTAGCTCCTAAATCATAAAATTCACGTGTCGTAATTTACGGGTGTTCCCATAACCTGTTATATAAATATGCGAAAACTACAATTAAACTTACCCCCAATTATTCATATGTATTATATATTATTTTATAATTACATATTGCGCACTGATGAATATCGATATGTTTTACGTTAAGCTTGATCATGGGTTTTGAGATCACCTAACACGAGTTTTATCACTTTACAATGATCATCTGAGTTACAATCCTTAATTTTATTTTAATTATATATGTATTGAAAAATTTGACAGAAGTAGTGTTCAGGAATTAAATGTATTTTTTTAACATTATGCACAATTTATATTTATTTTATTTTTAACTTAAATATAAAATTTCGAATACATATATTACGACAAGCTTTTTTTAAAGATATTAATAATAATTATTTATTTACTATGTTTAACTATATATGTTTTAATTTTCTTCAATAATTTAATGAATTAAAATAGTTAATTTAATAAATTAAAATACCCTTAAAAGTAAGTTTTAAATGTCTTTATTTTAATCTACAAAAAAGGTAAGATTGTCTAGTGAGATTAAGAAAAAAATGCATTGTTATTTTAGAATATATCCGAATAATACATACATCTTTACGCCCATTGTTTTCCTATTTTGTTTCAATCGTTTCTAAATCATATCGTATTCTACTCTGTTCACTTTGTGTGATCGGAGTAGGTATATTGATTTTACTAATTTTCGACATGCTGTCATAACGTGGACATGCCCTTTTTGTAAAAATCATTACCGGAAATTCCGGGAATTAAATAATTATTGTTAAAATTTTCTTACTTGCAAATAAATCATTCAAGTCTATTGTACTTACTATATATACATATGTGATACTTCATTTCATATTTAAATTCATATTTCCACTATAATATTATTATTACCTCATAAAATTTATTTTTATTTAAAGTCTATACTAAAATGAATTTTCTTATTAATATAAATTGAGTTGAATAAGTTACATTTAAAAAACTTTGAAATTCACACTTTTCCGGAATTTATTTGGAGTTCCGGAAGCATGTCCATATTTACATATACGTTTGAGATCATTAAACCTTAATCAATATACGTACTTCGATCTATGACACACGTTATTACGACGATTTGTTCTGTTGTATTTTATCAGTTACTATTACAGTGAAACCGGAGTTGAAGTTGAAAATTTTAAAGGTTGACTACCCCTGGTTCCGAATATCAAATTATAATATACATAGAAATCGACCAAGAAAGTACGAACATGGGTTTTTATAATAATGATCGCTACGCTAGCTAATTTTTATTCTGTGGTATATAATATTGTATTGTATTTCACTCTATACTTTAGTTATTTTATGTTGTTTTTTGGTTTCATATCCTTAAAATTGTTAATTTTTTATATACTTAAAATTGTGATGATAATTTTTAGGTTAAGTAGAGAATTGTATTATGTACAGTATGTCAGAAACGGTTAACATTTTTATAGCGTTCGACGAATAAACTTTACAGACGTGCGGGTAATACGTTGCAATAATGTGTAAGTTAGTTAGCGAATCACAATCAACTTGTAGTTCACGCACCTTATTTTATTCAAGCAATGCTCACGATTTTTAAACCGTTCACACATTAGAAATAATTCGAAGTTAAGTTCATACACAATGAGGCTTATTTATGAAGTCACTTTTTAACTTTTTCTATAACTACTGTTTCTTCTAGAAGCTATGCTCATTGTCATTCCGTCAGCCGCACTAAATCCACTTATGTTTGGTTCATTGAAAATTCTCCCAATAACATCTCCTGGGGAATCTCGTTACGAAGCCTCCTCCGTTGTACAATCTTCTAAAGTTTCTTCTTTATTCTTTTATTCTTCTATAGCCTTTAGCGTCGTCTTTGTCAAAAAACCAATAAATTCTTTTGAAATTTGATTTATGGCAAATAACATTTAATGCGTTGTTACAAATATGAAAAAAATGTATTGAACTTGTTTATTAAAATAAATATATTAAAAACATCTCGCATAATTATTAGAATTATATATTCTCTTACATAACATAAATACATTTCGACGTGCGTCTAATTCGATGTACGGAGATCAGTAAACAGCTTTTATGGTGTTCAAAACTCGTTTTACGCACTGAAATGAAAATTCTCACGAGTTTAAATGGAGCTTTATTTAAAAAGATGCTTTTATAATTATATTTTTTTATAAATGAAATTGTTGGATTTTTTGTATAACTTAATTAAACTCATATGAATTTTAAGCGTCTTTGGGAGGTATTAAATTATTTTTAATGTAAATACCTAATTGTTTCAGTGGCGAAACTATCGCTTTCGGAATCAACGGTCGCCAATTTGATTCCCGCATTGGGATAAATGTATGTATGGCCTACAACTAGTTATCCCAAGTCTCATTGCATCGCCAATCTGGCATTGATAAGCGTAGAGGATTAATGTCCATTCCTCCTGAAACAGGGAGGCCCATGCCTAGCATTAGGACAATTATGGGCTGTGAAAAAAACCTAAATATATATCGAATTTTACACCTAAAATTATTTTATATTTATTTATCAATGAAAATGATTTACGTAGTTTCTATTTTAATTTTTATAAATAAAAATGTCTTATTGCATTTAATAACATTACCTCTCTGGTAGCAGAATGAAATCTGTCCCATGCCAACGTGGCATATTTTAAGCAAGAGACTCATTTTCCAAAATTAATTGATACCTTACACTCCCATAAGTTTAAAATTACTTAAAATTCTAATCCTAGTTTTTTTCGTATTTATACAAAATAAAAACGCCATTGGCGGTGAGTTTCGACCGCACGGGGACCGATATTGATCTCTTTGGGAATACCTGATTTAGATTGATACTACGGGCTAAAAACCTTTTATTGAAATGTTCAGTCTTGTATCTATTTCGTATAATCGAATATTGTATTTATGTATATGTATTGCCCATCTACCGGCCCAGCCGTTAGGAGTAAGCCACACCGTGAATGAAGCGAAACAAAGCTAAATTTACATAGATTATTTTATTTGGCCATACCGTGTCTTTTCAGAATTCCGTTCACAACGCGAACTAGCACAACTCGACAATACTTGCGAAGTGCCACATCATTTAGCTCGCTTAGCTTTTATAGTTGGACGGCATGAATGAACTTAGCTTTGTTTCCTCTCTTTTTCGGTGTGGCTTTCGCCTTATATGACTGTATGTGTCTGTTTCTTTCTGTTATAAAAACATTGGGATTGCGTTAAATTCTTCTGTACAGTATTTAGCAGATCCGAACAGTCAGCCTATTTGTAAAACAAACAAATGGTTATGAAACATATGAATGGAATGTTAATGATCACGGTTTGAAGGTTAGAGCAATTGTGAATGTGTTCACAGTTATTAAAAATGTGTAAATGAAATAAGTTTTTTATTTCTAACCCTTTTTTTGAGAAGCGATAGGCAGGAAAAAATTAGTTAACTGAAGGGAAGCAAGCACTGTCGGCCATCAATATCTGTAATACTAAGGGCATTACAAATGCCTTGCCTACCCTAGGGTGTAAATAATGGGAGAAGAAGGAAGTAATGGGAGGGGGAGGAGAAAGGAATTGAGCCTCCGAAACACACACTGGTGCACACACTGTACGAATCGCCGTAACATAGTATAATTCTATCATTTGACGCCGTAATTCCATTCGTGTTACTACTATAGCTCTACCACTATTATCTTTATTATAAAATATATATTTTACGTCGTTTGAATTATAAATCTTTCGTAAATTTATAATATGTTTTCCGGATTTTAAATTGCAAGCTATTTAATATTAATTTAAAATAAAATTAGGAAAAATCTTACTGAAAAAAGCTGCGCATTAAGTTGACTATTTAAAATTAAGATTTTTATTGACGTATCTCTTACTGACATGTTCAAGCTACAATAAAAACTAGAAATTATAAAAAGGATAAGCTGCGACTTACGTATTATCAAGAACATTGTTATATTAGAATTGGTTTATGAACTGTACACACGAAAATAGCTTAGCACTATTCTATCCAGCAAATTTCTTTGGTTAAAACACTTTGCCTTACGCTCTCTTATAGCCTTTCTTATCATATCTGCTTCCAATGATACCGACCCTTAAAGCTGAATTCAATTCTTAACAGATATATTTTAAATCTTTTACGAACTAATTGGTATGTGGATAGTCGGAATTTCTACTTAAACAATAATGTGTCTTTTTTACTGGAAGAAATCGATTTACGGGTAACTTAAACGAAATCTTACCGAAAAAACGGCCTTCAGAAACTCTTCACTTCCCAACCACTATCAACAACACCAACCACACACCACCATTCTTCCAAATGTACGCGACACGTGTTTCGCCTCAACACGAGGCATCATAAGGTATAATAGTCACTACGGAAGACTTTACAGTTGTCTTCTGTAGAGCATATATCTTAGCTAAGTAGAAATACTGACTGTCCGTTAAGTATAGTATAAGTAAGTATTGGATTTCCGCAAAGTATCACCTGACTCCATTAACCAACGACCTAATTGGTATAAAATAAAGCTACTACTAGTTTGACTGACTCAATGATCGCAGGATCGAAGCTTACATCAGAGTAAATATACATACTACTGTATATACATATCCTAAAGGTATTAATTTATAGTCTGATTGTCTCGCTAATCCCATTGGAAAAGCGTAGTGGATTAATGTCCATTCCTTCACCTCAGCTATGGGATATACAGGGTGTCCCTGTACTCAACGTCAAGCCGAAACGGGGTGACAGGATTGATTGTAACCATCATTAGAAAAATCAGAAAAAAATCTATCTCATGCAGTTTGAAAATTATGTGCATTTAAGAAAAACCTAGAAATTTGGTTAAACTAACCATTTTTCGGTTATTGTGGTTAATTTTTATTATTTTTGTTCATTTAAACTTTGGAATCGTAATCTGTAAATAACATTTCTAGAAAATCAGTAAAAAATAATGACAATTGCCCCAAGTTTCCTAGAATTAAGACTATTTGTTAAACTATGAATTTAAAATTTTCAAAATTTGTCGACTTTGAAAGGCCCTCCTTTAAAAAAAGTATTAGAGTACCTTGGCAAGTGCCATTAAAAGTCGGCGCATTTAATCAGGATTGTAAAATGGTACAATACTTGTTAGTTTCATACTAAAATAAAACAAGTAAAAAAATAAAAACTTCAAGTAACCCGATTTTTGCTAACCGATTTTACTCAGTTAAAATGTTTTTTTATTCGCACAAGCTCTTGGTAGGTTCTTAATTTTAAGATATTCAGATAGATTTTTTTTCTGATTTTTCTCATGATGGTAACAATAAACCCTGTCATCCTGTTTCGGCTTAACGTTGAGTTCTGGGACACCTGTATATGGGTTGTGAAAAAAAAATTTTAAAATAACTGAAATAGTATATTTTATTGGTATAAGAAAGCAGACGGGGTTCGAACTGGTATAAGTCTTATTCCTCCTTCAGCGTTCCTTATCACCCAGTATTCTCTACCGTTAATGATTTTCTTCTGTGAACGCTTGTTTACGCTCAGTTTTGAATTTCCACCGAAAAGGGAATCGTATGGTGGCGGTCGGCTGTCATCGTAGTTATATTTTCCAAACGTCACTTTCGACTTCGTTCGTTTTTGACGATGTTCGATGTTACTATTTATTTTGATACGTATAGATCTCTTGATGCACACCTGAAGAGAGCGATAAATTACGGAAAATATGTACGTCAAGACTTTCATAAATCTTACGTTAGAAGTTGCTAGTTAGAAGATGCTATATAACATTATTCGATTCTATCCAACCTATCTTAGCGTTGTTACACTTCTTTATTGAAAAAATAAAGTAATATTATGAAATAAAAATATGCATCCTACAAAAGTTTGGCAGACGTGCTGTTACTAAAATGAAAACAGTGAAGTGAAATACAAATACTATTGTGAATTAACTGAACCGTGTTTTTTCAAAAATGTTTCACCCGACAAATAAATGAAATAAGTTATTACAATTTGAAACAGAAAATAGTTTTCTTAGTGACAATAGGACAACCTATCATTTTTTTAAAAATCTATCTATCATTTTTTATAAAAAATGTAAAACTATAGCAAATGCTATATCATGATTTAATAATGTATTCACTATATAAATATAATTTTAAAGAGTATTCAAAAAGGTTTTGTATTTTTATAAAGTAGGAATTCCGATAATCTTTAAACACTTCTATTTTACTTGTTCATATGTTTTCATAGTTGTGGATTCGTATAATCTGTTATAATAATATTTATATTCATAATAAAATGAGTGTTTCCTTCAAGAGAATATAGATTGTTTGCGAAGTCGGGATTCAATTACTTAATTTTAGCCAGTTTGTGAGCTGGAGTATTTTAACACAATATGGTCCAAATAAATGAAACAATTTCCTCAAATCTTCAATTACAGGCTAACAACGCTCCTACAATGTCTATGAGCAGCATTGAAAACTTTTTAACAGGTGACACAACTGCTCGTTTGCCATCCTATTCCAATAAAAAATAGGAAATATAAATAATAAATAACTTTTGAATAACAATCTGAAGTCACCTCTCCAATAAACACAGCTATAGCTGCAGCTAAGCCAATTGCCATGATGATATACGTCATTGTCAGATCGCTGTTTCGCAGTTGGCGATCTTTTGACTGCAGGTCCAATGGACATATCTTGGTTGTTGGTAGATCGCGATGTTCCAGAAAATCCACTATGCCTGCTTGCAGTAGGCTTGTAATTCTGAATTGAGAAGATATGTAATTTTATAGACTCGACAATTATAAATACATTAAATATAGAGAACAACTCTAAATTCTAATAATAAATTCATCGTTAATATTAAAGACGTTTTAGGAGACTTTGTTTTGAAAAGTTCATATAAACAATAGTTAAATTACAAAAAAATAGCTAATAATCAATTTCTTTTTAGAAGTCGTCTAAATATATTAAACAAACAAATCGAGTAGCTAGTAGCGTAGTCTTCGTTACAGATACACAACTTTTATAGCCCACATATATCCCACTGCTCGGTACGAGACTTCCCCATTTCTGGAAGAATGGATTTTAAGCCCCCACATTTATCCCAGATGAATTGACAGAACACCCAGACTTGGAATAAATACCTACCCGTCGTACGTATATATTTATAGTTCTATCTACGTTGTGAGTTCGATTAATTCTAACATACAAGTGCTTTTTTTTGCTTTTGGCATGCATTCTTACCAAATTTTTTCTCCTCTTTTCATTGTTGGCGACATACAAAATAGTTCTATTTTTTCTTGATATCTTTAATTTTTGATGATTTTAATTGTCTATGGTTTTGGCTTTTTTGAATGAATCGAATTTTTTTTTAATAAAACGTAAAGCGGGCAATCAATAATTGCGCGCTTTACGTTTTATTAAAAAAACAAATTATTTTGTTATGCCTACTTCGCGATCTTATCTCGCTATAATCCAATCAGTTATAACTATTATTGTGTTATATGGAATACTTACACAACGTCAAAAATATCCTTCAGTGTCGAGTTATACGGATAAGCGAATGCTCTTGGTTTCTTCATAAATGAGTTGGGCGCAATTACGTAAGTACATCTATCAATCTCCGCGACTCCCGCCCGAGCTTTACTCAGGTAGTCGTTGTACATCAAATGTTCTATAGCCGTTTGTTCTTTCACCAAAACTGACCCTTCTTCTACCATCGGAAGGTACTCTGTATCGTCACTGACTGAACGAAATTGTGCTCGCCCGTTAGCCACCATTTTGCTTAAATAGTAAAGTTCCTCCGCTGGCTTTTATGGAAGTAATACAGAGTTGTTAATAAGGGTTTATGACATTACTTCATAATCGATCAAAATCATATATTAATACAAGAAAGGGTTAAAAGTCATACAAAAAATATTTATTTCAATTACAAGGAATTATTTTTGGAAACATCTACCGGTTCAGAAACAAAGAGGCGCTCTGAGAGAAAAGAAGCGGCACAAGAAAAACTCATCGTTTTTTTTTCTGCGCTCTTTTAAAAATACCGTACATAATAAAAAATATTATATTTTGTCCCAGACCGATTGATTATTTTTTACATATATTACTAATGTATTGATTGTATCAGTATTAACTAATTTAATAAAGTTTTCATACATTTCTTACGGTGTACTCGACGGCACCTCCTTCCGGTGCAACCCAACGATAGTTCTTTTTATACAGATCTTCAGGGCTCTCGATTTCCAATGTGAATTTTGATAATGTGAGAAAAGCGGTCAGATTGGCCGTGTAGAAGGCCGACAATAGTATTACAAAGAGCCACCACGTCGCGAAGAGCACTCGTGTTGTGTCTGAAATATACATATAAAGAATATATAACATACATATAAAGAATATATACGTAAAGAATTTTTTTTATATTAAACCTTTGCATACTAAAATAATATTAAAAAATCTTGAGCCATCCATTGTTCCTTCTAAATTTTTTCGCTGACTGTGTGTGTTTCACCTCAACTAAGTTAAAATTTTACGGTTGTCTTCCGTAGAGTCTACTATACCTAATGATGCCTCGGGTTGAGGAGATATACGTCGTGTACATTGTGGAAGAGTGGTGGTGTGTGTTTGATGTTGTTGTTAGTGATTGGGAAGTGGAGAGTTGCTGAAGGCCGCTTTTTCTGTAAGATTTAGTTTAAGTTCCCCGTAAATGCACTTAGTTCAGTAAAAAAACATATATTTTATTTTTCTATTTTTGTTTGTTTGTCGCGGATCTTAGCTAAGTAAAAATTCTGATTGTCCATATTCTATTATAATTAAAAACGTGCAATTTTCGAAAACTTATAGGACGGCCGCGCATCCGCATGACTTACAGGGAACTTTGGAGTTATCGTGCTACGTTTACATTTCTAGGAACAATTAATTACTTTCATTTGTTTAGGGCCTACCCTAAGGAGGTTATGCTCCGAGATCTCTGGTATATTTGGAATGAAAAAAATCACCGGACAGTCAGAGTAATCGACGTAGCTCTACAAATTAGTAAGTTGAAGTAGAAATGGGCTGGATACGTTTCTCAGACAATTCGTCAGACGTCGTTGGAACGCCTGTCGGCAAATATTATTCATATAGGACGCCTCCCGGATGGAGCGATAAACTTTGTAGGATAGCTGTCCGCATGAATGCGTGTAGCCGAAAATTAGGTTGGGGATCTTGAAAGAGGCTTAAGTCCAGCAGTGGAATACTGTAAGCTAATCATGATGACGATGACTTATTTACTCTCATTATTTTATTATTAAATCTGCCTTTTTTGCATTAAAAGTTACAAAAAAAAATATTTCCTAAACATGTAAAAGACTTGGTTTGATAATAAATATCAATAAATCTTCAGGTTCAGGTTTTTAATCATGCTAATTAGATCGATTTTAAATAAAATATTTAAAAAAAATATTATATAGAAAAGTACGGAGGTGCTTTATGTGTACTATATAATAGTACACATAAAGCGCCTCCGTACTTTTCTAGAAAAATATGAGCTACGTATGAAAAGTCTAAGTATTATGATACAAGATTACCGCCTGTCAAACATATTGTAGATTGATAATACAAGAAAACGATTAGTAGCATATACTTTTTTATATACTTTCTAGTGACAATAACACGAATAGGCGTGGGCGGTGAATGATAAATGAACAAAGTAATCATGCGATATTATTTGAAAACAGTGTTGGCTTTATATCATATGTTAAGGTTACGTTCTCAGTCTGATGATATAAAAATTTATGGTGTCCCTTACTGTCACTTCCATTTACTGTCTTTTTGAGTTACTCTAATATAAGTTTGAGATTAAATACGATAACGAGTAGGAACTCGAAGGAATAATATGTATTTTATGAGTGGTATTTGTCAAAATTGAATCTCTTTCACCTAATGTGATTTAATCTGAAACTTTCTTAGAAATTGTTGCTTGATAGCTCATAAAAGTGGATGTTGAAAGATTTTTATATGGGTATAAATATTTATATAATATTTTTTTATACATTACGGGGGGACAATATTATATTAAATAAATAAACAATAAAAGTGTAAAATATTACATAATATAAAAAAGAGTGTATAAGAATATTTTGTCGGTTTAATATGATGTTTCAAAGTATTTAATGAAAAATTCATTTTACACTTTTGTATTTGAGAATTCTGCTTTGCCGTTAATAATTCTGATTAGTAAATATGAATTAGAAACTTCAGAGTAATACTTCGGAATTTGTTTTTTAAGAGTTTATAGTAAATTAAGGTAGAATTAAATCCTTCTTCCTTTTTATTATTATACAATAAACATCTTACAAAAAATTTGGAAATAAACTCAAGCGTAAGACGTTTTCTACATTAATATTATAGTATATAATATAAGAGAAAACCAGGTTCCAGCAAAAGTCGAAAATGTGGGACAGCTGTATATAACTAAAACATAAAACTTACTGGCTTCTGGAGCTAAACTGGTGCCTTGCTTGATGAAGGAGCCGTACACAAACCAGATACTAGGTGATAAAGAAATAGGTCCTTCCTTGTCAGGCATAAGTTTAGTGCGCAAACGCGTCAGGAAAGTAATGCATGGGCCATAAATTACCACTGCTATTATTATAAGGTACCTGAAAAAAGTTGACAATTTAGATCAATGTAAATGGGCATAAAATGTAACCAGCAAATGATGGTAAAACACGAAAAATATATATTTTTTTTATATTTCATTCATCATAGAATTTATCGCAGGCTTGATGCTTCCTTTTATTGATTTTATGATTTAAAAGATAATAGAATAGGAACAATTAGGTAAGACTTTGTAGCGAGAAGGGATATAGTATGCGTAAAAGTACCTACGATGAAGTGTGTAAATAAAATAAAATTAATTAATATTTGCCACTTATACTGCATATACTGTAATAGTACATACATGTCTATATTTTTTTTTACTTATGCTTGTATAATTGTGATAGGCATGTGGTAGATTCACACTGGAGACAATTTTTTGTCAAACATTTTATAAAAAAAAATTGCAAGATTGATCTGGAAGCATATAAAGGCGCGAACATATCTGTGCAAATACTACATGCTTGCATAATACACTTCTGAATAGTAAAGGCTACTGTGGTTCGTTTGGTGCAGATGTATTACTCTAGAGAAAGGATATTAATAATAGGACGGGATAAACAAAAAAGAGAAAATATAAATAAATAATTTACTACTATTACTTCGCTGGTACTACGAATCAAAGGGTGGCTTGACCTAAGAAACGAGAATTCGCACACTGCTCGCGGTACTAGGCTGCCTCTCACCAATCGCTTACCCGAAGCGCGCTTAAGTCAGCTATCACTACGTTGCTCCATCTGTACTGTAGTGATGATACATTGATAAATGTATCACTAATGTAATAAAACTTTTTATTTGAATATAGAATTTTTTTTTATATTATATTTCTTCTTAAATTCGTAATTTAAAATTTTGAATGAAAAGAAATGAATTGTTTTAAATAAAAAAAAAGGATTAGTCGACTGACGTCTTTTGATAGACGTGTCAACCGTACGGCATAAGAAATTTAAATTGTATATATTGAGATATAAAATATAGAGTAAGTGTTAATAATTAATTTTATTTGGAAGAATTTCAATTACATTTCATTACGACCCCGGGTGTCGCCGTAAGCAGAACGGCTGGCACGCTACAGTACCTAGGGCGACCATCGTCAACCGGACGGTATTGCCATGTATGCCCTTTTGATCGTACGATCCTGTCCCATCCTCTCCAGCTAACCGAGCCTACGGAGTTTGTGCGCCTTTGTCTCTCCGACTATGTTGGTATCGATCAAAAGCTTGATTTCGGGTGTAATAAAGACTCTTCGGCTTCTATCTGGTCTCCTTTTTCGCCCCAGGATCTTTTAAGCAGGAGTAAATAAAGAGGGTCTAATTTAGGGGAGAAAAGAAAGTAATGAGAGGGGAACAAGGAACTAAAGAAAAGAGCCAACTACAACTTGATGCCGATATTCTATGAGGGATAAATACCACATTCATGCTATCATGGATCTGGTACATGTTAAATATTTTACACACATATACATTTCTTATTCTGACACTCACCATACATATGTTTCAAAAGGCGCAAGTAGACCCGACCCCGCTGCTGACTCAGTTGGTCGCTTCAACATCATTAACCACACACCTTCGTCCAATTCTTTGGAATATTGAACCATCTTATTGAACTTCGTGAATTTTGATAAAAACGCCGCTGCCATGTCCACTTTCTAATGTGGACAATTAGTTAAAAATAAAATTTCATTTATTCACTATTCCAAAATATTTTAAAACTGAGTTCATTATTTTTTTAAGATTAGTTAATACTGTAGCAAATGTACGATTTTTTACCTCTTCAAATAAACTGACCATACGTGAGGAGTAAGTAGAGTTTTATGAATTTTTCTGAGTTATTCCGTTAATATGATGAACGAAGGTTAAATAATCACCTAATAGTGATGGGGAATGTTACTTGGCAATATCACCGATTACCGTTGCCCATTCTTTATGGTTTGGTGTCCAATAATGGTTTGTTTTTGAAAATGAAGATGTTTTTTATTTTATAAAAACTAGCAATTTTATACCTAATTGTCCTGCATTAAGAAATTATATGTATAGCCTACTGATATATTTCAAGTGGGTCTATCAATCCTCTTTGGACAACTGTCGTGGGTTTATGCGTTTTCCATTCTCTTTTTCGCCAGAAAAAGAGAATGGAATGGAAATAGAGAAAAAAAAAACAATTTTTAACTAAGAGGACCTCCTTCATCTAATCAATTTACAGGGGTTTGCGAAACTATCACAAATCAGATAGAGAATTTCAATCCATAAATTAGATACACGGGAACATTCAATCCTATTTCTACGAAGTGTTTAATAAAATAAATAATTTTAATAACCGATGTCAGTAAATAAAGTATATTTTCTTTTGCAATTTATATTTTTCATATGCAAGTTATTACACAAATAAAAAAATTATTTGTGTAATAACATAACTTTACACAGACACACAAAACGTACACACACATTAATACGCAGTAATATTCATATTAAAGCTATGTTTTCACACGAAAGACAGGCATTCAGTCTCCTTATTAAAATATGTGCGATATCAATAAGGGACGTTTTTTAAAAAACACACCCTTGTTATTATATGTCAATTTGACATGATCGTGCCGCTTATTTTTCTGTATTAATACTTTTAACAAATAATAATGTTGTTTTTCAAAAGCAAACTGTTTGTCTTATTGAATTTATTTATATGCGACTGTAAAGACTGACAAGAAAATATGATATTTTTTTTTATATTTCCACATTAAATTGCCTAACTTTGAGAACACAAGAGAGACTTATCGAATTAGAGCTAACACTTTTAAAAGTAAAGTGGGATATAATATGATTAAGTGAAGTAAGAAGATTAGGCGAGAGCATTGAAGATCGAAAAGATTACATTCTATATTATAAAGGTCAAACAAAAGGATGTTATGGTGTTGGCTTCATAGTTAAAAAACATTTAGAACGAAACATAGGCGAATTTAGAGGCCGGAAGAGGCCTATGTGTCTCAGGACATGCTAAATACTAAATCGTTAACAGCAACAACAAACGTTAAAATGTAATTCAAATTAATATGTTACATAATTTACAACTTTTCCATGTAAAAAAAATATACGACTGTAACATAAGGAAAAAATAATGTGAATTTCTGAACCGATATTTTCGTCATATTAAGCGTTTAACACCATATTATGAGTAATAGTAAAAATCTTATCCGAATAATTTATCACATTATAATTGCATGGTACGCATTTGTCACCTACACAATAATATATGAATTGACCAAAGCACAAAAAAAATTGATATTTTTGAAATTAAAATACTTGGTGTATTAAATACTAAAGCGATCGCTCCGGGATATTTTTGGCGGGCTATAAATGACGCGTAAGATTATTGTAATCCTTCTTTTTTCATTTCGTATTTTATCCGTTTAATTTTATTATATTTCACTGTAATATAAATATGTATAAGAAAAGCTTATTTTTATTATAATGTAGCCATACTGTGAGCAAATCTTAAAAGTTATATTCCGGCCGTAATTATATTTGCATTATATATTAATCTTTCAAGACTGTAACATGTTTTTGTGCCGAATAAATAAATAAATAGGATTTCATAGCCGAGAGTTATAGGTTCAATTCCTTTATTTAATAAGAAACTGGAACAAATCCGATTCGACAAACAACGAACATTTCTAGAAATCCTCACGTGAGATTATAAGTAAAATAGATTTATTTGTTATTTCACTCACGCTGCTGTTAACAAGACTGATCAACGATGTCTCCGGTCTGCCGAAGCCAAATTCAAAATTGTTTTCCGGTGTAACCACCTCATACGTGAAGTTGAATTTCTGGCGTAAAATTTCAACGATCTGGAAAGCGACTCCGTATCCTGTTAACGTACCGTTATTTTCTGTCACCACCCAGCTCAGTGGATAATTCTAAAAAAAAAATAAAGTTTTATCATAATACCTACGTAAATGAGGGTAGATGAATCGATGACTTGTATAGTGTGGCTGCAATCAAAAATGGATGCGTAAATCGAAAATAGGGCTAGGTGGTCTGCTTTGGGATAGGTCTATAGAAACGATTAATATAGGTATATACTAATGGCCGTCACTTTTCGCGTACCTAGTATATATGTATATTAGCTACTACGTGGGACAGTCACCGAAATTTCTGCCCGAGGTCTACTTTCCAGGAAAATTCTGGAATGACATATCACCTAGGACATTCCTTTTTTTCTGAATCCCATCCTATTAAAAGATTATTTCTCAATGAGAGGAGAATCGGAATACAATAACTATCGAGACAAACTGGATATACACAAATTACATCTAGGGGCTAGAAAACAATTATTCTGTTTATAAGCAATTTTATTTTTGCTTGTGATCCCTTGGTTCAGATGTTTGTACTTCTAAATATTCACTGAACTAAGCGGTCCTCAAGCCAATACAGACTATCCTCAGAGTTGAACCATGAGTTCACAGAGTTATACTTTTTAAAAATATCTGAATTACTTTAAAGTGCCAGAGACAGATTTTTTGAAGTGATTTTACTTTAAAGTGCCAGCGAGAGACAATATTTCGTACTTCATAACAAAAAATTGTTAGATATTGTGAAAACTTAATATTTTTAATAAATTTATTGTGCATTTTATACTTACATTATATGTACCAATTCTAAGATGTTTTCCATTTATAGTGTTTGCTAAGGCCAGCGTTTCATTCTGCCTATTTGTCAATCGAAAGTCTACAATATATAAGTTTAATTCAGGTAATATATATAAAATAGTTTTAAAAAAACGCAAATCGCTATTAAATAAATATTTATTATTAAATTTAAAGAAA
The DNA here is from genome assembly GCA_031353405.1 of Baronia brevicornis. Classification (NCBI taxonomy): domain Eukaryota; kingdom Metazoa; phylum Arthropoda; class Insecta; order Lepidoptera; family Papilionidae; genus Baronia; species Baronia brevicornis. Next base: position 249,965 of record JASFAT010001437.1, read on the forward strand.
TTATACTTACTTATATTTAAAAAGAATAATAACAGTATTTCCGATGTTTAGAACATAATAAACAACTTGCATAATAAATTCTATTAATAAAAAAAAGTTGCATAAAAATTTTCAAACCTTTTAATTTATAAATAATAAACTATTTCTTTAGTATACTTAGAAAGAAATAAAATTTTTAAAACCTTATTATAACATTATCGAAATACGCCAATTACCATGTCTGGGGTTGTCGTATACACTTTCGCAAAAGGTGACATTACATATTGTGGAGAATATCAGGTCTACGCCGATGCCCATGACACCATTCTGCACAGTCAACCAATCCCGATAAACATTTGACCAATGCTGGTCATGTGTGTGGTCAATGTGACATGCATCGATTGAGTGTGAGGATGCGCTACCTAGAAACACCACACACAAGCCGTCACCACCCAGTCCGTGTTGTGATTAATGCACGTTAGATTAATATGGACATGATTTATTATTTTCTTGTTATATATTAACATCAAGGGTATGTAAGTTGTTATTAAATAGATTAAACAAATGTAGCGACGATCTTTAATACTTAGTTAGTGATCGTTTCCTTGTTTTAACAGTAGTATTTTCGGGTTATTCTTAGTCATGAGCATTCTTCTCAACGAGGTTGTACTCATCACTTCGGTTGTCAGCTCACTTCACAATTCGTTGTCATTCATCGCATAGGTACTAACATTTTTTTCGTGCACAAGTTCACAGAACCATTAAGTGGCAAAAGCCTTTATTTGGTCGGTGTTTTTGGTTTTCATATCGGGAAAACTGTAAAACGAATCTCTAAATGGTATATAATATAATATATTATAGCTATAATATCACAAATTAAATAATCAAAAGTTTATTAAAAGCATTTTGCAAAATATAAAAATAAAATTAGGCCACTCCATACTTATATTATGATCACATTAATATTTTTATTGGGGCGACAGCGTGGAAGGTTAGGTAAATTATTGTCATAGAAGATAGTTATAGTAGTGGTATATAAGGTAAATATAATAGCAGTTACGCGCAAAATAAATTTGCGTTTTGGGTTCTGTGCTAAACTTATTATTAATCCGCATAATAATCTATCACAAAGCCAAAACGATATTGAGGATAGATTTCCCAAGATACCCCCTTTCCCTAGTGGCTTCAGTATGCTGGAATGTTCGGTCACATTTTTCATTATCAGTGTGTTAATTATAATTTAACAAATTGTTATGGTGGCAGAGGAATTGATATTAAAAATGTAATAACAGCACATTACAATGCTTTTGAACCACTATATAGTCGCTTCTTATAGGCGTTTTTAAAAAAAATATTAATTTGTATGTATACACAATAATACAGTATAGTAATATTGTATACTTCCCATTACTATTTGGTTCTGAAGCAGCCCAATTGTATCGAAAAGAAACGTGACTTTTTATAATATAGAAAAAGAGCGGATATATTGCACGTATATTGTGCAATATATCTGCTCTTTTTCTAGTGTCTTAGATTATTGTATTTTCCCTAAAAATTCAACCGTCTGTGATTAAAGCCTTGTTTGTCTAATACAGAACCCTAAGATGTTCTTCCATTACCGTAGCAAATTTGTTACAATCATGTTTATTGTTTTTGAATACAGAATAGAGCCAATAAAGGGTTTATGTAACTATGACACAAAATTACCTGTGCTGTCGTGACCGTCACCTTTTACCTTAATTGCAGACTTTCATTTAATCGCTTGAGACTGCAATTGATTTTTATGTTATTTGAAAAGTTTTATGTCAAAAATGCAAAAATTAAACTTTAAAAAAAATTAAAATAATATTTTAATAATTAACGTTAAGATACTAACAAAAACCGTTACAAAGAGTTTTTTTGGCGAGATTAACCTAAAGGCTGAGATTCAAGGTTATGAATCAGATGATTTAACTACTTATTTAAGATTTAGGGGAAAGTGGGGGAATTAGGAACCTTGCGTAATTGTGTTCTCAATTACTCACGGTTCCTGCTAGGTAAGTAATACTACACTGTCCGTCCGCAGTTTGTCCGGGCTCCGCAGCGGTCACTCTTCGACCACCCAATTGGTTAGCGTGCTACACCACATGGCGGCCGAAAGTAACTACGGCCGTTATACCATCGGGGTTTTTCTCGATATATCTGTAGAGAAGGCCTTCGACCGGGTGTGGCATGACGAACTAAATCTTTAAACTTCTCGAACACGCTACCAAACCGCCTTCCATAGTGTGGCTGGTGGACTCCTTCTTTCAAGAGCGTAGCTTCTGCGTGGAATGCGAGATAGCAGTTTCTTCCACACGCTCCGTTGAAGTCAGAGTCGCCCAGGGTAGCTGCCTATCACTAGTCCTGTACATCGTGTACACTAACGATATCCTCTCTTAGGAAGGTCCTCTCCGAGAGTGGGAACAGGGTGCCATGTTAGTACTGTACGCCGACGATAGCGCACACTTCGCGTCATCTCTTCGTCGAAGCTACAGATGCTGTTGGATCTGTTTTCAAGGTGGCTAGACAGTTGGTGGATATCTGTTTAAGTCGGGAAGACATTCGCCCTTGTAACTGGCCATCTTCGTAATCTACCGCCGCTTCTCAAGCTACGAGGGCAGGACGCACGCTAGGCGACCACAATTACGTACCTCGGAGTCTGCATAGAGCGCGCGCTGAGGCTAACCGCACAAGTAAAACATATGGTTAATCCGACAAAAGCCGCGCGCGCTATCCTCTGACCTGTTCTTGCCTCTTCCCGTCCCTACGAAGCTGTGGGTCTACAAGACGTACGTCCACTCGCGTCTGAATTGCCTCACCAGCTTGGTGGACGCTGGTATCAGTCCAGGTACGTTCAGATCCAGCAGAATCTGGCTTTGCGCATCATCGTCGGGGCCGCTCGCTATGTACGAAATGACGTCAAAGTAAGTGACCTCAGAGTGAAAAGCGTCCAAGATTGTGATCCAGTTGGCTTGAAAGTTGTTTGACCAAGCTGACTATGGACCACATACTTACATAAACAAATTTGCATCCTGGCACCCGAGGGACACCCGCTCTCACGTGAGTTCCTCTAGCCGCCGTCCGGCCCCTTAGGGCGATGGGCTCGATTGGGATGATTCTGGCTACTCTAGAGATACGACGCGACGTCGAAACTCAGGACACCTAAAAAAAAGCCGCTGGGAATGGCGGCACCAGTGACCTGGGAGCTGTCTCCCCTTCAAGATGCCGCATGAGTTGTGGGGTTTACCCCCGAGGCTCGTTATCACACTTCAAAAATGGGTGGGGTGTGGAAGACCTGTTTTGCTTTGCTTGATCCGCGGTTAGTTGGCGGCGATAGCGGAGCAGGAAACATGTCTTGAAGCATAGGGCTAAGTGCCAATGGAAGACTTGATTATATACTAGTTTCATTTTATAAGTCTGTAGCTAAATGAATATTCTTGCTTATACTCTATAGTATGTGAGTAGCTACAGTTTTATAGCTTGACATCCTTCATCAGCTTACGGCTTACGACACATATATTGAATAAGAAAAATAAGCAGCTTTGCCAGATTTTATCTAACACGCTAATAAAAATTCAACTAGAGGAAAAACAAAAAAGACAAAGTGAGAAGAACACCGAAATAGTCCTATAATGTCCTTTTCCGGATTTTTAATTAAAACTTTTTTTAATTAAAAATCCGGAAAAGGACATTAAAACAATACAAAAGAATTATGCAACGCAAAGCATGAATCCCCAGCCACGGAAGATTGGATCATGTGCGCCAATTGTAATCTCTGGGCACTCATGATAAATGTACTAAAGGCGATATTATTAAATGTTATGTGTATGATATACACACAAACAAATTGTAGTTTATTATAAAGATTAAATTGTGTCGTTCTTAATTAACCCATACCGTTCGTATTTCTTCCGTAGAATGATCCCAATTACACCATAGGGTATCGGGTAAATTGAAACGATAATTTATTTGTTTTCGTTTATATTTCTAAGAAAACATTGCTTTTTAATAATAATATAAGATAAGCAAAGTTTGTATTATAAACTGTTTGTGGCTTTCTTCTATTATTTTTGAGCGTTGGAAGTTAAGTGTTCCCAATTACTACACTTTCCTGTTACACCTACTCATTATTTAAAAACATTAAACTGAAATGTGAAAATCAGTCCTTGTTTTTACTATTTACCTAATCTACTTATGTATGCCTTAACTGTTTTCGTTTCCTTATCGCATTAAGCAAAAAATTGGAATGCAAAGGTACTAAATATGGAAACTAAATTACATTTGAATTTTGTTGTTAAAGATGAAGCAAATGCTATAAACGATCACGCATTAGCTTGTGTTGTCGAAAACAGATAATCTTAATCATAATGCAATAACATTATGATTAAGATTATCTATATTTTGCAACGATTTAGCCCCTCTACTTTACCTTTTACTACTATTTTTATGAATTTTGAAGTTTTAGTGGCAATATTATAGTGGCCTATGATTGAAAAACGAATGCCGTAATACATATTTTGTGTTAGATATGGCGTAAATAAAGGTTCCATTTATTTTAAGGTATTTGTGTCCAAACAGTTATTTTCCCTTTAATCACCTCATTGTATTTTATATATTTATTTGCTCATTCGTAGGTTGATAGCAATTAATATTGGCAGCTCACTTAAGAAGTCACGGCACACATATTAATTTCATTTCATTTCACTCACCTCTAGAAATATATAACAAGTGAGCGGAATAATTTAAGAAATTAAAAGAACAGCGACGGACTTTCAATTACGTTTGTCACTAGAAAGTTTAAATAGAATTTTAATTATAAAATATGTTGTTAAAATTGACTGAATAATTTTAACTTTAACTACTCTGCATGATTTGGTGTGGTCCATTTGTACAATCATAAGGCTTGTACGTCTTATAACGCATTTTATCTTAAGATAGCATCGTCTGCTATCTTAGTGTTTTAAGACTAAAATTTAAGATTGAATGTTATTAAAACGTTATAAATGATGTAACGGTCTTTTCCCGCCAACTTACATAAGCGACGTGTGTTTAATTAATTGTTTAATTTTCGTGGTGTATATAGTTCGATTAAGGCGTATAAGCGAATTAATATGAAATAAATGAATTTATGGTAACTTTTTAAGTTGACTGAAAGAGTCCATAGGTTTTGGTAAAATAGCCTGTATATTTTCAAGACGTAACGTGATAAATTACTAAATATATTTTAAGCTGATTTGATGTCATCGTATTTTACATGACACTGGCATAATAGTTGTAACTAATTGCCACCAAAGAAAAAAAATGATGTAATTTGGAATTTTTGTGCAAAGTATTAACAGTGACTTGTTGCTTTTGTTTATTTCAATTCGTATTGTTATTAATTTTTTTTACATCATTTGAAATTTCTTGGTGTAAGTCCCTTTGCCGCTCGTAAATATACATTATTTTAGTTAAATTCGCCTAAAACAAAATTTTATTTTATTCTAATTTTCTATCTAACATATAAATAAATCAGTTAAAACTTTGTCATACTTGATATAATTAGCCTGTATTTTTCTCGAAAAAAGAGAAAATGAACTTTTTAAAGTAAATGGTTTCTATTTAATATAATTCGAGTACACGTAGAGTAACTTTTTTGAATATAATCACGTTAGTCTTTTAATTTTGAAGGAGGCTGTGTAGTAATTGACTGATACATACTTGATGATAATGATGATTATATAGAAAGTGACAAAAATGAGCATGTGATATTAGTTTCATTCTACTAGATAGAATCGTTATGAGAATAATCATCATAACGATTCTAAGCCACTCTCTCTTACATCATTGTCGTGAGTGAGTATATTACATCGGTCGTTATTAGTGGCTAGTGAACAGTATTCAATACCTGTCATTTGTGTGAATATCCTATCCTCTCAATGGAAAATATTATGATAACCTTAAAAATTGTACAACCGTTTTATTTTTGTTAATAGCTTTAAAAAATTGAATAATGAGGGAAATATTTTTATCAAATTGTGAAAAAGCATTTGTTCAAAAAGTTGTATCTGAGGGCCGTGTAAGTAATTTTCATTTTAATACCATGAGGTCTATAAGTAACGTTTTTACTATTTATATCAACTTTTTTGTAGCGTCTAGATGGCAGAAATTATAATGAAAGTCGAAAATTGGAAATAACTTTTGGATCAGACTATGGTAGCTGTATTATTTCTTTAGGGGAAACAAAGTGAGTATTTATGTTTTTAAATTAATGAACTATTTACTATAAAGTGAAATATTAAATGGAGATCCCATGAATTTTTTGTGTTTACATCCGTAATATTTAATCTAATTTCAATATGTTTAAATTTAGAAATTTACTCACGAGTTAAACCCATGGAAATGTATTGCTTCTTGAGGACTTTGTCAGAAATAATTGAAGGTCATTTCATCTACACGTTTATTAAGGATTAGGTTTTTGTATGAAAGTGCTCATTTATATTTCTGGTTTTTGTTATTTTATTTTCTATGTATTTAAAAAAAAACTTATTTCAGAGTTCTAGCTCAAGTAACATGTGAAGTGGTACAACCTAAACAAATAAGGCCAAATGAGGGAATCCTTTACATCAATGTGGAAATTAGTCCCATGGCTGCACCCCAAATAGAATCTAATAGGCAAACAGACCTCAGTGTATATCTCAATAGACTTTTAGAGAAATGTTATAAAGATTCAAAGTGTATTGATCTTGAATCATTATGTATTGTAGTGGAAGAAAAGGTATGTTAGAATTTTTATATAGAAATTTACTAATTTACATTTTGCATATTCTCTTTATAAAGGGATAGTATTTTAAATGTACAAGTTGATAGTAGAAAACATTCATAGTTAAATATAGTGTAAATTGGTTAACCATGAATGTCTTCTACTGTCTACATTTTATCCCAGGCATAGTCCCCTCCAAGATAGCAAGTAATTGCAATTGCAAATTTCTTATTTGATTATTCATACAATATGACCAGTTTCATTTGCTTGTTGAAGCAAGTTCTTTAACTGTTCTTTGCAATACTATTATTTTATATATGTATATTAGACATTGTTTTGTCAAGATATTTTTAGCACTCTATGACATCCCTACTTTTTGGAGGTCTCTAGTTTTTTTATGAGATCAGAATTGAGCACTGTTAAGTAGCTGATGAGATGGTCAATTACACCTACAATATTCCGAGGTCAAGAGTTCAACTTTCTGTTACAAAACAACTTCCGTATTTTGAAAAAATATATTGCCCTAAGAAAAATTATTATATTAAATCACTTAGTGGTTACTGGATTATCTCAAAGGGTATTTATAAGTAACAATCATAAAAAAACCTCTGCAATAGTCTATTGCTCCACATAGACCCCCCTCAAGAAGTGCCACTTAGCCCAGTTTCAGACTTGACACATCCAGTTTTTACTTGATCCAGCCACCTTGCACAGATTGTCACAGCATCTAGGCAGGAGGTACTATGTTTGCCAAGACAAAAACAACAGCTCAGTTGGCTAGACTTCTCTATTCTCCATCGAGTTATTACAGTGTTGGTGTGGACTATTTCCTAGCACAAGCATTATAAGCTTAGAATGGTTGAGCAGAATTCTAGTAATATGTAAAAATATTGCTAGCCTTCTTTCTAAAAAAATAAGATGCAGTTTCCACTCCAGTTGTTGATTCAATATTGATGAAATCAAATAAACTTAAAATTTCCTTATTTTTTTAGGTTTGGTCTTTAAGAGTAGATATAAAAATATTGAACCATGATGGCAACCTTATAGAATGTGCAAGCATAGCTACTCTCACCTCACTTGCTCACTTCAAAAGACCTGATGTGACAAGAAGTGGTGACAAAGTAATAATACACACTTTGGCTGAAAAAGATCCTATACCAACAGTACTCTATCACTATCCAGTTTGTTTGACATTTTCTATTTTCAACAATGAGTAAGTATATAAGTTTTAGTTATTACCTATGTACTTTTTATACAAAATTTTTAAAGAAGTTAAATTTTGCCTTATGAGTTATAACTTTCAAAATATTTTATCACAATCAACATTTTTCACTGCCACTTATGTATATTATTAACAAAAATTAGATAAAAGTAAAACATGGACTAGAAAAGGGTATTTTAAAATTTATTTTGGTTGGTTCCATATTATTATAGCATAATTCATCTTAAAATATATTTTTGGTTGATTGTCTAAAAATTAATTAGACATACATAAAAAATACATCAAGATTTGTTGTGATAAACTCCTTTCTAAATTATTCCTGTTAGTGTGAAAAGGATGAGATTTATTAAATAATCAAATACAAGAATATGTACAAAAGTGAAAGTAACTTTTTAAGTTTGTGTATGCTGTAGTAAACAAGATTTTAAAATATATAAACGACAAAAAAATCTGGAATACTAAATAGATTTAAAAAACTCAAGCAGATTTAACACATTATTTGTTTGGTTTTGTGACCGTTACATAGCTGATTTGACTAAGTGTCAACTGAGTAAATATATTTAAGCACAAATGTGTGCAAACAGAATATATAACCATTTAAATTTTTCAAAAACATGTTAAAATTATTTTATAAGGTAAGGCTTTTAGCCGTCCTACAATGTGACTGCAAGAGCAAATACCAGAAAATGTGCTGAAACATCTTGAGTAGTAAATCAATCTGCAATCCTCAGTCTGCCTGCTAAACATGGATAACGACAACAACCCTTAATTTTGAAGCTTGGCCAAGGCCAGCTGGTCTGTTACGGCTGTATTGATTGTGTATCTTCATGCATTGAGCTAATGTTACTTTACAGTAAGACTGTTTGATCACATTTTATTTCAGAATTCTTATATCGGATCCTAATTTTATAGAAGAATCAGTATGCACAAGTAATGCAGAAGAAGGGGGCAACAAAGGTGGTATTCTAGTTGTAGGTATGAATCAATATAAAGAGTTATGCTTGTTAGATCTGACTGGAGCTGCCATTTACAGTTCTAATCTTGTGCACAAGGCATTATTAAGTGCCGCTGATAGATGCAAGGAAATTGTTGATATGGTGAAAAAGTTTATAATAGATGATGATACTTTAAGGTAAGTCTGTCAATTATAATGAATATGGTTTTGACTTCATATATGATTGGGCTTTTCAATTAGATGAAGAGATGAGCTGAATAAGACCACTGACATAGATTAGATGCTAGATGCAAGATGGTCTATGTGGCGAACCTTGGGAAAAAACCTAAGTCTGATAATGATATGTAGACAAAGAACAGCCTGGAAGTTGAATACAGTTTAGTTTTGAATACCCAGGAAAATATCTAAACTTTTAATTTTAATCGACTTTTTACATAGACTCATGCTTTTGACAGTATTTAAAAAATGAATGATTTTGTGCAGGTATTGTTACGATACCTATGTTGTTTATGTGGAGATTCGGTAAAAAGCTATTAATAAGGATCTTGTTATGTAGGGTCCTAGTTCATCATCAAAAAATTGTTTAGGATCTTTTGTGTTGTAATTGTTTCAAATTTTCTGTTATATGTATGAATCAAATCATCTGTATGAGTAAGGTCTTTAAATATAACTAAAAACTAACATAAAATATTGTTGTTTCAGACAAAAGAGAGTCAAGAAAAACTTTGCAGATATTATAACTAAAGAACATATTTTATCTCACACTAAAAGAGATTTAAGTATTTGCCTGAAAAATTATAAAGTAGATGATGTAATGATTCAGCAGGATGAAGAAATGAAGGATGTTGATGAACCGGAACCAAGCAAATATGATGGTAATTATTTAAGTTCTAACACAACTTCCAGAACCAGGTTAAATATTGAACCCTGTTAAATGTTTTTTGTCTGCCAGTTTTCATATTTTATTTAAGTATCTATCATATATATATGTTAAATTAAAGTTACAAAAGTCAATTATTTTTTTTAATTTATTTACAGTTGTGCCTTCAATGCCACAAACAGCGGAAATTGTTGCAAAGAAAGGAGCTACAACGTGGATAGAAATTTCTTCAGAGTCAGAGGAAGACTGATTATTGATAAAACATTATTGTATATTTCAAAATGTAATAAAAATTACATTTTACACTTTAATATTATTAAATAATATCTTTTTATGGTACTTATTACAATTATTTATATTAGCATTGCATTTCCCTCGTTAATTAACAATCATAACATTTGATAATATAAGAATAATAGCATACAATAAAAAATTATTAATTTACTATACTACATTAAAACAAAACATAGATTTGTGATCAATTGGAATATGAAGCTATATAACATTTTCCACATAATCAAAAAAAATATTGAATCAATCACAGCGGTCAGATAATTAGATGGAATTAATGATGGTTTATTTTTAGATCAATATTTCTAGTCCAAATTTATACTTCAAGACAGATTTCTACCTAATACTCCATTCTTTTTGACTATTTTAACAGGACCATTTTCATATAAAATGTTTACTTGGAAAGGTTCACATAAATAATTTTGATATGATATACAGCCATTTTTAAGTGCATTTATATGCAGTGATAGGAGTAGTAAATTTTATACAGTTCAATCTCAAAATTAACTTTAAATATATCATCATTAATAAATTACGACTTATCTGATCACTAGGAATAATCTCAATATATATCTACATTTCATTTTAATAGCTCATTTATTTTAATAACTTCATAATAAAAAAGCACAAAAGTACTTTTACATTAATAATTTTATTGCATACATATATACCTATTAGTTTCAAAGTAGATTGAAAATTTAAGATGAGAAATAACCAAGTGGCCTAAAACTAAAGATAAATTACACACTTCATAAATAATCACTTTCTACACTGAGTCTGAGTTCATTCCATTTTTGTGGTCTAACTTATTGCCGTTTGTTTTAACCATGTAAATGAAATAGGTCATGATCTCCTTCTCATTCACCGGCAAGGATTTGAAATGTTTTTGGATAGCCTGTAAAGTAGAAAAAGTATGTGTTAAACCCATTTTACTGTATAAAGTTACATCGAAATATTGAATGTAAAGGTATCAAAAATCACATTAAAACTTACATCTGCCAGTTGAGCTTTGTTTAATCCTGGCCTTGTTGGCACTTTATAATGTCTTTTGTATCTCCTTAAAGTGTTAACTTGCAGTTGGTACCAATCTATCTCTGGGGAGTCTACCTCTGCCTCATTGCTATCATCTTCTGAGTCTTTAGGCCTCCTTTGTTTTGTTCTAGCACATTGTATCATATTTTTATGATAATCACAGATATATGTATGTCTAGCCTGAAATTTAAAGAAATATTGTGTTATTTAACCAAGTCTATTATTTCCGAGTTTTTTGAATTATTGCTGAATACTTTAGACACCAGCACTGTCGTACTAACCTGATGATCGATATTGAGTTTGAGCCTCCGTTGAGCCACTGTTTTTTGTACACGCTTGCTGTATGAGGCGTTGCCAGCAGGTCGCCTACAGCGATCGCCGTCATCCACAAGGCAACATATTTGGTCTGAATTACCTCTGGAATCTTCTTCTCCTGTACTAAACCCGTTGTTCATTTGATACTCTCGTTGAATCATATATAACAGATAAATAAAACTACTACGCTAGACCTTGCACCAGGCGATGAGAAATAGTTCGACGTATTCACTTAAGCCTCACAATTGAGGTTAGAATATGTAATAACACACATCATTTCTACAAAACCAACTTACTAATAACACAAAAAAGGGTAAGTGGTTATTAAAATTTCACACTGCATTCATGAAATATACAAAATTTATTAATGACTGTACTTTTGCAGTAAAATAAAATGTCCATTGCTTCACAATATCACACAAAATACTGTATTTGCAATTGCTTTCACGGAATTTTCTTCACTCGGTATTACCACCGCAGGCAGGTTCTACTATCGACGCGCATATTTTCATAAAATTTGTATTACTTCCACTGAATAATAAACTTATTTTTTACCGAACGCCATTCGAATATACGTCTCTTCCCGTCACCTTAACGCAATAGTGAAACACACACACAAACGAATATAATCATGTGTATACGCTATACAGTAGTCAGTTCAGTATAGCAAAGATAGATGATTGTACTGTACAGCTGAAGTATACACTCAAAAACAGTTCATGTTGAGAATGATTGTGTGCGTGCTGGGATGCAATATGTTCACAGCGTAGCTATAGGTAAGTATAAACAAAAAATAAAGCGATCTCGAAGTTGCTTATTGGTTACTCTATGGCGGGATATTCAATTTGGACCAATCAGTAACCATTGTCACTGACATCGCCTGCTTATGGATTCATTACGACGAACAAACGCGAAGTTCCCTACGTAATAAGAATAAGCGCTGAAATCGTGTGCTCGTTAGCAATAAATATATACTCGGTGAGTTTTATTATTACTTCTAATTATCAAGGCAATTTGGTAAAAATCAAAGCAGTGTAAACATGGCTGTAATTTAACATTACTAGTGTTTTGTTTGAAGGGATATTTATAGTTTTACTATCTAATTTTGTAAGCAAATGGCTGCCGAGTATCAGAGTACAGTGACATTATATATAAAACAATATTGAATACGTGAGTATGAGTACATCATATTCATAAATATAGGTTATTTACAATATACTGCAAAATGTTTGTTTCGTACATTACACAGCGAATTATAAATTTATTGTTTATCTTACCCAGAAATGCATAAAACGAATTTCCAATTGGAATAAATATGCTACGAGGACACAATATTTTTTTGTAGATTCATATATGACACGTAGGAGACACCACTAATTAAAATACATAAAAATATTTTTGTATTCTTATTATAAACTGAAAACTTATTATCTTTATCAATCACATAACCACAAACATTATGTATAGATAGATAGGTATATATTTAGTACAACAAACGCGCGGGAATCGCAGCGACAACTTTGCGCCATAAGAAGGCACAGTTACATGTTTATACAATATTCATTAGAAATATTTATATTTAATTTACATTAAAACATAAATGTACATGTCCAGGTTATAGGATTTAAAAAATGTTTACATTTAAATTTGAGTGATACGTAAACGTATTAAAACGTTCAAATATGTGTAAATCAAATATGAGTAAATAATTGTTATGAAAAATAGGTATATAATAGGTACTAAGTTATATATGAGCTCTTGTTTATTTTATTTGTCTATACCAAATATCAAACTTCCGAGTTACAACTTTGAATAGTTTTCGTAACTTTAGTATCCATGAATATGTACATTTTCAGGTATTATATTTACTATGGGGTGGACTACAATAATTTCGAGGTGTGTGTACTATTTGGTTTCTAATGTTCATATTTTTCTGTTATAGCAGTTTTCATTATCATCATCATATGAAAAAATAGGTACAAGGACACTTTCAGATAAAAAAGTAAATATCAAAACGCATAAATGAAAATTATTTTTATTAAAAAACGTAAACTTCTAGTCCATTGGAACTTATGTAGTTTGAAGGAAATGTTTAATAGATAAATGTTCTAATTTTAAAAATCTACATGGTTTGAACAAAATGCTTTATACATTTTTATCCTGATTTTTTTTCTAATATTAAAACAACTATCAAAATTACTCATATCTTGTTTGTTTGGCACTACAAAAAAGGTAAGAGAAACGTCGGGATTTAGTTTCGAAATAATAATCAAAAATTATGTAAGTCCAGAAAATTGTTCCCACGAAAAGAAAGCATATATACATATGTATACATAATACAAGTACCCTATTCACTGCTAACACTTTGTTTACTTAAAAAAAATCATAAATGTTACTCAGATTGGTATAGAAAAAGTATATTTGGTTAAAAATCAATTATTCAATGTTTGTTGCTTTTATTCCCATAGTAACGCTCATCGAGTGAGGTTGTTCGCAATGGTGTAAAGTAACACGTTATAGTCGTTTTGGTCGCCCATGTCTAGCAGTAGACTGCCGCTGGCGGTTTATAATGAAAGTTATATATTACAGAGGTAGCTGTAGTGCGTTTAAAATGTAGTAAACCTTATGACTATGTTATGACCAATGTTTGTCATAACCAATTTTTTTTATGGGATGGAAGGCAAACGAGCAGGCGTGTCACCCGATGGAAAGCAATCAGCGCCGCCCATAAACATACGCAGCGCCATAGGCAGTGCGGAAGTGTTGCCGACCTTTAAGAAAAGTGACATTATGGGAGTGGGAGGAAGAAAAGTAGTGGGAGGGGGAAGGGGAGTAGGAGGGGGAGGGTGTTGGGCCTCCGGAACTCAGACCGCTCACCGTACGAAGCGCGGTAGTTAAGCTACCACTCAGATGCCGGTTTTCTGCGGGAGTGTGGTACTTCCCCGGGCGAGCCGGCCCATTCATGCTACAGACAAATATTATGCCATTCCTGACAAACTATTCGTCTGCAGCGTGGTTATAAGCTTGTTATAAGCCGTTTTATTTCGATCAGTAATTAAAAAAATAATGATTAAGCTAAGAATAGAAGCTTCTTTTTCTAGCTCTAGAATTCTGATGGTTCTCTTGCGTCTAAATTAATACTTAAGAGCTGTATCTACACTGTCGACGTAGCGTTTTCTTAGCACACTAAATACTAAAATAAATTCTGCAGCATTGTACATACGGAATTAAATGTTATTTGAGAGTTCGAAGGACGTAGGGTCAGTATATATTTAGGATCTTATTTAGATGAGACATTATGTGGAGAGCTTTCTATATGATCAAATTACATCATACTCTGATGAGCAAACGACAAAACCGTACGTAGAATAGGTAGAAATATCAGATTTTTGCGTAAGTTTAGCGCAACCACCTGTAGATAACAAGACAGTTTAACACTTAAAATCACCCAACATGCGTTTTGCCAGCGAAAACTCTGCACTCATCGCGGAACTGATACCAATTTCGAAGTATTCATAATTCAGAGATTTAACCGTTAATAATGAAAAGAAAACAAGTAATATAACAAAAACATTTTTTGAATTAATTAATTAAATTTAATTTATTTATTAATATTTGAAGAAACCGTAGGATGTATAAATATATATATATGTATATATATATATATATATATACATATATATATATATATATATATATACATATATATATATATATATATATATATACAGTGTGTGAATTAATAGTAGGAATTAAAAAATGTACGTTTTGTAGACGTACTACATCTCAAGTAAGAGATTGGAAAAGTTTAAATAGTGATTTACATGGCTGGCGACGGAATAGTTTTCTTTTTTTGCTTGGAATGGTGTTGTGCGCCCTAAGTTCTTCACAGCATGGTCGCAAGGACTCAGAAGGCTCCCGAGTGCGGAATGAGAATAATAACAACGATGGCGATGGGATTGTCGTGTCGACAATAATGAACTTTACTATTTATTAGATCGGCGAGATCTATCAGTTTGTTTCCTTTTGTTTTACAAATTTCTTCCAGTTCGCTACCTATGTATGTGTAAAATCTATTGTAGGTGTACATGTTAATAATAGTTGAACCATGCATGCATGGATCGGCCGGCTAAGTGAAGTACTACACTCTGATAGAATGTTGCGACTGCGTAATTGTGTTTCGACATGTGAGTGTAGTGATCCGGTGGCTCAACTTCTTTCTCCTTCCTTTACTATTTTCTTTCCGTCCAGTTATATCCTCTCTTTATTGCACTAAACTTGAATGCATCTCCAGTACTGTTTGTATTGCAGATGTCTAAGAGCGGCAGCGATTGCTTACTATTATGTCATCCATAATGAATTAAATTTTATATATGTAATAGATAATTGGCGTAATGGGCGGAACCTTTAGAACCATGCACGTAATCGAATTAGATATTTAGTTCGAATTATATTTTAGTTTTCTCTTTAGTTCTTCTTGTCTCTTAGACATTGCGTATCGGATCAATTGTTATACTTTAATTGATAAAAAAGTTGAATTCTCAATAATTTTTATTCTATTTTTTTTTCATTTTATGTTCATTTTGTTGTAGGTAGTGTTTTAAATTGTTCAGTTCTTGATGGTGACGTCTAAATTACTCCTCTGGTCCAAATATTTTCTTAACCATGTCCTCGGTGAGTTACTTTTATTTTAATATCACTCAAGCTTAAATATTTTTTTTAATGTCACTTGAGCCTACTAATTCATCATCGCTGCATTTCATATCACAAAACGCTTTCTCACATAACTGTGTTTGGCATCAATATTCTTCTGTTCAAACGTTTTTTTCATTCACTAATAGTGATATGTGTATTTGGGAAATTCGTTATTTATATATGTCCTCGATAAGAGATGGAAATATATTTTCTTATTGTGCACATATTACAAATTTAAAATATATTTAAAATATCATCAACACCGTCCACATCTGGACATGGGTCTCATCCACCCTCCCCCTTGTTAGGTACACGCATCTGGTTTTCATTAAATGTACTGTATAAAAAGAAATATAGTTATATATTCAGTACAACAAACGCGCAGGAATCGCAGCGACAACTTTGCGCCATAAGTAGGCAGTTACACGTTTCTACAATGTTCATTAGAAATATTTAATTTACATTGAAACATAAATGTGAATATCCAGGTTACACGATTTGAAAAATGTTTACATTTAAATTTGAATGGTACGTAAACGTATCAAAACGTTTAAATATGTGTAAATCAAGTATTGATTGTTTTGAAAAAGCATTTACGATGTCTACAGACGTTTTGTGTGTTCGTCCGCTTTTGTGATTGAATTGACGGGGAACTGACAACTTGAGTTGAGGTAGGCGAGTGCTGAAGGACACCGTATCTTGGTAAATTTGATGTAAGACGCTCCGGGCTAGGTGACTGGTGATTGGCATCAACTGGCTGCTTGGCGAGGAAGATATAGGTAACGCGGCCTGCGGTGGGCGTATATCTGTAATGGATCGCCATAGGTTTATGATGATTATGACGCCAATACTTCAGTGGTGGGTAGAAGTGTACGATTTTAAAAAATAATACATCCCCTACACAACAAGGCTATTGCCGCTTACTTGCTTATTCCTCAGAGGACTAAGTTCTCGTTTCGAACATGAACAGTGTGCCCAAGTATTGCATTTTTGTGTGAAATGGCGTTGGCCTTAGGATCTTTACAACTTCGTCGAAACAATTGCCTCGCGAGCAATAGGACCGCAAGTTGCGGTAGGAGCTCTCGTGGGAGCGGACGTCCCTCAGGTGGACGTGCATGGAGGGGAGCTAAATTCTGCAGGTGGGAGTGTGGCCCATTGTCAGCTTGGTCGAACATCTTTTGAATCAATCGGGCCACAAACTTGCGGATGCTGTCCACCCCGAGGACCCTCGCTATGACGTTGTTACGAACACGATGACGCACAGAGAAAGATTCTGCTGTATCTCGACGCGTTTGCGCTGTGACTCCGACAGTAGCGCGTACCATGCCGGACCGGCATAGGTAAGTCGGGAGGGAGAACCAAGGCCGTTCTTCAATCTTTAAGATCCATCACAATAATAGGGGAGGGGCGAGCGATCAAGGGTGAGGTCGAGAATTCGTTTAGGATGGCTGTCAGGAGAGCTTAATTAATGTAATTATAATACGCAGCAAGTATAAGTTCCTTTGTCAAAAAAGAACGTAAACTGTAATTATACAAAAGACATGACGTGGGTTAACGACGTCATTGTGCTTTTAATTTTACATTTATGAGCTCGCTTTTGTAGTTATATTGCGGTAATTTGGTGGTTTTGTTCAATATAGTTCCATTAAGTTACATGAAAGAGGTGTAGTGGAATAAATGCGGGTGTTGGAACATTTCTAGGTGTATATGGCAAGTTTTATTAAAGGGTGGTTGCCATTTTATCAAAACGTGACATGATAAGCAAAGAGTACTTTTTTATATACTGTTATTAAAATAACATTAAATTGGCATTATATTTACATTCAGGAAGAAAAAATTATAAAAAAAGTTCTTGTTTTTTTTATATTTTTTTGTTCTCAATATAACAATAAATATTTATATTATATAGAATTATTTCAGTAATGGATGGCTTAAATTCAATGTTGTTTTATATACCAAATTTTTCGTATGTGCCTAATTTGTTGTAATTCTTAAAAATAAAATAAACGTTAAAAATAGATTTTAACCCTTCTTTGCATAATGGTGGAAATTTCCATCATAACACTGGATGCCCAAATATCATATAAAAGAACAAGATCACTTCAAGTTGATCGTGTCTGGATACCCTTTTAATGTCTTTTGCATAAAAAAAACATAGCTGTCAAAAATAAGCAAGTGCCACTATCAGTAAAACGAGCTTGAAGTTATCATTCCGCTATTTGTTGTAATTGCAATAAACGTATGATTTTGTTTTTTATATTTTACAATTTCTTGTAGTAAAAATAATAATTGTTTAGTTAATTATCATAAAGAATAAAATATATCTAATGATATCCTCTTTTATTTTGTATTTAGTACTAAGCCAATGATCTTACTTTGCATGAAAATGGTAATTTCTATCATATGGGTTTTTACTAAATTTATACTATAAATATATACTAAGATTTTTTTAACCATTTTTCCTTTAATTTTGAACATGAATTATATCACCTTGATTTATTTCACCAATAAAGAAAAAATCATGCAAAGAAGGGTTAATAAATAAGTAAATTAAGTCTTTTATACAAGAACTAAAGAAATGTATTGGTGTTTTAATTGAAAGTGAAAGCTGGTGAATTCAAAGTATTCTGTTACTTCAAGTTCGTTTATACTTATAAACAAAAGAATTTTGGTAGAGACGCGGATTGCTGTGGCTGCGCTAATCGTCTTATTGACCGGTTGCCGGACGAGGTTGTTGCCGGTTCGTGCAAGTTCGGTACCCCTTCGTGTACATTTCGTACGTTCCCCAAATGGCCGCTGCGCGTTGAGGGCGCCTCTGTTCACTTGTTTAGCGTCTAGTGCGGCGTTGCCAACTGTATTGACTTAAGTACGAACGAAGACAAAACGTACGCGCGTGGAGTTGAATTTACAGCCGGTAGCTTTTTTTATTAAACAACACGCGAAACATTTGTAATTTTCGGTCTACATTAATTAAACACGCCTTAAAATGTCACGGCAGCGGTAGCCATCTCGAGTCTTTGTGATGAAAAACTAGTTAGTGTTAAGGTGCAAGTGTTTTGAGTAAAAAAATACTCGTTATTAATGTAATAATAATCAATTGAGTGCAGTGGAGAAAGGGATATGAATTTGATAAGTGTTCTTCACGAAGTTATATAAAAAAGCCCAAGTGGCATAAAGAAACTGGTTGGTCGAAAGCGATTGTGATATGGGGGAAAGAGGCGGGACGGGGGGCGCTTGGGGTGCGCGGGATGAAGCCTCGTGGTGGCCGGGTGGCTCAGAACTACAACACCAACAACAGATGAATGAGGAAATAGCCAGAAGTACGGCTGCAGCCACGCACCAACTATACACATATAAAATGACGGGTGGATTTTCAAATAATAGTGGAGACATTTCGACTCCTAGTTTTGATTATCGTCTAATGACAAATTCTAACACGAGGGAAGAATCTCCTCAGCAGTCTTGGTGGTACGCTTCAGGGTCAGTGGAATCGCAACAAGCTTCCTCGGTACGAACAACTACTTTATACGAAAAATTCAAAATTTGTATAAATATTGATCGATGTTTTTTTCATTAAACCTTGCTTAAATATAAGCTTGAATATGTAAGGCATGAAACACGAAAGGAAGGTTATATGAAATGAAAAATAAAAAATACCTATGTTCTTAATTAAACTAACAAAAATGTCGCCATAGGCTACACAAAAGTTTTAAAACGTCGAAAGCTTTCATTTAATTTTAAGAACGCAATGAAACAAATTGATCGTAGAGGCTGTTTAGGTACTTAAAAACAAGTTCCACGCGGCATGGGTTGTTTGCCCCTTGGGTTAGGAGTTCTGGCGCCAAGCGTAATAAATGTATGTCTGTATAAGATATTAATGTCAATGCTAAATTTTTGAAGAAATATACATTTAAATAAGAAAATTGCAAGGCATTACATATATGACAATAAGCTAAAAAGTAGGTTTTGAAATCTATTTACTTAGATAACCTAATAATCAAGTAATAACTATCCGCTTACTTAATAATACAGTAATAAATGTATGTGTGGATATATAGGGTCATAGATATAGATTAATACAAATATTAACTTGAGCAGTACACGGCAGCGGTATTTATTATTAGAAGAAGAAAATATTATACGCGGCCGGGCTTATGAACATGACAACATTTCCATAACAACATTTCCATGTTATTCCACAATTAATTTACAGAGTTTTTAGTATCTATCCATTAATTTAATCTTTAGAGTTAAATTTAGCTTGTTTCTTAACAAAATTTTTGACCATAGTACAAAGAGACAAACAGGCAATTGTTTAATGTAATGGGATGTCGGTATATATATTTTTTTATATCTTGAACCGAGCCAACATGAGCTTTTGAATGAGGTAAAGAGGTTGTATTGAAAATAATAGTTTGTAAATATTTATTACCTACAATGCCTTATATTTGGATGTGCTTACCTACGCAGTTACTCAATTCGCGTCATCTTTTTAACACTTTTTTTCCGCATACATATATCAATGCCATACTAATTTTATTATAAACATTTATTGAAATTTTCTCAGTTGTTTAGAATGTGGGCGTAACATTTGTTTGAAGTAATTTATTAACGATATTCACCTCACACACAATTGTGACAATTATAAGCGCATTACATTTTCGCATCGCATCGCATTTCATTTTACAAATATCCATCACACATTAATGCAGTTAATTCATTTAAAAGTCAAAGCAAAATTTTAGTCAACATAGCCCACTATATGGACAGTCAAAAGTTTTACTTAGCTAAGATCCGCGACAAGCAAAACAATAACAGAAAATTAATAATGTGTGTTTTTCCGTTGGGTTTAGTGGATTTATTTGGAACTTAAACCAAAAACTTACCGAAAATCGGCCATCAACTCTCCATCCACCAACCACTATACACAACGCCAAACACACACTATCACTTTTCCATCTTGTACACGACACGTGTTTCGCCCCAACACGAGGCATCTTCAGGTATAGTAGACTCTACGGAAGACAACCGAAAACTTTTCGGTTGTCTTTGTTTGGTTGAAAAGTGATAGTGTGTGTTTGGCGTTGTGTATAGTGGTTGGTGGGTGGAGAGTTGATGGCCGATTTTCGGTAAGTTTTTGGTTTAAGTTCCAAATAAATCCACTAAACCCAACGGAAAAACACACATTATTAATTTTCTGTTATTGTTTTGCTTGTCGCGGATCTTAGCTAAGTAAAACTTTTGACTGTCCATATAGTGATGGATTTCCGCAAAGTAACGCTTGACTCCATTAATAACATAGCCCACGTAATCGCCGCGTTTGGCAGGCGGATTGGGGATCGCAAATGTGTTTTTATTCCTCAAACAGACGCTGCTGTTATGGATTTGAATTTGCTTCTTTAGTTGCCGCGCACGGCAATAACGAAATGAAATGACGGCGGGGCGGGTCCTTATTCGATATCGGGAACCACACTTTCTCCTAAATTATATACTTACTTCTTATCAGTATATTGTTTTGTTTGAATTACTAATTTGAAATAAAATACAAATAATCGTAATTGCGGGGTAGTTATAAAGTGAAGACAACGGCGAGTAAACAAATCTTTCTTTAGATAACGTAGATCTGTTGACAGCTGCGAAACTTGCAGTCATGCAATAACAACACGCAGACTAAGCCCTTAGTACAAGTAACGCCACACCTTAGAAAGTTATCTATATTTTTAACAAAAGATGTGAAAGAAATAACTAGAAGAATTAAATTCATTCCTTGGAATCAAACAATTTACAGGAATTGTTCTACTTTTGTTTCACTTATTTATTTATGATACTTATTACAAATTAATTTTGCTTTTTAAAAAAAATTGGGTGGTTATGAGTCCGAACCGACCATGATCGATGGTAAAGTTTTGGAACTTGTCCGGGAACATGTCTACCTTGGCCAGATAGTGCGATTGGATGGAGACAACTTCGAGAAGAAGCCGAGAGAAGGATTCAAGTCTTCTCGTCGCTCATACCACAAAGCCTGGAAACAAAAGTCTTCAACCAGTGCAGCCTACCTGTACTCTTCTACGGTGCTGAAACGTGGACACTGACGGTCCGTATCCTTCACAAGCTCAAAGTGGCTCAGAGGGCTATGCTGCTGAGTTTCTCTGGTGGATAGAATTCAAAATGAAGAAGTTCGCCGGAGAACCAGTCACTGACAAAGCTCTTCAAGTTAGCTGACTCAAGTGTCATATGGCTGGGCTGGACATATTTTTTGAAGAACCGATAATCGTAGAGTAAATTAGTGCTGAAGTGAAGATCGCCATTGCCGAGTGGTGAACGTAGTGTGGGACGCCCCCCCCTGCTAGATGGAGCGACGATCTGCGCAAGGCGGCTGGCAGAGACTGTATGCGTCTAGCCGAAGATCGGGCTAGGTGGCGCGCCTTTAGTGAGATTTATGTCCAGCAGTGGACTGCCGCGTGCTGATATTGATATTGATTCATTACTATAATTGCTAT
This sequence comes from Baronia brevicornis, assembly GCA_031353405.1. Taxonomy (NCBI): domain Eukaryota; kingdom Metazoa; phylum Arthropoda; class Insecta; order Lepidoptera; family Papilionidae; genus Baronia; species Baronia brevicornis. Next base: position 272,597 of record JASFAT010001437.1, read on the forward strand.
CGTAACTAAGACAGGTATATCTAGAAAAAATTAAATAACAGTAACTGCTATTGTTTCAGCCTCAGAATCAATCGAGTCCGGATCCTGACCAAAGTAATCAACAGTCTAACGGCATACAACAACAGGAACAAAATCAAGCAATTCAACAACAGAGTCAATTACAACAACAGCAACAAACTTTACAGCAGGCATTACAACAACAGAGTCAAAGCTTACAGCAAACTTTACAGCAGCAGCAACAGAGTCAACAACAGACGTTGCAACAGAATCAACAACAAACATTGCAACAGAGTCAACAACAGACCTTGCAACAGATGCTCCAAGAGCAACAACAACAACAACAAGAACAATCCAATATTCAACAGAATTTACAACAGATACATGTGAGTCAGGCCCAGGCTAACGCCTTGGCTCAGGCTCAAGCTGTATTACAACAGCAAGTTGTACAGAGTTTTCAGCAGCAACAACAGAATTTACATGAACATTTACAGGCCGTGCAACAACAACAAATTCAAGCTGCTTTGCAACGACAATCTGCAACACTTCAGGTATGTTATTGTAATTAAATATGATAGATAACGCTTATAGCCCGTTTTAATATTTTTTAATTATACACAAAAAATATTTAAGCATGTTACTTAACCTTGCTACGTTAAGTAACATGCTTCACCAGAATGGCGATTAATGCTAACTGAAACAGTTTTATGTGCAAGTTTAACACATGAATAATGAATGAGTAAACTTTTTAGGTGTGGCTACAGTTCCAGTGATACTTGTTGTTTAATTTAATTATTTTTGCAATTTTAAACGTTCGTTATAGGAATTACAACAACAGGCCCAACAACAGGCTCAACAACACAATCTAAATCAGCCTTCAAAGGCGAGGATGCCTCGCTCAAAGCCTTACAACAAACCGCGTGGTCGGATGACTGCCTACGCGTTCTTCGTACAAACGTGCCGCGAAGAACACAAAAAGAAACATCCGGACGAAAATGTTATATTTGCAGCGTTCTCCAAGAAGTGTGCAGAGAGGTGGAATGTGAGTTGATACTTTTTTTTCTTTATTATACTGTATCAACCGTACATAAATCACATGTACATTTATATCTAACACTATCATATTATTTACTTGTGCAAGGAAAGGCGATATGTTATATGTATCAGTCGATGAGATATTAGTCGATCTTATCATAATGAATGCAAAGAAAAACAATATTATCTTTATTTTTCAATAAGAATTATTTTTAATTATTATATATCGAAAAAAGTCGTTCCATTGTATAATGTAGGTTACGGTAACTAAAGCTGTAAACTTGACATTGGGTATGTTTTTCATGACTAATTAATATAAAAATAGTAACATTATTTGTACTGTTTACATTTCATTTTTAAAGTGAACTGCAGGATATGTAGTAAGTTAGCTGTAGAGCCGTAACAGTCTAATTAACATTGGCGTCCTTCAAAATTGTTTCCATAATCTCTAGTTTAGCGGACAGATGGGAGATGGCACAGTGGTTTTTGCTACTACTAAGATAACTATGGAAGAAATAGTATCTACTGGTATTTCCATAGGGGGTATCTATGGAAATACCAGTAGATACTATTTCTTTCATACATGCGAGAAGAATTTGGTCCTATTCTATACAGGGATTCGCATAGTAGCCCCGACTGAATTTCGGCCTTTATACACAAAATCTAGAAGGCAAACAAATATTATATACAGTGAACAAAGAATCTAAGAAGTTGCTATGATATGAATGCAGCTATGCTGAAGCAAATCTATTGCTTCAGCATAGCAACAATATCTTTTTATAACAAATAAATGAAATCACTGCAAAAAAGTTCAAAAAATACAGCTAAATATTCAAATTACATATTTATATGAATTTTAGACAATTCTAATTAATTTATTTCACAAAAATTACAATTATTATAATTATTTTGTATACACCACCATTATCCTTATATAATCTGCCAACAGATGGCGCCAAAATGCATATAAAATCCTTTTATCTATTGCATAAAATAATTATATTAATTCTAATACGCCGACATGTACTAATATCATCCTATATGTTGTGTAGACAATGTTGAAAAAAGAAAAACAAAGGTTCCACGAGATGGCTGAGCAGGATAAGCAGCGGTACGATCTTGAGATGCAGCATTATGTACCACCGAAGGATGTGAAAGTCCGCGGGAGGAAACGGCATCACGTAAAAGATCCCAACGCACCGAAAAGATCGCTGTGAGTTATGGTCTCGATTTTTATATTCACTTTGCTATATTGAGTATACTTGCAATGAGATTGAACACAGTGTTTACTCTCTGAACTCCTTCTACCGCTAATTCTGTTATGTATATACAGTAAACCTTCCTATAACGCGATTTCATGTCCTTTGTATAACACGTGTTTTCCCTCGTATAACGAAGGAATTTCCGTAGTTATATTTGTAATCTGAAATGTATAATGATTTGACAGTTCATAATTAACTTTGTTACGTTTCCTATAACGTGGAACCAATCTACCGCGTTATAGGAGGGTTAACTGTATACTTGTTTTATATTTTAAAATGTGTATTTTTTTATTGTAACTTCATTAACGGAAGTAAGAATCTCTTCGTAACTGTAATGGTTGCTATTTATTTACAATTAATTAGAATAGATTTGGGTTATGGTTTAAATTGAAATTATTAATTTTGACATAAGAAATTACATTTAATTTATTGAACGTCAGTCTGTTATCAATACAACTTTTACCGCCATTTCGTAATGAGGTTTCTCCGAAATGAGAAGAAACGGCGAAATAAACTCCGCGATCTTCTTTTTTGTATTTTCATTTTATCTTAAAGAAAGTTATTTCTTAATAAGAAATAATTCACTAATATATATATATATATATATATATATATATATATATATATATATATATATATATATATATATATATATATATATATATATAAAATAAAATACCAGTATAAAGTAGCCACAATCTGAAAAAAAATATCAATCAAAGAAAAATACGTTAATTAAAAATTTTAACAAAGTATTAACAGGGCACTTATTATATTGAAGCTTTATTTTGAAATATTACCATGGCAATTAGGTAAATTGCTAAATTGGAGTTTGAAAAAATAATCTTTTTTGAATTGAAAATCATTAATCAAATTTCAAAAAAGTAGAATAATAATTAAGCGTTTCACACCTGGATGTTATTACTTCATTAACAATTGGTTATTAATTCAATGATTATTTTATTTTCAGATCGGCTTTCTTTTGGTTTTGTAATGACGAACGTTCTAAGGTGAAAGCCAACAATCCAGCATACACCATGGGTGACATTGCTAAGGAGCTTGGCAGGCGTTGGGCGGCGGCAGATCCAGAAACTAAAACAAAATATGAATTGTTATCTGAACAGGATAAGGCAAGATATGATAGAGTGAGTATAATTTTCAAGAAGCTTGTCAACAATAATTATTAATTAATATTATATAAAGCTCTATTACCACTGACATGTTATTTCGGAAGCTGTAAGAGATGGAGAGTAAGTTTGTTCTATGAAAATGTTCGGATAAGATTCGAGGCAGAGGAATTATATCGAAACCTTGAAGATCTGAAGCTGGTAAAAAGTTGCTCCACGGCCCGCCCGATCCGTACTGCTTACCGGTGTCACTCTCTAAAAAATTAAAATAGGCGAAAACAAGATGGCCGCCATATAAAGATAAAATCGTTATTTATTTCCGATTTCGCTGAAATTTGCTAGAAGCCTGAAACGCTAGCGTGGCGGCAAGCCCCGAAGTCTATCTTTATAAATATCTATGTATCTTTTTATTTATTCTTTATTATTTATATATGCATATATATATATATATATATATATATATATATATATATATATATATATATATATATATATATATATATATATATATATATATATATATATATATATATATATATATACAATATTATAGACACAGTGTTTTCTATCGCCATACAAATAGCCTAGAGATTAATTTTAAAAGTAACGAAATACAGTAACGCATCACGTTGATTCCGCGTTATAGGAGGGATCACTGTATGTATAATCAATGTTCCAAAAATTAGGGACAAAAAAGTAGGAAAAAAGCGTTATAAGAGTATTGCGTTATTGGAGGGTTTACTGTTTTTGGTATTACAGATTATCCAAATATTTCATACACATTACATTCATAGTGTTGCCACTGCCAGTAAAACAAATTCTGTATAAATGATAATTCCTCTTTTCGATTCGGAACATCGTACAAGAAATGGAAGTTTGAAACCCGTTCTATTTCTTGAACGCATTTTCTGAACTGAAGTGAATAAATTTATTGTCTTGTTTCTATATGACACATTCTAAAATCAAAAAAACTTTTAAACAATATTATTACTTATACATATATGAACAATAAGTATCTTTGTATCTCTTAGTGTAAATACGAAGTATTTAAATAAGACAAGTTCTCGCTGTTTGTCATTAGATGGCCCCAGCAGTAAATGTAGGTCGATTTTGACACATCCAAAACGTCATGAACCAAGCTTAGATATATGGTAAACAAACCGCTCTGACACGTTAGTGATTTTATTGTGGCGTCATATACTTTTAGTTGTGTAAAATCGTCGGAATTTGTGCAAAATAATCGTCATTTGCGGGAAGTGTTACTTTTTGTATCTCATTCAATGAAATCGGCGGCTAAAGCGAACTTCTAGTATTCTAGTATTTTCTGTGTTTATAATTCAGTAGTTTTCTCTTTGTCTCAGAGACTTTTCCTGAGACTAATATCAACGTTTCGTAAACGCGTCGAAATATCTGGCTCTGAGATTAAAGAAAAATTCATAACATATTAAAAATCCTATTAAAACAAATTCCTGTAGAAAGATAATTAACTGTTTATCTATCTAGATACAGATTTATGCAGATTCAAAACGTATAATTTTATTTATTATATATACGTATTAATTTTATTTATTTGTTTTTCTAGGAAATGACAGCGTACAAGAGAAATTTGGAACAACAACAGCAACAAGTAGTAGCACACGATGAAATTGAAGAGTATGAAGTGGAAGAAGAATATAAGTGTTAATTACATTGTGATAGAAATACATAGTCATATATGGGGAATGGACGATTGTCAAATGTGTGAAGAAATGTAGTGAAATCACTTTGCATAATCATTGATTATGTATTGTATGGAGATTGTGTTTATTACATACTTTGTTTTGAAATACAATCAAAGCAGTACGTGGTTTATAGATTTAGTATTGTGTTTTACTTAAAACTGGTAGGGTTTCAGTTGGAGCATATACTATACTTTGGTTAATATCTCCACTCAGAAGTATTAATGTAGTTAATTTGAAATTAATCTGAAAAGTCCTTTTTTATGAAATATAAGTTATTATTATCGTTTTTTACATGATATCTACATTTCACGAAAAATTATTTTATTATGTGATGATGTGTACTTTATAATATTTTTTAATTTATTAACTACAAAATTAGAAACGATTTTATTAATTGAAAAGGATGTCGTTATTGAAATGGCGCATTTTACTGTTTTAGAACAGATTTGTATACATTTACATAATATGTATGAGAAGTATATACTTGTCATTAAATGAAGACTATGAATATCTATAAAAGTCGCTTGATATATGCCATCAGTGAGAATATAATATATTTGGGCTATTTTATTATACTAGTATCATTTATTTTAGATTCTATTATTTATATTATATTATATACAAAAATTTAACAAGATGTATTTGATAGCTGTCTGCAGTTTACATCAAATTAATCCACCAGAGATTATTACGTGCTGTACAAACAACTGTAACTAACTGTACTATTATACATCATGCTCAGTGACAGTGACAGTTCTATATAGCAGTGGGGTATATATATAGATACATTAAAAATACTAGGTTAAAAAAAAACATGGAACTTTTTGTTTTTAAACGGTAAAAAAAAATTAACTAAACTAAGAACAGAAGATGCTCTTCTCTATTCTAGCTCATGGAAAGTTATCTTTGATGCCAGTATTCGTGTTATGTTTGAATACGCAAATATTGTGTTTTACATGTAATGTTTCATTTAAATTACTAAAATGTTTTAATTTTAATATAAACTAAATGCCCGCCCCGGCTTCGCTCGGGTGGTGTACCTAAGAAAAAAAATGAGGCAATCTTTCGTTTTCTTATCACGATAAACCTCATCAAAAACACGAAATCTTATAAGAAAGAACAACACGAAGTCCATAAACAAAGCTTTGCTTTTGTAATACAAAAGTAACGGTAATTGATTATAAATGTCAATCTATCAATACTAACATTTATTTGTTTATCATAGCTTCTTTTGTTAATCATAGCAATGGCGCCATCTATTACTTATATTGCGATTTAAAATGACGGACAAGAGAAAATTTGTTTTTTTATGGCTTTCCGCACAATTTTTTGAAAATTAACTTCTATACAAACCTTGTAATAACAAACAAGGGATTATCTAATTTTGTGCAGTCGTTCTGAAGTTATGCGCCTACATATATTTCAGCGATTCATTTTTATTTATATAGAATATGTAGTTAAGCTATTAGTCCTTACATAACACGGAAGACGGATTAACTCACTAAAATTCATCATTTTGACGCTGTTTCTGTGAATATGTCGGTTATCCTTACTAATATATTGTAATATATAACAATTGTTACAGTGACCTGTTATGTTACTGGAACAGTTGTAACAGGTTGTTTATTTTACCTATTATGAGTAGAGCACCCCCGTTATAGTCCACTATTGATAATTCAAACCTCTATAATTCGAAGTAATTGTTGGGTTTAAAGTAATTGTTAGTATTGCTTGAATACTTGTTAAATCAAATAAATTCTTTGATTTTTGGTACACTCCGTAATTCGAAGAAAAAAAAAACAATCAATAATAATGCGGTAATTCTAAATTCTTTCTCGCAAACACTCGACAAATCGAAATATGAATATTTTGAAAGTTGTGTACACACAAAAGATGTAGGCCTAGTGGCGTAGCGAGCTCAACTCGCGCCCGGGGCACAATAGCTTTTTAGCGCCCCCCCCCCCGTTCGAAAACCATATTATATTATATGTAAAATACACTCGCAAATTAATAAATTGTTTTAAAACAAGCAATAACAATTATACAGCAATGAGTAGCGCCCGAGGCATGATGCCCCCCTCGCTCCGCCACTGTAGGCCGATGCGATTTGTAGTTTAGCTATTAGTATGTACATACCTAATCGTGTTCATGTGTCGTCAATTTGCAACTCTTAGTAATTCGAAACATTAGAAAGGTCCCTTCAACTTCGAATTCTCGATAGTCGACTGTAGCATTATATTTATCTAACATAACATCTCGCTTTGAATAATCTCTGTACTACAATATTTGCATGTTTCACGCTATATTGAAACGTGAAAATGTTTGTATACCGGTCTTTACTTGCCTCTGTTGTTTGCGCACAAAATATATTGCTATTGCGCTCAAATGAACCGTGTGAGTGTAATGGCAATATATAGTTTGTGCGTGTGTGACAGAGACATTCTTGTTTCTCCCAGGTACTTTAATTGAAGATTGTATAATTTTATCGAATAATGTTGCGTCGAGGTACATACATGTTCGAAAATATTTCTTTATAATTTTAAAAAAAATAATTTTTTTATAATTTTGGTACGGTGTTAAAAAAATTGTAGCGGTGGGACGAAAAAAATATGTTAGAGATATTTTGTTAAAAAAAATTATAAAGCTCTTAAAACATCTTTAAAGTGTACGATATTGTTGTTAGATTTAAGTAGTTTGAACATTGATTTTTTTGCATTGTTTTGTTGTAAAATGTTTAATGGCTGCTAGTGTTTATTTTGACCCGGACACATGCCGGCCATCGTTCCTTTTTGTATTATTTAAGGTCAAGTTGCAAGGTGTGGCCTTATATTCACGAGCATTGTTTGGCAATATAGTAAATTTAATATAGGTAAGGAACAAAAGATAGCAGTAAATAATATGTAAGTAATTGAAGAGAATCGTTAACATTATGTTATACTGTAAGTTAGTGTATGAAAATAGATTATAAAGATATAATTCGAGATGACGAATGAAAGATATTTGTGTCCAAAAAATGTATATAGTTACCCAGTTAAATTATATATTGTTTAATTAGTAATTTTTCACGATAACAATGGATTTTACGCAAATTCTTAACGCAGTCAGAAATAACTAAATGATTATGACCTTTAAAAACAACTAAAATCCTCTTTTTATAGCGAAAAGAAATATGTACCAATATCGAATGAAATGGACTGCGAACGTGATAGTACTTAAATGTTATAAGGTAATAAGCACTTGTGTACAGACTTGTTTAAGGTTGAAACATTCCTTGGGCTATGACTGCATTCAAAAATATAATAATAGGCAAATAATGTGTTGTTTGTCTAATGTGAATTATGAAAACTTCAATAATTAATATCATAGAATACATTAAATATTTAGTAAGGTCCTGTGCCCAGCAGTGGGAAATAGGCTGTTAAAAAATCACCATTTTCACGAGATGTAACGTGATAAGGGTGATGTCTTTGAAAGCGGTTATACGCAACCTGCGCGAGGCTTTTGTAGTTGACCCGTCTGAGATTAGTCAGAAAAAGAGAGCCCGCTGAGTAAATAGGTTCTACATAACACTACCGAGCTGCGATGTGCAGTGCTATTATGGATATGGTAATTTGCCATAACACACGGCAATTTGTTTTTTTATTTGAAATCACAGGAGATGTCCGATTGTATCACAGCAACACGTCTGTTCAGTATTTTTGACAAATCAATTGTTTGGATTAGCTATGTTTTGCAATGAGCATTTTTAGTTCCGTGTCGAGCGAGTGAGTCCGCAGAAATACCCTTTTCGTGGCTTTCATACTTCCATGTACGTGTCACTTTGTTTGCCGGTTGTGACTTGTTTTTTTTACGCGACACAACTGTGTCAAAACCTGAGATGTAATAACCTAATTTTTATATGTTTTGCAGGCCACAACGCCACGTGTTTGTGGCGTCTTTGAAAAATGTTGTCTACCACTGACTTAAACTAACAATAAAAAACATAAATTAATTGATTTATATCAATTGAGAATTTTTTTAAAATATCTTAAACTTTTGTATTGGTAGTCGTTAAAAATATGAACTCCTTTACAAAGAACTATGTTTAGTTTGGTTATTAAAACCTTTTCAGAACTAAATTATTACTAGTAATGTAGAAAATTCAAAACCGCCCGTTTTTTTGCAAAGGAATGTATATATGGTGTAGTTAAAATATAGTTATGAATTAAATACACGTAGTCATAGCCTTAAAATTGGGCCACAATGTCAAGCAATATGTTTGCGTTGCACAATTACTAAATTAAAATTATGACAAATACAAAAGGAATGATTTCCAAGTGTGATTGATTATTAAAGCGACAAATTCATTGTAAAACTAGACTTTCGTTTGTTAGTACTTGTTGTTTTTATTGAATTTTTTTTACATTGTGACGCTACATGTGTTGGCGTAACTCAAATTTGAAAAGAAATTTTACGAATTATTTCCATATTGTGTCAGGTTTAACATACAGATTATCGACAGTAATGAATGAGTAAAAGTTTAAGGAATGCGTGTAATCGGGCGATATTGTTTTGAATTTGAGGACTGTACAAAACAATATAGTGAATCTTTTACACTGAACTATTGATGTTTTATTTATTTTTCTACAAACATTTTATCCTTTAAACCACTGGATACGTTACGAGTACATACAAACATAGTCACGCCTGTTTCCCGTAGGGGCAAGCAGAAACCACCGATCTCCATCTGCTACGATCTCGGCACACTGCTCGCTTTCATTACACTCATCACTTTCCTCGTGCAAGCTCGCCGGTTAACCCATTGAGGCACGGTGGTATTAAAAATGTCCCACCTTTTTGATACGTAATAATGGTGGGACATTTTTGGCCCACCTCAAAATATTGGAATAGCTGCGCGCCTTTTCTGACCCTTCTTATTTAAAATAGTTGGTAAAATCAGTAGCAAATTGTAAGAAGCATATTTAATTGCGTTGGCAAAGTTTATCATCATATGAAAGGTTCATCAAGTGTTGAAATCGAAAGTTTTTAGTGGCGCAACTTTTTTTCGTTACTTTATGTGAAAAATATTAAAAGTAAATTTTTTTTTCAGTAAAATGTGCGACGTGGTTCGCCACCCGTCACGTCCTGATTCCCACGTAGGCGACAAGCGAATAATGGAGAGCCGTTTTGCTGCGATGAATGTGAGAGGAAGAATGGATGAGTGTGGAGGAGGCGGGGAGGGTGTGCCGGCATCGTAGCGGATGGAGCTCTGTGGTCTCTGTCAACCCCTGCGGGGGATAGACGTGAATATATATATATATATATATATATATATATATATATATATATATATATATATATATATATATATATATATAAAGTTATTTTTCTATAATGAATATGAATTACTTCCATGTAAGCAACTAGAGTTATTTTGTAAGAAAAATAGAAACTATCGTTTTTTGTAAACGATGAATGTGGTGGGACTTTATTCATCCCACCATGCAACTTGGAGGGTAAAAAATGAAAACACGTTTTTATTTATTATTTATGTTTTATATTTAAAACTATTATTTTAATTTTCATATATGTAATTTTTGAGCCTTCTGATTCAAGATCTGATTACACAAAAATAGCCTGGGTTTTGAAGAAATACCTTCAGATGACAATTCTGTCATTGATTCTGAATCTGACGAGGAAAAATTGTTTACCCCACTAAAAGAAATAATTCGATTACTTTGTACTTCAGATGACTCTGAAAGTAGTGACATTTTTATCAATACGTTTACATCAGGGCTTCGTGCATTTTGCTGATGACAGCGCAGTCAAGTACAAGCCGCGCTTGTATTGTATTTGTAGGGCTCAAAACGTGTTTTTTTTAACCTACCGTCAAAATAGAAAAATTAGAGACTTACAAATATATTTGGTGTATCTTTATTTTTATGACATCCCTAATAACGAATGTATCTTCAAATCACCGATTCTGAAATTTAGAATAGGTTAGTTAAGTCGTTTATACACATACTGTGTCTGTCAATCACAAATGTTCTAGTTGATAATTCGATTATGAAAGATAAATTAATGAAGAACCTATAATAAACATATTAATTGATATTGTTCATATTAATTTTTCTAAAAAATTATGTAGTTTGTAATTTACATTGGTCTGGTTTGGAGAATCCTGATTTAGATGAACATATCTAGGGAATGAAATGGAATAGGGAATGAGATATACAAGGAAAGTAGAAACAGTAAATTATAATTTGAAACATCATTTATTTTATAAAAATAAATGTTTTGACGACAAATAGTTATAATATTCGGGGTCCTTACGAATTCATCAACTCCCACCTGAGTCCCATACACAAATGTTTCAAGACATTGTAAAAAATTCAGTTTTTACAAAAGTTACTTCTTTATCTTAAAACATTAACAACGTTGCACTTTCACATCTACATCTAATAACGGTCGATCACTTTATTTTTACATAATATAACATTGGCGTTTAATAAAATAACCTTGTTTCACGCAAGTAATAACTTATCATTTTTAAATCAAATGTTTATGACATTGACTTGACTAGTTCTAATAATGACAATAACTTATCTCTAAAATGCAATAATGCAACAATAAAATTAAATTTGTATTTTTTTTATATCATGTACATTCATATTTTTTGTCGAATCTCCTAAAATATTATTTATGTTATACGACATCAAATGAAAATTGATAATCTATTTAAATTCTTCATGTCTTGTAATAACAAAATTGTGAATAGGAGCAAACGACAAACGACGACCTTGACAATTTTTTTAGACACTGGGAATATATCAATCCCTCATTCCTAATTATATATAATTATAAAAATTGAACCTAAATTTTATGCTTAGAAAGCGTCATTGCTTCAAATAACTAACAAAGATCTTAGTAAGTATACAAGTATGCAGCTGAAATACACGTCTGAATTAGATACATTTTAAACCGTAATTGGGTGCGCGCGCAAGACGTAAAAATCTTCTATTGATCGAGTTCCCATTTCAACTTCTTTCAGAGAAGAAATAAAATCTCATCTCAAATATTTCCTTATTGTTCCGTTTTACATTTTTGTAAACTAGAAATAATACGCAGTGATCAATAATCTGGTTTGATCAAATGATTTCACTCAATCCAGAATCATTTTGGATCGAAATTCAAAATAATTTCGAACCTATACTGTGTCTGTAATTAAAATGTTATTCTTTTATATTTATTATTTACACATTTCATGTGTTATTAGTTTCATATAAATAATAATATAACAAAATAAATAATAATATAACATAAAAATAAATAATACTGTAATTTAACATATTTCTATTTAAAAACTAATTTTTTAAACAGTTTACATTTAAAATATAATAAAATTAAAGATTGTTGTCGTACATAATTATACGAGATTATTATATTTACTGTATATTTTTTGTATCGAATACATTTTAACGATAAATCGAGTGTAACATCGTCGCTTGCCGCTTAACATCCATTTTATACATTTTTAGATCATACACTATTTACGAAAGTTACATTTCAGGACACAATATACATTATTGGATTTCACAATAACTATTGTTCATAAATACACAAGTCCGTATACCACGCTAATGATGAAAGCTCGTTCCAACATATTCTACAGATTATACGAATATGAAATATACATAATAAAGTAATATCACGAACGCCATATGCAAATTAAGCCTATTAACCTACAAAATATATTCACTAATGAAATCTATTTCGGTTTTGTTTTGTTATTTTAAGTTCATTTCATGACAATTATTAATTTGTTAATAACAAAAATAAATCTAAAACCGAGTTATGGTAAAGCTTAGCGTATATAATTTTAGACCACTTGGGGTCGAAATCGGTTTCCTAGGGGTCTCATCACTAAACCAACAACAAATACGGGTCTCTTTACCCAAAATAAATAGTTTCGGAATCCCTGGCTTAGTTCGAACGGTTAATAAGAATTCTAGTAGTGGTAAAACATTGATAATTTTGTTATAAAATAATAGTAATGAGAAATGGATTTACGCCAGTGGGCTCCAGTCAGTTAGCCATGAGTGTTAATATTTTAACAGAGGTTCATTAGGGGCAGTTTATAAAATACTTTCGCATAGGGAGGAAGGGGTATCGCTTTGCGTGATACGGGACCCCCTTATAGGTATAAGGAAATGTTACGTACGCATGTCATCACACAATTCTATTTTCTTTTTTTGATTTCATTTTCTGTTACAATAGACAGTAATTCGTTTTGTAATATTTGAAAATAAATTACATATACATGTTAATCACAACAGTTTATAACTTATTATATTTACTCATAATTACTTCATTTAAAATTTGTTTGAAAAAATAAATATTTTCAACTATAACTTTGTGTTCAGTTTTTTTTATACCAATGGGGCTTCTATGGTACTTTCATATACGCTAAGCTTTACTATTCTCTACTGACTTGTTAAAAGCGGACTGACTCATCTACAGATAAATTTTCCTATATAAACTTGTACAGGCAATAAGCAATAACCTTAAATTTTCAAGTCCATTAGACAGCATGAAGTAAAAATCATAATGGAATATACCCTGATAATAGCAACATATAATGCGTTTAAAATACGTTGACTATCGTACTGGCCGAGTTTTATTGTTGGTGTTCGAGAAATATATATTTATATTTGTAAACAATGGTATATACAATGTTGATTCGAGTTGTTTTTAATAAACAGATGTTATCTGCAACAATTTTTAATAAGCTTATGATTTTATATATTTATTTGCGATGTTTTTTCAAAATACCTTAACTAATCATCGTTCAGAATCGAGCATGTATAAATAATAATAGATTTGAACTTCATCACCAACTTATAATATTCTAATGACGGACGTAATCGTGTTAAACGTTTTAATGGATAACCCAGTAGTAGCGACAGACAAGTGAATTATGGTCTGAAATTTTATCTAGTCTGTCTTTATTATTTTAATGGTATTTTTTTTAACCATTATCATTTAATCGTTAAAGACTCGCCATTCTATTATCATCGTCAGCATCACCATTTTCGTTTCTCGACTCTTTAAGAAGGCAATATCTCTTTGGAAATTTTATCACTTCAATACATTTTAATCAAATTAAAATAGTATAATTTTTAAAAATTCTTAAAAATTAGTAAAACCTTAAAGTGACATAATATTTAAAAAATGTTGATTGACTTAAAAATAACTTTTATATTTAATATAATTAATCTAAACGAAACAAAAGTAAAAAAGGTATTTGTGAATTTCGAGGTATGAAATGAGTTGAAAAAGTACTCTTACCAAAATTAGTCAAGGTATTTTATTCTAACAAAAAGCTTACTTTATAATCTGTTATGCAAACATCTGTTTATATAAAACAAAGGAGTTTAATTCGCAAAGGTTCGCTATGAAGCGTCGATTTCATGTGGATCGGGCGGTTGTTGCGGTATGTAGTTCCATCTCGCTTTAACCTCAGTTGTTTTTGTAGCTGTTTGGCTCGGTGTTGTTGACGTGATGGCCGCTCGTCTAGCTCTCACGACCCCTAGATGGCGCTGTATATAATGCTCATGCGGAGCTAGCGCCGCCGCTCGAGTGAGACATTCTTCGGCAACTGCTAGTTTGCCCCTCTCTACGGCTACGACGCATAGATTATGTAGAGCTTGCACGTTGTCCGGTTCAAGTTCAAGAATACGACGATAGCACTGAAAAATTAGTTGGAAACAGTCTATAGGTATTTTCTTTGGTTACAATTATATGGCTAATTATAATATTTGTAATTGTACTGATAATAAGAAATTTATGATTATTTTTAGATATATGATATGTCCCACTGCTGAGCACGGGCCTCTCAATTTCTGGAGGAACGGACTTTAACTCGCCACGCTGGTTCAATTGGCGGAATTAACAGACTTGGAATAAATATCTGTAGTCCATTCATATATTTATTCGATGCGAGGATCGAATGCGTGACCATTGACTCCATTGGCCCCGCCACTGAATGTCTTATGACCATTAGAGTGGGGATGTATTAAAATTTATAGTTAAGTCATTTTTGTAATTATTTCCTTTTACTTATCGTATGAAGTATAAATGATTATGTATTATATAATTAAAAACTTAATTTAATTGTAATAATAATAAATTATTAAGATGCGTAATTTATTAAATAAGTTATGAATGCTTAATTTATTAAAATAAGGCGTAACGGTAAATATTTAAAAATAAAAACATAGGTGACGAATTATTAAATGTTCGCCATTCATAGGAGTCAATCCGATATGACAAATTGTCCAGAAAAAATGATCCATCGAGGTTCACTGAAAACTAAAACGAACACTCACGCTTTCTGCCGCATCCAAATCCTTAACAGAGTTGATATAGATGTCTCCAAGAAGCACCAAGGCCTTCACATGGTCTGGATGGTTCCGTACAAGTTGTTTTAAAAATGGAGCAGCTTCCAGCGGCCTTCTGCGGTCAGCTAACAACAGCGCTAAATTGAAAAGCGCTGAACGGAAATCCGGTTTCAGATGTACGGCCGCCCTGAACCACCTCTCCGCACATTCTGCATCACCTTCGTCCATGCAGACCATACCCAGGTTGAAATGTACTCGTTCATTGGTCGCTGTAATTTTAATGTATTGGTTAATACCACGGTCATATACATAGGTCTTGCATCAACAGTAGTGAGGAACGTCGGCTTAATGGTTGCGCTATTTTTTTAATTTACGGCCATCATAAGGCATGACAATAGATAGTTGTGTTGTGCAACGAACACAGAATAGCATTCTGTCCCTTTTGTGCCTTTTAATATAACCAATTACAAAAAACGAATAAAGCGATAAACCAATCGAACAAGCTGTTTACAGTCGCTTGTCACTCGATCGTTATTAGACTGTGGTTGGACTTTTCCCGTCAACTGACATCAGTGACGTTGTTTTTATTTTATTTTCATAATCTTATATTATTATTACTTATATTGTTTGATCGTGGTGGTGTTTTATATAATATAGTTCGATTAAGGATAAAGTGAAGTAATATGAAAAAAATGCGTGGTATCGTGACTTTTTAAGTTGACTGCATAAGTCCATAGATTTTGATAGAATAGCCACCATTTTATCAAGGCGTAACGTGATAAGTTGACTAGTTATATTTGAAGAGATTTAATGTTATCGTAATTAACTTGACACTGGCATAATAGTTATAACGAATTACCCTCAAAGAAAAAAGACCTCAAAAGACTGTGGTTAATACATTGTTACTTTTACTCTTTGACAACGGGTAAAAAACCAAACAGTGTTCCGTAATTCGTCCGTCAAATTTGGGGTTACGGCAACACTATTCATTTTTAAAGGAGGTTGACGTCTGGTAATTGACCATTACGGCTGTATTAATTGAATTGATTTGTTACTCTTAAACTCTATTAACTTTATTATTAAAACTAATAACAAACGCTTTATACTCATAATCCCACGCTAGGATTTTTTGTATCTAACTAACCGCTACTAGTAACGTACCTACAAAAGTGATAAGAACCTAGACTCGGCATAAATATAAATACCTGTAGGATATACAAATATTGTTTAAACCAATACAGTAACAATTGAATATTGATTTTTGTTGCCGATTTATACACGCTGATCATGAAGATTGATGACCGCTAAGCCAGCTATGAGGAGTGGGCTCTCCATACTTTTGTCGAGAACTAACTTGTTTTTTTTAGGATTGTTGGTTTTAATTTATAGGATTGTTAAAAGCTTTTACAATTTGAATATGAGTCCACAGTATACAGTCCTCCTCCTTCAGCCTAGAATATACAATTCTATTAGCCCACTGATGGATGTTAGTCTGTCTCAAAATTAAAGGGTGTTGCCATTGCCATTATATTAACGCTTGGCGGACGAACTGGGGTAATTGGAATTTGGTTTTTATGCCCAGGTAATCGCTACTGCCAATGAGTTGGTATTTGCTTCCATGGTCGCCTCGTACAACAACTATGGAAATAAATTAAGTGGTTCTATTCTACTCCGAGAACTATAGAGCAAATTTATGTAACAAAACAACTATGAATGCGTATAATATGTTGTTGTAATTATGAATGGAGCAGATTCTTTGTTAGAAGACGTAAAGACATTTATTAGTACAACTAACCATCCTTGTCCAGTAGCTTCAAGAGGCGTTGTCGAGCGAGGTGCCTGAGATCTGCGGCACCCAATTCCTGAAGCAGTATCGCTGAATTCAACAGAGCCTGTTCGTGTTCCGGTTCTAGTTCTAGAGCCTTGTCCAAGTAGGCAAGTGCTTGGGACGCCTTACCTTGTTCTAGAAGAACTACTCCCAACTGAAAGTGTAGAAAGCCTTCGTTAATTTAATATTACTTATATATTATAATACAATAAGTACAACTGCACCATGTTAAAATCAACCCAATGACACGAAGCAACGTTACTAGTGCGAAAGTCGGTCCACTTGACAAAATTTAACCGTAGCTGAACGGCCTGGAAAACATCAACTCAAGATCATAAATTGCAATTGAAGTAATAATAAAAACTTTTGAATAGTAAGACAAAAGACGTGATATTACATAGGTCATAAGTTATGTCAATTCTCAATTTATTGAATTATAATGGTAGATTTTAAAATATTTACTAGCAATAACGCTAGGTGCAACGCCTACTCAGTATATCGTAGGCTTGGATATGTGGACCCAGTAATCAATCATATTTGTCATGACTTTGCCTCACTACCTGCGCTGTAAGTAATGATGCAGGGAAAATAATAATATTACAGTATTTTTAAAAACATGATACGTACGTTGTAATAGATGTCAGGGTTGCCACTATCATACAACAATGCTCTTTCATACACTTCCTGCGCCTCCTTTGTCCGATTCAACTTAATTAGTATGTCTCCTCTGTTGATATACGCCTGTGTGTAATCTGATCGCATGCTAATAGCTTGCCTGTAAAGCATATCAGCTTCCTCTAATCGGGTAGCATTCTTCGATATCAAATTAGCTAAATTGAGGAATACATTCAAATGATTTGGTGCTATTCTCGCTTGGTAGGATTCTCCAGGTTTTGCTTTGGGCAGTAACGATTTAGCCTTAACATAGGCTTCTTCAGCTTCTTGGTATCGTCCCAAATGATTGTAAGTTCTACCGACGTTTATATGAGCTCCCACATCGTCTGGTTGAACGCTAACAGCTGTGTTGAAAAATTCAAGCGCTTCCGCATATTTGCCTTCTGCTTCTAGCGCATGGCCTACGTTATTGTATAGTTTTGCGTTGTTGCGATTGACCTGAAATTAATTTATTTAGATAGGTAAGCCTTACGTTTAAAATTAAAAAAACGTATGACATAATATTACTGAGCAAGTTAAGTTCGAAAATACATGTACACATCTAAAGTTAAGTTCGCTAGTAACCATATTATGGTGCACCCATTTTATTGTTTGAATTGTATATTAATATTTTATTTATGGGATATTCCTGCATCCCATTGAAAAATAGATTAGACCAAAACAATCAAGCCAAAATTCAAATTCGCTGCTCTGCAGTGTTACAACGACATTGATAGTAAATGGCCCACCCATTGGGCTGATGCCCATCCCTATAAATCCCTCTCTCATATCACTACCAGATAAACCACACAGTGATTATGATTCATTCTGTGATTAAACAAGTGATTATTATATAGATGTCCCTAATTTTCTTTATAACTTCAATTTATTACTTATTCAAAATAAGTATCATAATGTATTTTTTTTCTAGAATATAGTAACAATCAAAAACTTATACCTTCAATCCAGACGCAAAAATGGAGTATTCAGTCTTCCAGTCCCAATTGCGGACGTAAGTCTTTGCACTAAATGCTAAAAGTAAAAATATTAGGGCTGCTGCAGCCAATTTGGCTCGCTTTTTGGCCAACAGCCTCCATCCATGGGCCACCAATAGGCACCAGCCCATTGACGGCATATAGAGCACTCTTTCAGCAACGACGAACCCAACGGGAAAGAACAGGTTTGATGCAGGCAGAAAAGGCAGGACTAATAACGCGAGACCCTGAAATGAAAATAAAAAATGGAGTATGATTTTTATGCTATGATTATAAAAACATGACGACCAAGAGGCTTAGTCAGGCCACGGAGTCAATGGTCGCGGGTTAGATCTCCAGATCCCCGATATTTATATGGCCTACAGATATTAATTCCGAGTCTGGTAACGCCATCAATTCGTTCGACATAGGCTTCGCCCGAAGTTCGTAACATCACTATAGCTTCGGCTACACGCATCCAGTTTTTGCCAGCTGCTCTGTGCAAGATCTCTCCATTTAGCC
The DNA here is from genome assembly GCA_031353405.1 of Baronia brevicornis. Lineage (NCBI taxonomy): Eukaryota > Metazoa > Arthropoda > Insecta > Lepidoptera > Papilionidae > Baronia > Baronia brevicornis. The sequence goes on from JASFAT010001437.1 coordinate 292,096, forward strand.
GTGGGTGCCATAAAATTTCTTACGAAACGCGAGTTCTACTTTTGCACTCGTCTACTCCAACGGTTATAGAATCTCCAACAGACGTGACCTGACTTTGCCATCTCAGTTAACTAAATGGAAGAGAATTCTTAGAATGATAAATTAGTAATTTATATATATAATGATAAATAGTATGTATAATACATTTGTAATACATTTGATAAAATTACAAAGTAAAAACATGACCACATCCTATTTCGCACTTTTATTTAAGACAAAACAGAAAGTATAGGCATCAGATTTATTTCTAATAAAAAGTTTTCCATACATTTACTACATAATGTATTTTGACCACCCTGCCATAATATAACGCCCGAGTAAAAAGCCATAGAAAAAATTTTTATGCCATAAAAAAAGTTGTAATGAGAAAAATGTTATTAATCTTTTTGTTTTAAACAAGTAATACGTTTTAGACGCTTTTCACGGGCGGTGTTAGGAGAAGACGATATTCATATTAAGTGGAGATAAATTAGTTTCATACGAGAATAACATACCATAGACAGAGCCGAAGATCTTGTTCGCAATGCGTGTATGGCGCCCGCTATCAAAGTGGTTGCCAAGGCCAGTGTAGCCAGATTGCGAGGGTCACGCCAAGTACGAATCAAAGCTACAGTGCCCATGGTCCAATCACAGCACAATGCTTCGGGGAATGTTAACAACCAGGCGTTTAATGCTGGCAAGTAGGAAAATGTTAAGTGCCTGCGAAAAAAAAAACGGCTGCAGCAATAATATTGTAACTATTTTATTAATTCTATTATTATATTATAACAATTAAGTACGTTTTATAATTGATTAGCAATCCTATTAATACAGCTTTTGACATCGAATTTATCACAGTATTACTAAAAAAACAGAGCGTTAAATAACAACGGAATATATATAATAGCAGAAAATAACACGAAGTTCTTTTCAATAAGTGTACTCGTACATGATGATTATTAAAAAAATTATAGAATAATTTACCTATTGGAATTTGAGATAATTTGAAATTTTTGTGGGAATTCAATTGTAACTGTACAATTCAGTTTGTTTTGTTGTTTGTTAAGTGAACTGTTATGAATGAAATGATCATATAATATAATATTAATAATAAAATTAATTGGCAATCTAAAACGATTAATTGATTGATACACAAACATATAGGTACAACACAAAACTAATTATATATACATTTAGAATAATAATAAAACACTTTCATACTACCAAAGTTCATAACAAACAACATGTTACAACGCACGTAAATAATGTTACCGTTGTAGTACACACACGAAATCTTGCACTTTCTTTGTAACAAGCGACGTGGGTACAGAACAGAAAATAAAAGGAAATACCTATTAGAAACAGAAATATTACTACTTTAACAATGCCTCTTTAGGTACTTTAACAAGTTCTTTTTTGTAACATAAAAATTTATGTTATAGATAAAATTTATTACATATTTTATTTTAAAGCAAACTTCCTTGTGAATTTCTCTCACGCAGTGTTATTATCATCTGTCTTGTATTACAATTTTATAATGCTATTATTGTTTTTTTGCTTTAAAATATTACACAAAATTATATATCCATATCCATACTTCGATATAATCGAGAACGGCCCCTACCTTCACGTGTTATTTTCTAAGCCAGTTTCTACTAAGAAGGAAATATTATGACTATATTCTAACCTGGTCGGCGGTAGAGAGGCTCCGGCAGGGTTGTCGAATCTTGTAAAAACGGGTAGCTGTGCGCCCATGACATGCAACCTGGCGGCGAGCAATGCGAGGGTAGCACAGCATACCGTAGCGACCCTACGCGCCGCTTCGCCACAAGCGCACCCCCATCCGCCCTTTCCCCAAGCTTCCAACCACGACCTGCCACCGTTGACTGAGTTGCGTCGCTGAAACATACAGAGGTGGTCTTAAATGTCCGCCAACTTTTTTTTCGAAGACCATTTGCTATGTTTCTCAATGTTGGGTAGACAGACCTCTTGCTTAACGTATCATATTTTTTTGCAAATTCTTCTTTAAACATATTTTTGACAACTGTTGTGCTATTCATATTAAAAGATTTAAATTTGTATTCAAGCAAATAGTCTACTGTATATCCAATATTATGAAATATACTAATAAATTAGTATGCATTAATTTTGGATTTAAATAATATGTAAGACTGAAGTATATGGAGTTAAATATTGCACAATAAAACTCCTACTCAGATGATAATATTATATGTGTATGCAACATAGATAAGTTTGTGTACAAAACTGATATGTACTGTCTGGTCCCTTTCCTATTGTTTGGGGTAAAAATCAGATAAATTTATTTATTCATGGAGAGTTAAAATTACAGTTACATTCTCAGATAAGAGCTACTATTGGAAATAATAAAATGCAAATTTGGAACGACCTTTCTAAACTGTACTTAGTTTCTTTTCGTATAAATAAAAAAAAACTAAATAAGGCAGGTTTTATGAGTTAGAGGTAAAACTGATTAGATCATTATGAGGTACAATTAACTAAAAATTAAACAAAATAACTTTATATATACCTACAGAATTGTTTCATTATTATTTCCACTCACCATTGACTAGCGATTGATATGCTCTGGTATCGCAAGGGAAATGAGAAGGCGGATCATAATGGATATTCTCTTCACGTACGGTCGACCGCACTTCGAGTGTAACGTATATGTTCTTTGCTAGACCGGAATAAGGTTTGTATTTGCTTGTGTCTGTCACGCTTGATCTAAAGTCGATTGGTAGTATCCTTAACACGCCCCATTGCCCATTCTGATGTTCTAAGTTTCAGAGCTCAATCAACGAGATGAAACGATATAAAGGAAAGGGATGGTAAGTCCGTTAAGGAACAAAGCTTCGCCTTTGCCACCGGCACAATACAAAAGACACGTCCTTTACTTGTTAAGTGGATAGCAGTTACAAGGGTGACATAAATTTTCTTTAAGCTCTTTGTTTTAAGGCGTAAATTATAAAAATATTTTTTTAATCTTCTTCTTCTTATCTTCTTCTTCATCATGATTATTTTCGTCTTTAGCGAGACGAAGCAATTTGGCAGCAGCAGTATCCACTTTCTGATATTACGTAGCCAAGACTTTCTTCTCCAACATGCTCATATTTCGAACGTCTCTACATGTTTTATGAGGTTTTTTACATAAGGTAAAAATCATAAAGCAAGTTATATAAAGGCAAGTCACCCTTGTTAATGGGTGACTTGCCTTTATACAATAATACAACAACAGTAATCCTCCGGATCTCTTGACGAAAGACGATCTTCACGAGTGAGGTATCCGTATTTGTGCTGATAACGGAACGTGAAAATTGTCTGCTGCATAACTTTATTACAGTTAAAACTGTCGGTCCATACCCACCTCAAGATGCTCTTTTAAGCTCGATCTTCACCTTACGCATTCAATCATACTAGGTTTATCAAATCGCTGTCATCACTTCATGGGTGAAGACCGTGATTTATTCGCCAGCCCATTGTCATTTCGGTTTGCTAACTCTGAGTATGATGCAGGTGATTATTCTCTTAGCCAAAATTATAAGTATAAATAACCACGTTTATTATCTGGCATCCATAGACAATCACAGGCAGTGAAGGTTAACAGCATATTGCTATAAGATTGAGTGAACCCTACTGCATGTGCCTACATAATTATATGAACTAACCTTCTGTGCAACAAACAATTCATAGACGACGCAGACCGCGGTGACCGTGATGCCCTGCTCCTTGCAGAGCATGGCGATACCCACGCACGCGGTGCACGCGATTAAATAGCGCCAATCTGAAAAATACGAAAGGAGCTCTTAAAAGTGTCAACTGGGTAGATTAAGTACATATCAGATACATATTTACATTCCTTAAGTGTGTGCAAAAGCACTGAAAACTATTTTTTTTCTGCCCATACGAAAAAAAATTGTTTTCGATACCATTAGATGATAATTCGGATTCAGATACAGTCATATACAAAATATAAGTCTTTGAGATACAGACATATACAAACTAAAACTAGGATAGGGTTTAAAAGTTATTTTCGATACCACTCGATGATAATTCGGATTCAGATACAGTCATATACAAAATATGAAGAAGTCTTTGAGGTACAGACATATACAAATTACAACTAGGGTTGGACTTTAATTTAAAGTATACTTGGCTGGGATGTTAGACAAATTAACGACTAAAAAAACATTTGCAGAATAATAATAATCAATCAATAAAGAATAAATTATTCTTAACTTTTCATACTTTCAGTTTCATCAAAACGGTAGTGATAATGATGACAAATGTATTCAAGCTATAAATTGTGTTCGCTAATTGGTTAAGTTGATTTATGATACTCGTTGAAATTTCATTAAGCTAGACTATTAAATCCGCTTTATAATATTGTTTTTATTTCTTAGAATTCTATTTTCAGCGTGGTTTAATAGATTTTTCTAATAAAAATATAGGCGACATTAAAATCTTTAAGCTTTCATAAGAGATTAATTTTGAAATAAGATTATTATAAGATTATAAGTTTTAACTTTTCCATAAAAAATAAAAAGGATTTATGAAAATAATTAGGCATGGAATTAATAGTGCTTAAGTGTTCACGCTTATCATGAGTTTATTAATGTATTTTGAAGTAAATATGAATTTGCAATGTAAACGAATTTTTAAAATAAAATTGTTTACGTCACTTGCAGTGCAGTTACCAGGCTTATTGGCTACTAAAAGTGGTCCAGCTTAATGTCATGCTATATCACTGTGTTCTAAGGTTTTTTTTAAAGTTATAAATAAAATATATTCATATAACTTGTTAGTAAATGAAACTTTTAAATAAACGAGTTTTTAAAATAATATTTCATACAGAAATAAATGTAATTTTATTTATTAAAATACCTTCTAGTTAACGAAAATTGGAATTTCTGTTTCAAATAGCCACAAAAAAGACAGAAAGTCATGGACATTTTTCATTGCTTTAGGGTAAAACAAGTGAAGATAAATTATTTAAAACGCTTTGCATTTTGCTTGAAGGCAGCAGAAGATAAATGAATCTGTTATTGTGAGTGTGAGTAAAATATATTTATATAACAGTATGCAAAATGATATGTGTACCTCTGTAAAGAATTATATTTTTCTTCATTTAATCCCATATTTCTATATCAAGTTTTGATAAAGAAGCCTATCTGGTTTTACCTCCTCAAAAATACTAATTAGAGTTTGGATTACGTATCAATCATTTTTATCTTTTTAACAGGGTTATATAAAAGTAGAAGATAGTATTCAAACACTAGTCCTAGCAATTTATTTGAATATTAGTATTAAAAAAATGAAATCTTTCTTCGGGTTTTACGATCGGGCAAAAAATTTAAATTGAAAAATATAACCTATCACTTTATAAGTAAATTTTTCCATAAAATATTTGGTTTATTTTAAGGCAGATTGGGAGGCAAGATAAGAGAAGGAAGGACTGGTTGGCCTATGGCTATTATACCCGGACAAAGCGCACTAGTGAAGCTACTAATCAAATTTTACACAAGATATTTTTTTTAGACGAGAGTTCAAACCAAAAATCTACCCATAAATGTCTCACTGTTAGGTAAGTACAAATATAAATTAACCCACCACACTTATTCTAGACAGATTGGCGGTAAATCGAGACTATATATAAGATACGAGATAAATATTTGTAGGACATATTTGTCGACTTGAAAACGGTAATTCAATCGCCATTGAGCCAATTATGTTTAATAGATGTTTAAAATCAGTTTAAAACACATAAAAAAAAAATAAACGTGACGAGGCAATCACTAAACATTGTGGGCTTTAACAAAATTTTCCACAGCCGAGTACATTACTTTCAACTCCTCAAACCTCAAATAATTCGTGCAAAGTAGAGATAGGTTGTTATCACCCTCCACACCGTGACGTTTAGGGCATAGTATGGTAGTTTCAGGAGGCTTTGTTAACACGAAAAGGTTGTAAAAGTTAAAGTTTATGTGTATTTTATTTTGTTGTAAACTGGATGTTTTATTATTGCAGGTGATGTAGCACTGCAAAGAAAAATAAAGTACACTGTATTTTCAGGATTTATTAAAATATCCGGAACCAATAATGGTCAAAGATATCCAGTAACTTTTTATTATTTACGACTTCTGCATATAAATCTTAAGCATTTACTAAATTAAATATAGCTTTAACGTACTCATTAAAAAACCATATCCACGGCCTAACTATCACAATTCGTAAGTCGGTAGGTAAGTGTTCTAGGAAGAAAAAACTAATTTTCTTTCACAGTTTGAAAAATGTTTATAAAATCATTCTTTACATTTTTCAGCCTAAGGCGGTCTATCGCTGGACATACAGGCATTCTTACTTTAAGTATAAAAAATATTTATTATTAAATATTTGAGGTAAAAAAATTCCTCTTTAAGTATTTCATCAGAATTTAGATAATGAGACCGACGATATGGTAAAAAAGCCAACCCAGTTAATGAGTTCAAGGACGCAGTGCTGTGTTCGTTCGTTATATGGATTTATAAATATTTATTCTAAGTCTGGTAACCCCCCCCCAATCCGCATTTTCTGTTCTTGCCCTTTCTTTTCTTCACTATCCTTTCCCTCCCTCTCCGTCAATCCACGGTGTGCCGTGCCAAGGTATGCGTGGCTAAGGGCGAGCTTAGTCGCAAGCGTGCCGACTGTCCCGGGATCGGGCTCCCCCGGGTACTATGGTGCCTTACCTCAGCATGCAGGGCTTTGCTGGGGCTGACCTCCATCCTCCCTTGCGACTGCGATTCACACAGACGAATTTAATATACCTAATTTGTTATAAAATGACGGCGACGTGGTTCGCCACCCGTCACGTCCTGATTCTCACAAGGGCGAGAAGCGACCAATGGAGAGCCGTTTCGTTGCGATGAATGGTAGCGGATTGAGCTCTGTGGTCTCTGCCAACCCTTGCGGGGGATAGGCGTGAATATATAAATAAAAAAATAAAAATAATATATATATATATATATATTATTTTTATCTGTACCGTCTGCCACTGTAACAGTCTGCCACTGTACTACTAATTAAAAAATGAAACCTTAATTGTGTCGACTATTAGAAACGTTATTAGAGACAGTAATTATTTAGTTAACTATTCTTAAGTTTGTATAATTTATTATCTCTTCAGACTTAAGATAAAGTGGAATCAATTAGGATCTTGTCTTAACGAGCAGAAGATGACTGGAATCTTGAATAATATAATGCCTAAATTATAATTATATTGCCCGTGGGAAAGACTAAATTCATTTTCGTTTTATATTTAAAATGTGAAAATATTTTTTTTCATAGTTTGAGAAATTTCATAAAACCATTCTAAAATTAGTTATAAAAAGAAAACAGTGTATCCAATGATAAAAACTTCTGTATGCTGCACTACGCTTTGCTACGTACGCATTCAACCGGAGGCGGAAAATCGAACCCGCGACTATTAACTCTGAATATACTACTGATAGACTGCGGTAGCATCGCCACTGACCCTAATAAGGTCTTAAAATCTTTTACCTAATCTAATATAACATAATTATAACTTAGATTTTTTAAAATAAAAATGGAAAATGCTGGTCTTATTAACATATTTTATCGACGCTATATAATCTAAAAATGCTTGTGATGGATAAATCCTTTATATAATCAAAAGATAGGTAAAATTAAACCTATGACGTCAGATTGTAAGCGCAACCTCAATATATTTTTGCTGTTTACCTTACTATATTATAAAAAGTGTGTGATTAAATAAAGTAAAAAATATAAATGTTGCTGAAATAAAAAGAAGTCATTAACCCAAGCAAAATAAACAAGGTTTACAGAATTCTCAATTAATCCACGTTTTGAAGATGGGACCTCTGATTAAATTCGGCCCGATCTCTCCCGACCGCGAATTTTTGAGACCCGTCAACGTACCCACATTCCTTTAAAAGGAAAATGAAAGTCAAAAGCGAACCTTGCAAACATCCGACTCTGTGTGAGCTTAATGAGATTACATTCCGTTGCCGCCAGAGGACTCAGGATGCTACGGTTCGTGTTTGTATTTGAGAGGGAATTCTACGATAGTTTTTGTTTGAATTGTAGTTCAAATTTAGACTACACGAATGTGGGATTTCACTGGTAATTATGTGTGTATTAGTTTACTCAGACTCACAGCGGTCTGCACTCGGTTTTAAATTGGAGTGAATGTAGTTGAATTCAAATGCCTTTTAGGTGCTAATTTTAATGTGCTAATGGAAAAAGATTATTTATATAGAACTTTTCGTAGGGATAAATATTACAATATTATATAAAGATTGTATTATATAAACTTTAATATAAGCAAGCAATATATAACAATTAAACTTTAAAGTAGCGAGCAGGCGTGTCGCCTGATGGAAAGTAACAACGCCGCCCATAGACTTTCGCAGCGCCATAGGCAATGCGGAACCGTTGCCGACCTTTAAGGAAGTGTCATCAGGGGAGTGGGAAAGGGAGGGCAAGGGGTAGAGAGAGGAGGGGGGAGGGTTGTGGATCTCCGGAACTCGGCCGCTCACCATACGAAGCGCGGTAGGTAAACTACCACTCAGACGCCGGTTTTCTGCGGGAGTATAGTACTTCCCCGGCGAGCCGGCCCATTTATGCTACATACAAATATTATGCCATTCTTGACAAAGTACTCGTCTGCAGCGTGGCTCTACCACTATTAATAGTTTCTGACATAGTACAGTATCATTAACGCTACCATTCCCACTTCCAAAACAATTGTTATCAAGATTGTTTTCCATAGCAAAGGTTGCTATAGAGTATGTTTATCATCGTTGAATGTAACGCGGGCAATGACGGATACAATAGCTAGCAATATAATACGAGTATATATATTTGTTTTGTACATGCTCTGCGATGAACTAAATATTGAGAAAACTTTTTTTTTGAAAGCATTTTGAAGAAAGTTTTAGAAAGTTCTTGAAATAAGCAAAACACTATGTATGAGTCGTTTATGTTTTTACTTTTCTATCTCTGTGATCAAGGAAAGCAAGGAAAACTAATTTATTGCTTCAATTGCCTAGGTGAGGTACGCAGAGTAGGATACTCAGTACGACATTGATCAGGATTTTTAGTGAGAAGCAGCCAAACCGGCATTATATTCCTGAGAGTAGTTATCAACACGCCGCGTGGCAATGATGATTAATGTCCAGCAGTGGACTATTGCAGAAACTGGGTCAACATGAAATAAAATTATATTATCTCTTAAAAAAGATGGTCCCGAAAATACATTACCTGTATATCGTCTTCTACTAGCGGCTCGTGCATAGCATAGTAATGCTCCGAGGAAGAAGACAGAAGAGAGCATTTCTGCCCTCCCAACAACACCAGTTACCTGCAACCAAATATGACAATTAACAAAGATAAGCAACAATAGCTCAATCGGTAAGCTTTGGCCTTACAATCTGAACGTCGTGAGTTCGTATCTTCCACCGGACTATTGACGTGAACCATATCCTAGCAACACCATTATTAGCTTAATTGGAATAGTTAACAAGAATTTTAGAAATATTAAAAACATTGATAGTCTTCTTAAAAAAAAAAGATAATTGCATGGGAAACTTACTTAGACGTAACGTTCAATATTTTTCTTATTTACTTTTAGGTGAAATCTATGTCAATTCATGCTAAGACGTTATTGGTACTTTTCGAATAGAGGTAAAAAGTAAATGGGAACATTTGGATACATCTTAGATTATACGATAATTTGTAGCTATGGGCTGGTCATATTTATCGTATATCCACAAAAATTGAAGTAGCCGAGTGGAGACCAACGTTGTGGTGAACTTCGGGTAGGAAGCCGCTTGCAGGGGGGCTGGCAGGAACTGAATGAGAGTAGAATCTGCTTGCCGAAGATCTGCTTAGATGGCGCACCTTGGGACGGCCTATGTCCAGTGTTGGACTACGGCATTCTGATGATGATATAATAATTATATAATTACTCGTGTATTTTTTATTACTATTCGAGATCCAAGTAATAACAAATATATACATATATAAGACTTAAGTTAACACATAATAATAATTTAGGAGTATAAGAATTTAGAGTATTTATAGTTGTCAAAGAGATCCTTTATCGTTTATTATATAATAATAAAATCGTTTAAATTAAAAGTTTTTTACCTATTTTCATTTTATAGTTTTTAGCTTTTTACCAAATGTTATAAATTGGACTCGAAAAAAAAACCAATGAGCTCAAACTCGAAGGGGTTACATCTTGATAGACCCTGGCTATCAAGTTGTAGTTATTATAATGTTTTTTCATGAAAATTGTGCAAAGTTTTATAAAAATCGGTTTAGAAGTAGTTGAAATAATTGATTTTAAACAAATATACGGGATCGAGCTATATAAAATCGTTTAAAAATAAAGTCTCATTCAATTATAGTATATTAATACAATGGAAAAAGGAATTTTTGTATTGCAATGCTGCATCATAGAAAAGTACGACTGTAAAATAATATATTACACGCTGTGTGTGACAAGCGCTAAGTCTGAGAAAATATAGTGGCTGAAACACAACGCCATACAACAAAATAGATAAAATATAAGCAGGAACTCGGTTTACGTCGACGATTTATATTGTGTGCATTTTGTTGCGTCGTGAATACATGATACGGTAATACTAAGACACGGTTTTTATCATATTCCTCTTTCAGCATGGACTATTTCAAGCTGATAACCTTTATTAGTTCATTTTTAAGATATATGGGACTTTTGACATACCAAAAGGTGGGACGTAAAACTTCTACGTGACGTAGTCAAACTTGGTGGATGTGGTACGGACTAATAACAAAAGGCGGAGCATACTTCTGAAATCTTTGAGAAAAACGATGTATTATTATTATTAAAAAAATCACATATATAAATAAAACGTATTAGTATTATTAAATGTATATAAATATTAAAGCTCAATAAACTGTTAGTATAAAGTTTTGACGCTGACAATTTTGCGTAATTACGTTGCTTTCTTATTCAAAAAAAATCAATTCAACCTTTTGATATTTGTATTTACTAAGTAAACATAAAAAAAAGTTTTATGTTTACTTTTGTTTTACGTTATTTGTACGTTAGTTGTATTAATATACACTTAAAAAATGAATACAGAACCTCGATGCTGCTATAGGTTGAGAGCGAATGTATTTTTAGTCGTAAGTTGTGACGTTTGTTCCAAAGAACTCTCATCATTAGCCTACGGCACGCAATTGGTATACATAAGATGCCTATACAATCTTCGATACGTATCCAGTCTTTGCCAGCCGCCCTGCGCAACTATATAGCCGTGGGACGTCCAACACTACGTATGCCGAGACGCGGTTTCTATTTCAGCACTAGTCTATTTCAACGGTTGTCGGCTCTTCAATAAACTTCAATTTACTAGTTCGAATAGCTATGTCGGTTGCGTTGATTTTTTTGTTCGGAATAATGTCCACAAAAACAATTCCGAATTTAGTTTTCTTCATAGCCCTTTGAACGACTTCAAGCTTGTGAAATAGAGGGACTGTTTGTGTCCACGTTTCGACACATACATGCAGGATACACGGATCTATCGTTGAAGACTTTTGGCTACAGGTTCAGAGGTATAAGCAACGAGAGAGCTTGTCAAAGTTTTCTAAACGTTGCACAACCCAACTGAATCTTTTATATTAATAAACTTTATATTAACTTATTTTTATATAAAATTGAGAAAATGTGAGGACGCTGAAATGGCGAGCGTAAAGTCAGAGAAAATATAGTTGACCGCGCGAGAGGCGGGCATGCCTGTAAAACGGCAAATATAGTTAGAGCCTCGTTCGCAGAGTATCCTCTCACAACTTCATTACAAACAGTTTTGCCCGGGAAAGATAAACAAGCTACTTTTACTGAAATTTATTTTAGGAATTATATCTATATTCTTATTTTATGGGATAGGAATGCAAACGAGCAGGCGTGTCACCTGATGGAAAGCAATCAGCGCCGCCCATAAACATCCGCAGTGCAAAAGGCAGTGCAGAAGCGTTGCCGGCCTTTAAGGATAGTGCCATTATGGGACAGGGGAGGAGGATGAGGAGGGTTGGGCCTCTGTAACTTAACCGCTCACCGAATGAAGCGCATTAGCTAAGTTACCACTCAGACGCCGGTTTTCTAAAAAAAAACTCTTTCAACTTTCACATTTTCTAGTCGATGAAGTGATTTTAGGTAAAAAGTCACACTGAAAATTATTTAATTAAAGAAGACTTTTCAGAAGTTATTTATTTTTAGTAGAACCAGCAAAAGCAGCAGCTTTATGTAAAAAACCTACAAATTAATTAATTTTCAATCAATTAAGATATTAAATACGTAAAAGTGTTTATAAAATAGGACATAGACTGTCCTATCTGTGAGATTGTGTAGCTTTAGCGTCGAATGAAAGACTTGAGATTGTACGATCGATTATGGTCTGTAGGAGATCTTAATTAATAAAATGTACATAACGAATATTTAGTGTAATAATTTGCTTAGATTTGTATTATTACTTACTAAAGGAATTAAATAATTGAATATTTAGTTCCTTTAGTAAGTAATAATACAATAGAACATACATACATATAGTCACGCCTGTCTCCCTGTAAGGTTAGGCAGTGACGCTACGCTTCTTCTTCTTCATCCGCTACGATCTCGACACATCTTCCTTGGTTTCTTCACACTCTTCCATCCTTCCTCGCACATTCATCGTAGCGAAACGGCTCTCTGTTCGTCGCTTCTCGTTCTCGTGGGAATCAGGACGTGACGAGTGGCGAACCATGTCGCCGTCATTTTTTCGTCACGATAGAGAAGAAAGGAAAAGGCAGGGGAAAGAAAAGATAGATTTAGGCAGAATGATAGGAATATGATATTACCGCAACGGAAGACGAGGTGTACGGTCGGATAACGGAGGACGAGTGATACGGTAGTAGTAGATAATACAACAGAACAAATCATATAATAGATCATTAAAACAGCTGTAACAGTTCATTGTTGGACAAACACCTCCCTCAAGTTTGTTCGAAAAAATTTATTAAATTTACGCACTGTTATGTTAAAGATAACTAAAGCCTTGTATTGGCGACAATACAGGCATATGTACGTAGGAAGTAGGATGTGCATTGTAAAATAGTATCTACTTTATAGTTCACAATTTTGGTCATAGTGGCTTCCACATAAAAGGGAGATATAATAATAAAAAATGTAATATGTTGTTGCGGACAATTTAGGTCTCTTCAAGACAAACAATACTACGGTACATCATCTTTGTGTAACTCCAATGGTTTAGGCAGCGTTCACCAAGATAGCTCTCAGAGGCCAGATTTTTTTTCCGACTTAATTGACATGTATCGTTATATTACGACCAAAATACATAAAATCATTACAAATTGTAGCCTATATGTTATTCCGATGTATGATCTATATTACTATAAAGTTTCGTCCAAATCCGTCCAGTAGTTTTTTCGTGAAAGAGTAACAAACATACATCCATACTCACAAATTTTCGCATTTATAATATTTGTAGGATGGGATGTAAATTGTTTGTTATATCAATGACTGGAAAAATGCAAATGGAAAATCTATGACAGGTATCCAGAAATTTAACAATAGCTTGTTGACTGGGAGCAGGAATTGTTTGGGGGTAGCGGCGCGTCCAATTTCGCGCCCGAGCGGCCGGCCTGCGACACGAGTTTTCGCACTTTTCTGTTAGAATTTTTTTATATTTTTTTCATTTTTTATTGCGGTCGGCACAAAGCTGACAGGTGCTTTTATGGGGACCCCATCAAACATTGTCATTAATTTGTTGTTACATGTGTTACTTTCTGAAATACATCATCGTTTATATATTGTCGATAAATGGGAAGTAGAGTGTCATTATATTTTTTTTAAGCTTTTTGCACGAAGTGAGCATAACAGGTGGACTAAATGCCATTGGGCTTTCTCTCCCACTCAACCTGTAGGTAAAATTGCTTGCGATGTGATGTAGTTAGTTTTATGTTAAAAGACCTAATCTTTTTTATAAACGAGGAAGTTGTTCACTAGCCCTGGTGGCAAACCTGCAGTGGCAATGAATCGGTCACGTTTGTCGGAGATTCGACTATCGTTGGCGATGAAGACTTCAGATGGAGCGACGAACTGCGCGAGTAGATACCAACGACACTAGAAACACTGCAGATTCATTCTCATCACCTTAGTGAAAAACACATGTAAGATAATGGGTTAAAGAGTTGAGTGAAAGGAAACGTTTACCGCATATCAGTTAAGCGCACTACAAAGCTATCTCTCTTTACATTCAAACATATGCACACAGATTAAAACAGACTTATCATAATAATAACAACAATTATTTAATGGAATAGGGAGGAAAACGAGCAAGCGTGTCGGCTGATCGAAAGCAATCAACGCCGCCCATAGACATCCGTAACACTCTAGGCATTACAGACGCGTCGGCAGCCTTTGAGAAATATTGTGTTCGTTCTATTGCTGTATCGATTCGAAAATACCGCTGAAGGTAACTAGTTTTGTAGAGTGGTGGATCGTCGAATGAAAATTATTTACGATTTATATTTATTTATTTATGAAAATATGTATGTTTATTTATATCGATTTATGCATACACGACATATTTATGTCGATTTATATATTTATGTAGATAAATGCTGTCACGGACTTTTATTTAGAACTATTCAAGACAAACAATCCTACGGTACATCATCTTTGTGTAACTCCAATGGTTTAGGCAGCGTACGCCAAGATAGCTCTCAGAGGCCAGATTTTTTCCGACTTAATTGACATGTATCGTTATATTACGACCAAAATTACATAAAATCATTACAAATTGTAGCCTATATGTTATTCCGATGTTCCGACCTATATTACAGTAAAGTTCCATCCAAATCCGCCCAGTAGTTTTTTTGTGAAAGAGTAACAAACATACATCCATACTCACAAACTTTCGCATTTATAATATTAGTAGGATTTAAGCGATTTCAAAAATGACAATTACATTTTTTGCCATCGTCCAAATTTTCATTGAATAATTTTTACCAAGTTTTTAAAATAAATAAAAAAAGATTTTTAAATAGACCACAAAGTGGAATGAAGAGTAACGGAGCTACAAAATCATGACATATTTAAGTTAACAAAGTGCCTGTTAGCATTTTTTTTTGCAAGATTTTCTTTGTTTCGTTATTGCCTTCGTATTATTTTTTGTTTTATGACATAAAGGCAGTCAAAAGCATGTCTGCACTTAGTGCAACAATGATTAGGTATAAAATATTTTCCAAGCGATTATTTTTAGTGTAAAAAAGGTTTGAAGGTAAAAGTTAAGCTGAACGTATTATGTATTTACACAAGAAAAATTGCTAATGAAAAGTGACGAAATGCGTGGGCAGTAAAGACAGCGGTCTGTGCGAAATACTGCGTGGTATTTTGAAATGTTTTAGCTTTGAGGGGACTAATGGAAGGTCTCCGTTTTAATGAAAGTACACTAACGTTAGCTGAGAAATGTATTTATTTAGGGTGAAATGTATTCATTTTACTCGTGGACTGTTTACATTTATTTCTTTTGCTAATAGAAACGATTCGTATTTTACTTAAGTGACAGTTTTATAGCTTTTATAGCTTTTTTTATTCGCAAACGAGTAAGCAGAATATTTGATGGTAAGCAACTTACGCCTACTTTGCCTATCTTAGGACAAGGAATAATGGGATGTGAAGAAGAACTTAATTAGAGGAGAAAATGAACTAATGGGAGAGAAAGCCAGAAATTAAGAAAAGGAAAAGCAAATGGACTTCCATATCCATGCACTTTTCTAGATAGCTGCTCAAATATTTACAGTTAACTGTTTGGAGTACAAGGAGAAGGTGAATGTTGCGTTGTATTAGGAGGTAAAGAAAAGTAAAGAGCATAGCTCTTTAATAGAAGAAGAAGAATTTAATATTAGTATATTACAGTAGTATTAATTTTGTATTTCTTTAGCATAAGGCTATTTGTATATGCAATTTTTATCGGAAATTTATTTAAATTATTATCGACCTACGAAAGCCTATTTTGATATATGTGCGCATATATCAAAATAGGCTGCAGCGGCGAGATGATCTTCTTTTGTGATGTAAATTAATTTTTTAATAAAGTTTCTTCAATTATGGTTTTATTGGTAAGCGTTGATTAGTGTGGTGACAATAGCAGAATGATAAAAAATTTAGTAATAAAAGTAGCAGCAAACAGAACACGAACATACACAGAAGGATAGCCAATTCAAATTCTTTACTTTTCAATATTAGAAATTACAAAAAATTGCAAGCAAGTGAATGAGTTTGTATATTTGGGATCATTGTTTACAAGAGATGGAAAATGTAAAGATGACATTGAAAGGCGAGTGAAAACTGGTAATCAGGTCCATGGAGCCCTGCACTCATTTAAGGAAGGTCAGAATGTGTCTGAAACGGCCTGACTGGCAGTTCATCGAGGAGTGCTTGTTCCAACTCTTGAGGTACGGTATTGAAAGTTAAATTTGGCAAAAGAGTCATGAATGCATTCTGAATACGGTGGAATGAAAGGTGGAAGAGCATTAAGAAGTACGTGTGGAATAACTTTGAATAATAGAATAAGGAATGAAGATATAAGAAAGTGATGTGGAGTAAAAGAAGGTGTCGTGACAAAAGTTGAGTGAGGAATGCTTAGGTGGCACGTAGAGAGGATGGACTAAAGACGACTGGCAATATATTATAAGCTATGTTGTTACAAGAGTAAGAAAAAAATAATTATGAAATATATATAACATTTGAAATAGGCCCGAGTAGATCGGTTTTTGCAAGCAGACTGGCTAGAGCATAGAAGACAGACAGTACACAAATAATTTAAAAGCAAGACTGCAAGCTCTAGCATGTGAAAGTCGTCGAGATAAAATTTTATATAAATGTGTCTTGTGAACGTGTAGAATATATCCACGGGCGCCACAGCAGCTCGTTATGCTTGTCAGCTGTGTGGAATTGTTAGAGTGGTGCATTTTATGTTACTGGCAAATACGAGTATTTTACAGAAAGCTTAGATTTATGGATAGTTGTGTAAGAAATGCGAGTGTCTAGACATCTGTGGTTCGTGTCGGCAATTGCCTATTTCATTAGGGAATGGCCTACGTTATTTTACTACGTGATTCTATTTACTATTGTAAAAAATAACACAAGCAATATGTATGTTAATTTGTTAAAAAATCGTAGTAATGATAATAACACAGCTAGTTTTCTTTTTCAAAAAAAAAATATGCTGACTTAAGGATATATATGTAGGAAACATATTATTACTGCGTAGTCTTTATCATAAAACTTGTGGGTAACATTTATGTCTTATAAGAAGGTTCTTATGTCTATCTTCCTGCCCTTTATTACAAAATTCGCTTAACGAATTTTATCACTGTTTAAATTTTCGTAATAGAAAATAGTAATTAATAAACAAGATGTCACGTTTTTACGGGTTAAAACTCCGAGAAAATGTAGTGGACAGCCTGCCATTGAAAGGACTTATGTACAAAACGTGAACGCTGACAGTCCGTCTGCTTCACAAGCTCAAAGAGCTATGCTCGGAATTTCTCTGGTAGATATGATTCGGAATGAACAGATCCGCCAGAGGACTAAAGTCACCGACATAGCCTTTCGAATTAGTAAACTAAAGTGGGAATGGGCTGGTCACGTTTGTCGAAGATCCGACAATCGTTGGAGCAGACGAGTGCTGGAATGGAGACCGCGTCTCGGTAAACGTAGTGTGGGACGCCCCCGGCTAGATGGTGCTCTGCGCAGGGCGGCTATCAGCAACTGTATGCGTTTAGCCGAAGATCGGGCTACGTGGCGCTCCATCGGGGAAGGCTATGTCTAGCCGCCGCGCAGACTGCTGCAGGCTGTTGATGATGATGATCTACAAAATAGGAGACATGGTAAATATCTACTTCCGTACAAACAATTTCGTAGGCAATGAATATATACATCTGTATTCAATTGAATTTATTTTTCTAAAATGTCACACGTTCCGCTGTTGCTTGAAACATATTTAAGACATTACCGTGGACACATCTTTATTCCGTGTTATCGTTTTAGTTTAATATGTGAATGTAAAGTGATTCCATTTTTTATTTTATTATATTAGAATGAAAAATGGAAATTGCAACATCGAAAAGTGCTTAGCATTTAAGGTATAGCTGGGTTGATAGGTCATAACTTAAGCTACCGTTCCTCTATGGAATGGGCCTTCACTATAAGTTTATCAAATTCAATGAATCTAATTGAGAGGTCCGTTCTCTTAATACACCAAATATTCATTAAATATTAAAAAAAGTTTTTTGATAAGTAAAAATTAGAAATAATCTTGTATAATATAAAATAGAAAATTTATGTTATTAAATATTGTACAATATGTCGGCGTATTACAATCTTGTACAATATTATACCTAGACAAAATAAAGTGGGCCACCCGCCGCTGAAAGTAATTGTCTATAAAATAGCAAACATGTTAAGTACCACCCTCTTCGTACCAGAATTCACGGCTTTATTACAAACAATTTTGTCGGGCGAAAGAATTATGTGTTATATTACACTGCCAGAAGCGTGCACTGATCACAATATTAATAGTACGAAGGGGTAGGTTTCTATTATACTTTAAAAAGATTCTAAGAAAGAGACCAGGGTCACCTGGTGGAAAGAAATCATCAGCGCCTATGACGACGATATACACACTTTTGGCTTGCAGCAGGGTGTTAGGCTCGTATCGGTTTGCTTAGAAAGAAATTTCATACATAAAAACATTCAATCAAGTCAATTGAATGAAATGAAATGAAAAAGTTTTGATCGTTGGATAAGTAAGAGAAGCGTAAGAGAACTAGATTTGTCGGTGAAACCATACACAGGCCACTGTTACTGCAATTTTTTGAGCTTTATCCTCAATTTATGAAAGTGTAACTTTTATTTATTTTGAACATTTTTATTTTACCGAACCCTAAAACACATTTAGTTTACCGTAAACATCAAAGTTTACGCAGATATAACTCATGCACTGCAGTCTGCATTCGGCTATAAAATTAATAGCGTTTGCAATAAACAAATTCCGAGCCAACTTCATCTGACTGTTGTCGGATAGCTTTATTGGACGCCATTTTGAATTTAGAATCAAACATAACCTTTTTTTAACCATTTCCTGTAATGCTTTTAAAATTAGTAGTATAATATTATAACTATTATTTAATTATTATTTCGGAGGCCATAATCGCAGGGTCATTTCTCGGCATAAATATATGTTATCGTATTAGAATTTATATTATTATTTAATTTTTTTACGCAATAGACAAAACTAATTTCATATCTATTGTGACGCTATCTGTTGGCAGATTGTGTAAGTAGGTATGTAAAAATGTTGGTTTATATAAAATAAATATATTTAGAATTATGTAAAATTATATAACCATGTATTTTGAATACTGTGCTGTATTTGTAAGCATTGTTTTGCAGTAATTTAATCTGTTTGTTAAAAATATATTTTTCCTATGCTGAAGCAAATCTATTTTTAGATTCTTTGTTGGACGGTATTGTACTTTGTTCGCCTTTTCTTTTTTGTGTATAAAAGCCAAAATTCAGTCGAGGCGAGATTCATTCTAATTCCAACAATCGCCGGAATCGCCTAATTATAAATAGCTATGTAGGGCGTACAGGTATTTTTTTCAATTTTGTCCCGCCAATGATCAGCGTTTATTCCTTCAGATATGGAGAGGTTCCAAACAGAGCAATGTTTAAATCTACACGGTGTTTTTGCAGCTTGTTGCAACGGTGATTTTTCTTGAAGTTTAAATTAGCATGGCCTTATTGGTTTTTATATATAGACGTTGTCCTGCCACAGACATTAGAAAATATATCGTCGAAGAAAAAAAAACAATAGGTTTCGACAACAAAGTCACCTATTGGGTCTGTAAGTATCCTGTATTTTAAGCTGAAACCAACCAAATACACTCCTAAAATTCCATCGAAATCAGTTGGGCTGTTTCAAAGATTAGTGTGTACTGCAATGACATGTGATGTTTTATATAGTAAAATAAATATATTTACTAATAATTTTACAGCAAGCTCAGTACATCAGGTGTAAACGCTCAATAACTTAGATTTTATCTTAAGTGGACAAGTACCCACTAAAGGGTCTTTATGTTTTTATTTTATGTGTCACGAGTTCATCTCGTTGTCTCAGACTGTTGCTGAAGAGGATTAAGAGATACACCACCCACATTAGTCTTAAATATATTGTATAACACGTAATAAGTATTAATACTACTGTATTTGTTTCTATAACGAATTTACCTTGTAATAAAGGCTTTAAAGATATGTGATATATATACCGGTTAATCATATACATAAACATAATGTAAGCCATAATACAACAATTCAAACGGAGTCCGATTTTCTTTGCGATTTTTAACTGTCTAACAAATAAACCTAATTTGGTAGAAATAAAATTAAACTTGACTGGAATTAAATTTAAACTATTTATTTATTTATTGCATGTAATTGTCATAATATTAGATACAAAAATATATTATCTCAACTTTTCCTATAAATAGGCTTTTACGAATGCATTCTTAGTTGTAGAGATCACTCAACACGGCTGTAAGTTGTACTTTACGTAACTTACTAACTGCATTTGTCGTGTAAGTGATATATGGTAGAATTAAAGTAGCCACAATAAGCAAAACTAGGTCACAACTGCTAAACAGAAGCTGTATACATTAGGGACTATTCATTTGGAACGAAAGCGCACTGAGTGTAGCACGCTGGTGTGTACCGCAAAAGTTTCCTCAAGAGCCCTCAGCCACTGACCCCGGATACGTGCAACCGGCGGCGGGAATTAGCGCCGCAAGTGCTTCTACATCGATTAAAGAAACCTCTTAGCCGGGGTAATAGCAACTAACTTGTTAAACGGTAATTGCATTTATCGATTGCGGTTCCCGACGTCCGCCTCGTGAAAATGTTATGAAAATGAATAGCAGCTCCTTTTTTACACAGCTCTTCAATTTTTCACATTTTTCTTCAGTGAATTTTATAGCAATTATCCATTTCAATTTAAACTCTTAGATTTAAAATGTAAAAAAATATAACTACAAAACATACTAAATATATTTAACGGGTAAATCGGAAGAATATACGTTGATAAAGGTTAGTAACACGACAGAACGCAGAAGTGAACACTGTGAAACAAATCGAAATAGTATCGTGCGTAATATAAAACGCTTACGCTTTTCTCATTTGTACCGTTCATTACAATTTACATGGCATCGCCATGGCAACAGTCTCACAAAGACAGATTGCTTATTTAATGACAACTCACGAGCAAATGCCGTATTAAAATGACAAATTATCTGTTATCCGAAAATCCAATATACGAGTACAAAAATAATTTAATATTGATCGCGGCTTCCATTCCCTCACCCATATTATATATAATAATAATAATAATAAAACTTATTAAACAAACACGTAAAATAAAATGCATATTAAAGGACAAGGAAATATTTTTTAAATATCAAATAAAAATATAATAAACATAGGTAAGCAAAAAGTATTTTAAGTTTATTGCAGAAGAAAAAGTTGAACAAGCGAATGAGTTTGTATATTTGAAGTCATTGTTTACAAGAAATGGAAAATGTGAATGTGACATTGAAAGGCGGGTGAAAGCTGGTAATCAGGTTAATAGAGCCCTGCACTCCTTTATGAAAAGTCGAAATGTGTCCAAAAACACCCGACTGGAGTCATGTGGCATTCGTACGGAAGTAAAAGTTGGCTTTGACAGAAGATATATGGACAGTCAAAAGTTTTACTTAGCTAAGATACGCGACAAGCAAAACAATAACAGAAAAAATAATGTGTGTTTTTCCGTTGGGTTAAGTGGAACTTAAACCAAAAAACTTACCGAAAATCGGCCATCAATTCTCCACCCACCAACCACTATACACAACACCAAACACACATTATCACTCTACCGAAGACAACCGAAAAGTCACTTTTCGGTTGTCTTCCGTAAAGTCTACTATACCTGAAGATGCCTCGTGTTGGGGCGAAACACGTGTCGTTTACAAGATGGAAAAGTGATAGCAAAACAATAACAGAAAATTCTGTTATTGTTTTGCTTGTCGCGGATCTTAGCTAAGTAAAACTTTTGACTGTCCATATAGTGATGGATTTCCGCAACGTAACGCCTCCATTAATAATCTTTGACAGAAGAGTCATGAAAGCAGACTGAATGCGGTGGAAATTAGAGCGGATTTGGATGCAAGGGTCGATAGGGGAAGACCAAGGAGAACATACCTTTACCAAATTGCCGAAGTTCTTAAGAAAGGCCAGATCAAAAGTACCCTTGATCGGCAAGACTATATGAAGAGAGTGATGAGTGAAGTAAAGAAAGTGTGCCAAAATCGTAGCAGTTGGAGATCTATGGTCTCTGGCTACCTCTACGGGAAAAATATATGATGATATGTATGTATGTATGTATGTTAATATAAAAAAAGTGGAGCGCATAGGAATCTGAATAAATTATATAATATACTATTATCATATTATGTGCCGCACTTTTTTATTTTAATGTGTCAAGAAAACTGTTAAGCTTATGTTTTTGTACATTACATATGTACAAAAACTGTTTCAAATAAAGAAATAAAAGGTTTCTTTAGTTTGTTTCTCTTCACCAACTGGGACTCATCGAATCACTCAAATGAGCCCAATATGGGTGGGATTATTAGTAACGGTACATCGGTATGAAGTTGAAATTATAATGTTTTATTGTTAAGGGAACTCCATGTGTGTGCAAAGATTCATAAGCGATATCAAGTTGAAATTATTATAATGTTGTATTGTAACGGATGTGCAAAGTGTCATAAGGATTTGAAGAACTAGTTAAAAAATCCGTCGCAAAATTTGATACACATAAATACAGAGTCAAGCTAAATTCAAATAGAGAAATAAAGTAAAATATAATGTCTCTTTGAGTCCTAAGTCCCCCTGGTGGGGCATAGGGCAGACACAACGTTTCTCCATCTCGACTTGTCGGAGGCCATACGCTTTACTTCGCTGCAGGATCTTCTGCATTTCGGCCGTCACAGTACGCCACCAAGTTTGTTTTGGGCGCCCACATTTTCTTTTCCCCTGCGGATTCCATTCGAGGGCTTGTTTGG
Source organism: Baronia brevicornis (assembly GCA_031353405.1). Lineage (NCBI taxonomy): Eukaryota > Metazoa > Arthropoda > Insecta > Lepidoptera > Papilionidae > Baronia > Baronia brevicornis. The sequence continues at coordinate 315,355 of JASFAT010001437.1, forward strand.
GGATATGTCTGGCGTGGCGCCGGAGAGTATGCCCTATCCATCTCCATTTTTGTCGACGTATCTGGACATTTATTTGATCCTCTTTGCTGATTCTCCACAGCTCTTCATTGGAAACCACGTTATCCGGCCAATATACTTTTAAGATTTGCGTTTCGTGCGACTCTTTCGTACTTTTCCATGTCTCACACCCGTGCAGCAGAATTGACTTTACGTAAAATATAATAAAATAAGAAATTTGAACGAGAGTTATAAAATTATTTTTTTAATAATATACACAATTTCATGTATATTATATATTATTAAAAAAATTAATTTGTAACTATCGTTCAAATTTCGTACAAATAGAGGTTTTAATTACACGAAACGTTTTGTAATATACAATATCCGTTGTCTGTCTGCTATCATTTATTTCAATATACTGTTGCCGTGGAAACGGGTGCTCTTAATTCACATCTCGTAGCAGATGTCATTTGACGGTTACACAAAGAGAAACAAACGTTCGTAGCTGTATTAAAAGGCCACACCCGTACGGCGCCAAAGGTAAATTGTGGTATTACCAAGCGCAAGGTTCAATGGGTTTAGTGTCAAACTTGAATAAATATTATATATTGGCTGTTACAAATTTTTACATTTATATTATTTTTCGGTACATTGACTGATATAATAAGGAATGAAGTTGTTACAGAGAGATGTGGAGTAAAATGTGTTACAAAAAATGAGAGAGGGATAATTAGATGTGCACATAGAGAGGATGGATGATAGACGTTGCGCATGTGGATGAAAAGGTCTGTAGGGAAGGACCAAGGAGAACATACCTTGGCCGAATCGCTGCAGAAGGCCGGGTCAAAAGTATCCTTAAACGAGGATCTTGTATGAAGAGTGATGACTGTGGATGAAGCAAAGAAAGTGTGCTGGGATCGTGCAAATGTACGTCTATAGTCTCTGCCTACCCGTACGAGAAAAAGACGTCATTGTATGTATGTATGTTATTCTTAGGACGCATCAAAGTACGTTTTATTTGTTGTCAAGACTTTAATACTATTAACAGCACGTAACGTGCAATACAGCGATAGCGAAAGAGTAAAGGAAGTCGATCTTCTGTAAGAGGGTCAGTAGGTACTTCATTTTGTAGAAAAAATCCATCGACGACATATAAAAGCGATTGTTTTTTGTGTTTGCTCACACACTGACATTGAAAACTGAAAATTTTGGTCGTGCGGTCAAGTGAAGGTCAAAGGGTAAGATATATTTTCGGGTTAATTAGAGTTATATATATCAAGGATTCTGTGAAATGAAATTCTGACTTTAATTTGCTTAAAAAAATATATTATATTTTTCATATAATTCTTATTCGAGAAGAAAATGACAAATAATCATTTAATTAAATAAAAATTAAAGAAAGTTTCAACATATAAAATTTTATGCCATGACGATAAAATTACTATCAAATTTTAATTAATGAAAAGTTTATGAAAGGAAGCGACAAAATTAAATACGGTCTAGGAAGCTCACACGACTGTAACATTTGAACAAGAAAATTAATTCAAAGGTGAAAATCTTAAACTTTCTAGTTCTAGCTTCCCACTTCATTATCTTATGAATGGACCAAGCAATCTCAGAGCATTACGTAACACATTTTCTTTTTTGCCTCTTCATTAGTCGGAGAGCGAAAATGTTGGGTTTTGATTCCAAATAAATATTTCAACACCCTTATATTTTTCTAACATTGCGTAAGCAATATGTATGAGAAAAAAGGTGTTTCATGAATACATTTACAATAATAATTTAAATGAAATTGTAATTGTTATTATAATAGGCAATATATAAAAATGGAGAGCTATTTTGTTCGTCTCGCTAAAACTAAAACGGCTTTTTAAAAATGGCTCGACCGATTTGAATATTTTTTTTATTTTCTTCACTATAATACAAGAAAGGTTTATGAATAATATAATAATATGAAAAACTTAAAACAACATCAACAAAATAAAAATTGCCAATTTTATGTAAATACAAATTCACCGTACGAATTGTGGTAACATTAAAATGCTACCTTTAACACCAGTATTCTGTGAGGATGTGGTATTATATAGGTCAAAAACCATTAGGTTTTTTGTGCCGTTTCTTCTCCATCACGCCACTTTGTTTTCGAAACGATTGCAATATCATAAAGAATAAAATAATCATAAAGCATTATTTGTGAATTCATTTTGGAAAATATTTTTTTTTGCTTTTTATATGCCGGCCAGATCGTTATACTATCTATCTTTATAAAGTATACTCATAACAAATAAATCAAAGATTTACTCTCATCCATTATCTGCAGCCTATTCAAATGTTTGTTCCAATTAGAAAATTACACCGGCCCTTTGAACTGATCAGCGCATTTAACCGTAATTCAGTAACTGAGAACCGCAATTACAAATTTAAATTATCTTTGAACACTCAGTGGTATGATGATATTTATCTCTAAGTAAAGTTTTTGGAGCAACATTTTTTTTATTAATATCTGAAGCTACCATTATCAACTGGACCTTGTGATGTAATTTATAATGGATAAAGACTGCGGTGCGATGGGCACATTACTGTAATTAATGTACTGTTTTATGGTTAAATTAAGTTTGTATATAACAGTTCCCGGTTAGATAACAAGACCGGATGCGTGGCCAATGAAGAGACAGGATGTGTGGCCAATAGACTGGATGCGAATGAGAAATAAATACCTAATACCAAAGATGGAGCTGGGTGTGCGCCTTAAGGCAGGCTTATTTCTAGTCTGGGATTGCCGCAGGGTAATGATGACGATGCAATTATTATAACCGCTATCCAGCAGAAAACAAAGCGTAGAATTAAACTTGAAAGTATTCTATTTCATTTCATTCATTCTATTTTATTTCATTTCACTTCATTATATTTCATGTAAGTACAAAAAAATGTTTCGTAACGAGTACTTTATAGAAACACGTTATGATCAAAGATGGGTAGGTGTACGTACGCTGTTACAAACAATTTAATTAATTAATGTCTTGTTTCAGAACACGGATACTTCGCCGTTATGAGAAAATTAATAGCAAAACGTAATTAATTACTTACATGCAAAGATTAAACAAAGGGTCGACGTAATTAAATACGGACTGCGAGGCGCGCAAAGCCGCGGCTTTTGAAAAAGAAAATTAACTCAAAGGTGTAAAGTCTCCCCGACCCTCGCAGTTCTAGATTCCCGCTTCATTGCTTTATGAATGGACCAAGTAATCTCCCTGTATCGCGTAACGAAATTTCTTTTTTGCCTATTTCATTAGCCGGCTTCATTGTTCGGTTTTTGATTTCAAATAAATATGTAAATACTTTAACATTTCTTTTTCTCACTTTCCTAGATCCTTTTCATGCATATAAAATATTTTTTTCTCAATGGCTTAACTAACTAAAATAATTAAGTGGTTCAGTGGCGAAGCTGCCGTTTTCAGAGTAAAGGCTCGCGAGTTTGATTCCCACACCCAAATTGGATAAGCGTGGTTAGTTATTCTCCGTTCCTCCAGTAATGAAAAGGCCCGTATCAAGTAGTGAAACAAAAAAAAAACAAATAAAAAATATCGTTTAAGTAATTTACCATGTAATGGGTTTAATGTGATAGGAGACGAGAGGAGAGGGTAAAGAAGAACTTGCCGGACGGAGCGTAATAGCATAGCTATTATTGAGAAGTTGTTCCTTTGTAAAGCCGGCAAAAAATGTTGGCTGAGCGTTGCCAAGAGAAGGCCAATATCAACGTATAGACAGGATATTTGCCTTGCCTTGCCATCGCTCGGTGTCGATTGCCTAGTTGGCCGAGCGATGGCAAGCGCCAACGTGTATAGAACTCACTTGATGTAGCTTGCCACAACTCACAATCGCTCGCCATTAAAGCTTACAATACCGGGATTCCGGGATCCCGAATACCGGAATCTCGGACGATTTTTGTCCGTTATTAAAAACTGGTATTTATGTAAAAATACCGGTATTTTGGTATTACATTAGTTGATAAAAATTGTATTTATGGACAGTATAAATCTAATTAAAATTATATAAATTAATTACAATAAATTTTTTGAAGATAAACAATTTCATTGTATTAAAATCTATATCTGGCACATTTATTATATGTAAAAACTACTTTTTTTAACTTGCACGTTTTTTTCAATACCGGTATCCCGATATTTCTAATTTTAAATATCAAATACCGGTATTCAGATTTTAGTTCGGTATTGTAAGCCCTACTCGCCATTACTTGCTTCGGACGCATTCACTTCAGAATAAATACTTGTAGCCCATTAATATACTCATCCCGATGTGGGTATTGAATCAACAACCATTGACTCCGAAAGTAGTTGCGCGTCGTGACTGAAGCGATTAGTTAGTCAGTTGCAGTTAGTTATTTTAAAAACAAATTGAATATCAAAAATAAATCAAAGAGTTCGAATCTCACAAGAGATTTCTCCAACTGCGTAAAAACTTGCTAACTAGTGGTAATTCTTGCAAAAGTTAGTCGTCGGGCACTTCTCTTAATTAGTTTGTGTGTCGGCCCGAGCGGACGTCGGCTTGCTCTGCCACCACAATTCTTGATATTTCCGAACTTAGTAAATTGCGAATAGTCTCGCAACATTGTAGCTTTGGAGAATTGGGTTTGATTTAAAGTTTGACCGGTTGCTCAGGTCTGCTTCCGTATTCTTTCACTCTCTTTCACTCCGATAATATAAAAGTAAAAAAAAAATACATAAATTTAACGGTAAGTTGTTATTTTTAAAAACAAAATAATAAAACCTATTAATTACATAACTTTTGATTAATATATTTTTTGTACCGCCCTATAAATGTTCTCTTCCTGGGTACGGGACCCTTTCATTTCTGTTATCATCATCATGGCATATCAGTCGCGGGTGGGCCTTAGCCTGGTTCAGTAAATTTGTCCAGTCGGATCTTCATTTAGCTTTTTCCCTCCAGTCTCTCACACCGATTGCCTTTAAGTCGTCCTTGACTCCATCTAGCCATCTGAGCTTAGGCCTTCCTCGGCTTCTACGACCATCTGGTTTGCTGTCGAGTTGACGTTTGGGTACACTAGCCTCGTCCATCCGTACCACGTGCCCAGTCCAACGAAGGCCATTCCAGTCCATTCATTAATTTCTAGTAGGAATCATTATTTTCCATCACGCTTATTCAAGGCGGGTTGGAGGGATACCCAAACTAGGAATAAATACCTGTAGGTCATACATATATTTATACCGATGCGGAAATGGAATCCATGGCTATTGACTCCGCAAAATGTAGCTCATTGAGCCATTTAAGTCATCTCTAAACTAATAAAGACATTTGTACGTTAGGTAAATATTTTATTTTCAATAAAAAGGGCACAGGTGGTTACAGATGAATCGGGTTTTGATACGTACCACAGTATTTATAAAATGAAGAAACAGATTCGACAACAGTCTGTGGCAGTTAATTTGCTCAGTGGAGCTTCGTGGTTGGAAATTTTAATTCCGCAATGCGAACGGGGAATACAGGGAAATGGCTTTGTCCAGTCAAAGTTTTGACACTTGTACATGTTTGCGTATGCCACAATGAGTAGAAAGTTGAATTTCATTTGCATAAAACCAAATCATATTAAAATAGATGAATAATTATTGAGATGATATATTGAAAGCGCTTTCTAATCACGTTATTGTATACAATAAATAACTGACAATGACTTGTGAATGAAAATGTATACTTTAGGTGTTTTATATACATTATGGTAGAGATAGGCAAAAGAGGAAGCGGGTCACCTGTGAATAAGCAAATACCATCGCCTGTCGTTGCCTACCTTAGGGTAAAGATATTAATAATGGAAGAGGAAGAATCGGAAAAGAGTTGGTTCGTCGATCCCTGTACTCACTGTACGAAAAGGAGTAATACAAAAAATTGGCTACTAATTAACGTTGACATTTTGTGATGATAAGGGCCTTCCATGAGATCCTTGAATATTTGTTTTAGTAAAGATGCTAAATGATAAATATAAATGCAAGACAATATTGAAATAACTTTAATAACAAAAACACTTACCGCTTCGGTGTGTATTGGATGCACAGCAAACAAGATGGCGGCGACGAAACTTGCAAACTCCGGCAGGAACATGGCGCACACCCTGCAACAAAATAACCGGGTCAGATGTTAGACCACACAGTTGTTTAGGCGATAGTTTAGCGATAGTTAACCACGTTACAACTATTGGTGTTGAATATTGTCGATGAAGGCAGGAAGTATCACGTTGAAAACGCGATACTTCCTGCCTTCATCGTCAATACCGCGCTGATAGAGTTAATTGTTCATATAACGGTGTTTGCAACATTTTGTGTTATGATATTTAATTATATTCAAGTTAAACACCAATCCTAATAGATTGTACTCACACAAACTCGTTTCAACAAAACAGTTAAACACCTAGAAGTTTTTTGAGTATAAATATGTATTTCTCTAATATTATGGATTAATTATACTCTCGAAAGCATTGTTATAATCTTAGAAATTTAAAAATTGGGGGTGTAATAATATCTATTAAGTTTTAATCTTACCAGCATGCGGTACATTCAACTCTACAAAAGGCGAAATTTTGGTAATCGACTGATTATGTTAAGGTATCATATCAGCTGACGTCTATTCAGTCTATTCAGGCTATTGGCAGTCTATTATAGACTGCCATTACCATACTACCACCAATAGGTACGTACTATAGCGTGCCAGCCGTACTGCTTACGGCGACACACGGAATCTTTATGGGGTTTTATCTTCGATGTAATTGAAATTATTCCAAATGAAATTAATTTATTTTTCTATTCACTGTACATTTATATCTTATTCGAACTTTATTCACATTTTATCAATTTACAGTTAATAATAATAATTCTTAGTTTATGGCAACTATCAGTGAATTCTGCCAAATTTACAGTTTATATCTCAATTTCTTATGCCTGACAGGTGACATGTCTATTGAAAGACGTCAGTCGAACTAATTCTTTTGTTTTTATATAAAATAAACTATTTATTTGTATTTTAAATTTTAAAATAATGAATTTAAAAGAAATAATATAATATAAAAGGTTTTAATATATTCAAATAAAAAGTTATTACATTAGTGATACTCAAGTGAGATCAATATTACAGTACCTTGTAATGAGGTAGTATTTCGCCAGTCGAATTGGCCCATTTATAATCTGGTAGTATTACAAATATATATATAATATTTAACTATTTTATATCCCTTTTGAAGCTTTTTGAATTTTTGAAATATATATAGTTTACATCAGTGACTTTTATGTTAACTGATACAGCTTGACAATAAAACATTGTATCTTAGTACAAAAAGCACTTTATTCTGCGTTAAAAATCTGTAAGTAAATTTTAACTTAAATAAAGCAGACCACAATAATGAAATTTTTATGTCTTCTTTGAACCGTATACAAATACAAATATAAACCATTCATCCGATTCTGATGTAATATTGAGTTGTTATTCGCACGTGGGATAATTTTTTGTTATAATTAGTACAGTAAAAGAGATCGCGTACATGTTCTTCAAAGTAGCGTTGTAACATACGCCAGTTAACATCTAGTTATTAATATAAGATAGAACAATATTGTTGATTACGACGCCTGAATCAACTAATAAAATAATTTAATTATATAGGAATACGACAACAAATCAAAAGCTTGGCCATACACGCCTAAAATGAATGTTAACATATCTTTATATTTGCCGCATTCAAATTCGGGCTTGGCTCGTTTTTCAATGATGTTACGAATCCCGTTGCCAAATAATGTACTACTCATGCCAACTTTTGACATGCCACGTTAACAAATTCTGTATTGTTGGATCGGACAGTCAGCAAAATAATTTATTTTAGAAAATTTTGGTTATATATTATGTACCTATGTATTGTATAATATGTGTGTATATTATTTATGTGTATTTATAAATATATGTATTCCAAATTTGAATAATGACCGAGACGGAATGTCTCACCAAGGGCCTGCCTAGTGGGACCTACTATGCTCCATCTATCTTCACCTGCTAATTGTTATGAATAAAATAAAATAGTAATACCTGTTATTGTTGTTAATTGCCAAAGTGGATTTAAAAAAAGGAAATATTTATTGTAAGACGCGCCCAATTACCTTTTCAATTAATAGTTAAACAAGTTTTACTTACATTTATTACATATAATTGTAAATTGTTTCTGTCGTAAAATACTGCATTGTATTCTATGCGGTTAGTTGTAACTTACACATTCGTGACCTATCTTCCTTTTGAGTATTTATTACATGAATCCGCGTTCGTCATTTATGGGATAATAAAAAGATATGTATTTGCATAAATTTTGCAATTCCCAATAAGAGAGATTGTTTTATTATAGTAGTTTCTGCTAAAAACTGACTGTTATATACGTGGGTAGTGGGTATAATTGCTTTCAAATCCCTCCCTCAAAATTGATTCATATGCGCCGCCACTGAGCCAATCCGCATTTCCGTTTCTGCCCTTTCCTTTCTTCCCTATCCTTTTCCTTCTTCTCCGCCAATCCACGGTCTGCCGTGCCAAAGGATGCGTGGCTAAGGGCGAGCTTAGTCACAAGCGTACCGACCGTCCCGGGATCAGGCTCCGCGGGTACTATGGTGCTTTACCTTAGCATGCAGGGCTCTGCTGGGGCTGACCTCCATCCTCCCTTGCGGCTCGTGGGATTCACTAAGACGAATTTAATATACCTAATTTGTTGAAAAATGACGGTGACGTGATTTGCCACCCGTCACGTGTTGATTCTCACGAGGACGAGAAGCGACCAATGGAGAGCCGTTTCCCTGCGATGAATGGTAGCGGATGGAATAGGGAAAATAGATAGGCGTGAATATATAAAAAAAGAATATATATACGTTTTTAAAAAGATTTTTAACTTCAGCTTTTCTTAAGATAGTCCAGACAAACAAGCATGCAGACTAACGAAAATCAAAAATATAAGGTTGTATATTGACAATAAATACAAATAAGCACACGAGAAAAGATAGAATTTTTTTTATAAGTTTTATAAAGTCTTCCAACAGCCATAAGCTAGACCAGAGGATATAAGAACAAACTTGTGTAGAAACTTTTCCTAGCTAATTAAAATTTACGACGATGAAACTACTGACTTGATTAAATACTTTGGACTTCAATAGGTCTAGATAAGACTTAACAGTTTCTGAAATAAGTAAAGATTTTAATACTTCATTTACATAATCTACTTTTACTCTTAAGTGAATACTAACAGAAAAAATTAAAAATATAAATCAATTCAAAATAAAAATTTCAATTACTTTGTTACTTATTTTATTAGCCCATGGTAAAATTGTAATTATAATGAGAAAATCTACAATAGTAAAGTAACCTTTTTAACAGTTTGATAAAAAAATATCTTCATTTGTCAACCTTCAATCTGTTCATATTAATAAATCAAAACAACCATTTCGTTAATAGTCTCTATTTTTTAATTGAAATTTTACTTTTATTACTAAGGATATCGACGTAGTTGTGTAAAACGATTACTATCAAATACTTATGCATTTAAATATATTGTCTTTTACGTCAGTGGTGTGAGTAACGTTTCCAAGCCATTGTTATATCAAGTATTTAATTTTGTTTATTTTATAAAAATTATTTTTATCCATTATTTATAAAATTTCAAGAAGCAAGAATACGATTGATTACTATTAAATTTATTGCTAGTTTTATTAAAACAATAATCATGTATATAATAAGCCTATTTTTTAAAAATGACAATTGAAATTAAGCGATCAATATAATAATTATTATTAATACCGTATTATTAAAACCGTGACCGTTAAGGGGAATGTATCTTCGACATATGTTTCATTTACTATGCAAAGGACTACAGCTGGGCATTGGCCTTCCTGAAAATTGGAGAGTGTTGCCGTAATCAGTACGCTTAATTCCGATCAACCGAGACCATATGAGATTCAATTATGTTTTTTGAATGGAAGCACCTATGGTTTCTTCTCACTTTATTGCTTATATATTTTTTGTAATAAATAAAAAAGGTAAACTTAACCTGTCTTAAGCAAGAAAGTTTGTTTGTGAGATATTTTTCGCACAGAATACAATTTTTTTCCCGTAGAAGATACTCACCTTAAAATTACATCATTTTTCATATCATCCAAAATTTCTAAACTTAATTCTGTCCAAGTGGGCGGATTGAAAACAACAGTTTTGTTTTTATTAGTCGGAAAGTCGTTGCTGGAAGGCGCACCTACTAGTATGTGTTCCTATCGTCGTCTTGTATAACACTCACAGGAAGAAGTTAGGTGACCTTATTCTGGCTGGAAATCACCTAGTAAGTCTTGTATTAATAATTATATGTATTAATAATAATATAAAATACAATATTAAAAATTGATTTTTTTCTTATTGGTTGGTTGTTGTATCTTTATACTGTTTTATCTCTCATTGAAACATTTCTTCCAAAATAGTTACCTGTCGTTGGTGATTAAGTAACTTGTTGCCATGGTAACGCAATATTAAGATTAATGGACGGTGAAAGGGGACACTAATACGCCATTATAGCTCGTTGTGAACAGCAACTTCGCAAAGTAAGATGTACGAATATGTAAGTATATCTATTAAAGATAAGTTTTAAGATTGTCTGTTAAGATAACTATAATATACTATCACTTTTCATCAATCTTCTCTTTTTAATTCGTTTTCGACTAGTGATGGTTGGCAGTTAATTAAGCAGTCTGACTTTCACTCTGCCTTTTCTCTACTCTCTAATGCTGTGTACATCCTCACAGAATAATCGGCGGTAAAAGGTATAAAGTAAAGTATTGTTCTGTATTATTGCACATCGTACGATGAACCCAGGGAACTGGAGGCCTAACACATTTCCCTTGCTTTACTTTCTTCTTCTCTTCTTATTAATTCTTGTTATCTCTTCCATTCTCTTCTTCCAAGATCGGGCTTGGTGGCGCGCCTTGGGTGAGGCCTATGTCCAGCAGTGGACTGCCGCGGGCTGATATTGATCTCTTCCATTAAATCCCTTTCCTCAATTATTATTCACATCCTTAAATTACGATAGGCAAATAGCCTATCAGTGCCTTTAGTATTGCTAATGACCATGAGCGGCAGCGATCACGTGAATAGCTCATTAAACTACATTTTTCATAAAAAATAACAATGATCAACACTGAAAAAGTACAAACAAAGAGAAGCTGTCAACAAGGCCACAGATGGTACAAACTAGAAAGTTCTTAATTTGATAGACTCGAAACATATAAAAGCAATTGTATCCGTAATTTAGAGTACTACTGGTCGAGCATTTCCGTGTCCGGTAGCTTGGGGCTGTTGAGAAAACTTTTGTGGTACACGGAACGCCGCGCTGTGCTTAGAGCATCCTCGTTCTGAAAATACAGTTTTGGATGAGCTTTTGTTTATTTAGTTGTTGTGGCTTAGTCCACTTTTTAAAGCTATATATAAAACAAGTTTTTTTAATTTAAAGTGCTTCATAGAATAAATAAAAACACGATGATAGATTATTGATCACTTAAGTATTAGAGAAACAGGCGTACGTATTCACGAAAGACCAGCAACGTATTTGTGACGCCTCCAGAGTTATAGGGGATATAGGTCAGCGCTGATCATCACGAGACCCGCATACGTTGGCTTGTTCTACTATTAAAAAATATTTAGACATTCTTTTTGCTACGCTAGGTAGGCTTTCGCTACGCTTATGTAGGCTTTCGTTACGCTTATGTAAAATCATTGCTGTTAACTTTTAATTTTATTAGTTAGTTTATTGTAGACTGTATTAGATATCTTATATAATTTTTGGCAAAATACAATGAAAATACTTCGTACACTAAGTAATGTTTGCTATTACTGAATGGAAAAAATAAAAGGTACGATTTGCATAAAACGTCGAACACCTAATGGAGTAGCGCCTGTTCATTACTTTAATATTCTGCTTACAAATTTATTACCAAGTATGAATTGGTACTCGAAGGCCTTCTTAGATAATTGTTTGCCTATTTCTGTGGGAATACTCATTTTATTTTATTTGTTAGCGGGTTTTTCGTATATAGAGATATAATTATATACTTTTTATAAAAGAGTAGGGCAAAGGAATAGGTAGGAGTTACATCAGTTTATGACAGGGTTAATAATCCATTTTTAACTCACTCTGCCCACTTGCTGAGTACGCGTCTCTACATTTCTGGAGGAACGGACGTTAAATCACCACGCTTGTCCAATGCGGAATGTGCGGGTGTTACTAGATTCGGAATAAATATCTGTAGGCCATTATTTCTTTCGTATGATAAAGTTATAGTCGATGATAAGATTAGGGGTAACTTATGAAGTCAGGTATTACTTCGTTGAAATGGACAGTTTAGTTTTACGGTTGTCTTTCGTATAGTTTGTTACACCTGAGGATGACTCGTGTCGAAGAGAAACGTTTTATGTTTGTGGTAAAACGTGATATTGTATGTTTGATGGTGTCAAACTTGGTAAACGTGACGAGGTGTGGAAGGGTTTGCTGACGGCAGTTTCTTTTTGACATAAGATTATTTCATTCCCACCATCTGGATGAGTGGCGATCTGCTATGGTGCGTTTCTCTCGCACGCTTGGTCGTTTGCCCTCCTATCCCATAAAAAAAATCTCAAAAGTATCTCTCCATTTCTTAGATTAATGATGATTTAAAATGCAGTTGTATATAGGAATGAACTAAAATGGCTACTTGGAGGTTTGCACAAAGTTTACAAGTTCAGTGACAATATTGAGCCGAGCGAGTGAGTCTAGCGGTGTCCGGCTGGGCGGTCCGCAGACACGGATTAATTGGAGACGCGCCACGTCCAACGACTAACTTTTGCGAGAATTAAGGTTACTTGTTAGCGACTTTTTGTGGAACTGGCAAATCTCCTACATAGTTAGCGGTAAACATTTATTGGTTAGATTGTCGATAACGAGACTCTGCGGGTTGGTCTAAATCTTACAATCTTTATTTACTAATAGCGTAATAATAACAAGCGTGCCGGGATCGGGCTCCCCCCGTTACTATGGTGCGGCATATCAGCATGCGGGGCTTTGCTGGGGCTGACCTCCAATGCGGCTCGTGAGATTCACTAAGACGAATTTTATTAATACACCCAAGTTGTTGAAAAAATGACGGCGACGTAGTGCGCCACCCGCAACGTCTTAATTCCCTCGAGGGCGAGAAGCGACTAATAGAGAGCCGTTTCGCTGCGATGAATGCGAGAGGAAGAATGGATGAAAAGATGTATGAGTGTGGAAGAGGCGGGGAGGGTGTGCCGGGATCGTAGCGAATGGAGCTCTGTGGTCTCTACTAACCCCTGCGTGGCTAGGCGTAAATATTATATATATATATATATATATATATATATATATATATATATATATATATATATATATATATATATATATATATATATATATATATATATATATATATATATATATATATATATATATATATATTTGTGTCACCTTTTAACGTCGGAGTATTTAATTCCGGTAACTAGGTTTCATAGACCGAGTTTCCAAGTGTCATAGCCCCGCCCTTAATTACGTCAACCCTCTGTCTTATCTCTGCTTGTGAGTAATTAATTACGCTTCATATTTAATTTTCTCATAATGGCGTTATATCGTTGGGAAACAATGACGTAAATTAATAATTAAAACATTTTCGGGCGAACATTGGATTCACACACACACACACATACTTTAATAAGAATTAAAGTATACATTTCGTCCAAACTTAGCTACTTTAAATGAGGTTTATTAATCGTTTGAAGTATGTAGATATCAGTAAGTTTCACAAAATAGTGTATCGACAATCAAGATGTACTTTGGCACGTTTTTTTATGTGATAAGAAGGCAAACGAGCAGGCGTGTCACCTGATGGAAAGCAATCAAAGCCGCCCATAGATATCCGCAGCGCCATAGGCAGTGTGGAAACGTTGCCGACCTTTTAGGAAAATGTTATTATGGGAATGGGAGTGGGAGGGGAGGAGGAGGGTGTTCGGCCTCCGAAACTCAGCCGCTCAACTTACGAAGCGCGTTATCTAAGCTACCACTCAGACGCCGGTTTTCTGCGGGTGTGTGGTACTTCCTCGGACGAGCCGGCCCATTCGTGCTACAGCCAAATATTATGGGATTCTTGACAAAATATTCAACTGTAGCGTGGCTCTACCCCTATATGTATCTTGGTTGTATTATATGTAATAACTTATTATAGATTTGATACGACCTAATTAGCTCAGTGACGAAACTAACGGTTTCGGATTCAATTATCCCGCATCATGTGTTCGATTCTCGTATTGGGATAAATAATTGGGATATGTATGGTTTATTCGGAGTCTAGAGAGATTTAGAAGTTTCACCATTGTGTCTTGGATATGCTTGTGGGGTTAATGTTCACTCCTCCAGAAATTGAGATGTCCGTGCTCAGAAATGAAATATGTATTGGCTATAAAAACAATTGATGGAAGGGTCGGTAGAGGAAGACCACGAAAAACATACCTTGACCAAATTGCTGAACTTTTTAAGAAAGGCCAGGTCAAGAGTACCCTTAACCGGCGGGCTTGCATGAGGAGAATAATGAATGTAGAGGAAGTAAGGGAAGTACGCTGAGATCGTGGCAGATGGAGATCTGTGGTCTCTGCCTACCCCTATGGGAGACAAGCGTGATGATATGTATATGTATATATAAAAACAAATTCGGTTAATAAGCAATGGGGCGGAATTTATCTTGATTCGTCAAAGAGACATATTTTACGGGTAGTCGATTAATGGTCCAAAGCGAACTATAGCAATAAATCAATGGCGTCAAATGAAACGTAATCAGGGCGTAAATGCAGAAGTTGCAGCTGTAATAGATTGCATTTCGGTTTCGACCATCATTGTCGAACCCAACGCGTCTGAATCAGCAATCAGTCCGCTTAATAGCGAGCGAGAGACTGAACTGTATTTCATCATGATTCTTGCAACTCTTGACATTTTCACATTATATACAACTTTTTAGAATTAAACATTAATATTATATAAAAATAATGCGTTCTACTTATATTTTTTATCACAGCCCATATATGTCCCACTGTTAGGCATGCCCCCCCCCCGTATTTTGGAGGAATGGACAATAACTCACCACGTTTGTCCAATGCGGATTGGGTGGCTAACCGGACTCGAAATAAATATCTATAGGAAAAAGTCGTAAAAGTGGAGTGTGATTTCGCATAGTTTAAGTTGGGGACAGCCGCAGAAATCAGGAAGCCTGTGCTCAGCAGTGGGACATATATGGGCTGTAAAAAATAGTTCATGTGGAAAAAGGTGTTCAGTATTAAAATTATAATAAATAAAAAAAGACATGAGTCATAGTACACTTATTACATGTGAAACATTAAAACGACGAAACATTAAAAAGTAGAGGGGAGCGTAGCTAGAATCGAGACGACGACTCGTTCTTTACCTTGCGCTCACGGCCACGTGTAAGTGACCCTGTATAGATTCGAGTGGAGGGGAGCGTAGCCTAAATCAATATGGCGTTTCAATCTACGGTTTTACTTTCATACACACATTTTTCATGTTTCACATGAAAAATCTAATAAATCACGGTCGAATATTGACCACTATATATAATTGTTTGTCTGTTACGGTGCCGAAACGGTCCGTCTCCTTGACAAGCTCAAGGTCGCTCAGAGGGCTATGGAGAGGGCTATGCTCGGAGTGTCTCTGGTGGATAGAATTCGAAATGAAGAAATTTGCCGAAGCAGACTGAAGTGGCAATGCACTGGACACGTTTGTCGGAACCGACAATCGTTTGAGTAGATGAGTGCTGGAGTGGAGACCGCGACTCGGCAAACGTAGTATGGGCTGCTAGATGGAGCAACGATCTGCGCAAGGCGGCTGGCAGAGAGTGGATGCGTGTAGTCGAAGATCGGGCTAGGTGAGGCGCGCCTTGAATGAGGCCTATGTCCAGCAGTGGACTACCGCAGGCTGTTGATGATGATGATATATAATTGTTTATACATAAACATTTAAACTCATTTAAATCGAATGAAAAAAATTATTATGAAAGCAATGCGAGCTCACAAAAACCTCATAGGATTAAGTTAGCAAATTGGATGTTGTGCATAATCTTGGTGAGCTCTCGGACAAAGCAAGTATGTAATTGTCGGTAACAAAGGGCGGACGCTGGTCTGATTAAAACTGGCTTAGCCAGACTAACAAGGACACGATTTACCATTCTTAATTTAATTTGGAATGTTTTCGTAAGATTTCACCATATATTTAAAAAAGTAGACTAGTATTTATTTTTAATATTACTTGAATTCTCGTTAGCCATTCCTACTAAGCTAATAATAACGGTTGTGTTAGGAAATTGTTCTTATCAATGTTCCAATAGAATATACAAACTCACGATCTCAGATCGTAAGGTCGATCCTTACCAAGTGAGTCATTGCTGTTTGATATGATGTTATAATATTGTACAGCGAATTAATGTCTACAGCGCAATAATGATTTCATATTAAGAACATGTTTTAATTTAACTTTGTACCATGACAAAAATTGACCAAAAACGAACATTTTCGGTTGATTAAGAATTGTATGGTCTATTTCAAATATTCATAAAACAGGGAGGATAGAATCAGTAGTTCTAGGTTTTATTTCCAATAAGTATACAGTAGCCTAGACAAATCTTAAAGATAGACAACGCTTCCGTGATTCCTGTGGTGTCGCGAAAGTATATGGGTGACGTTGATTGCTTTCCATCAGGCGACACGCTTGCTCGTTTGATTTCCTATCCCATAAAAAAATCTTTCATTGTCATCATCAACTTACGGCAGTTTGTTGCTGGATATACATATCCCTAATGGTGACTTAAGCTCTAATTTTTTTTAGTGAATATAACTTATAATAAAGAACTTCATGGCCGAAACAGTCACCGACATATGTAGTTCTTCTAGATAACAAATTGGTAGGTTGGACTGGTTGTGTTTTAGAAAATCTTTATCCTTTTAAATAGATGACTGCTGGAGTGGATGCTAAAGGTAAGAACGATTTAAATAGGGTGACCGACATAAACTCTATGCGTGCAGACGAAGATCGCGCAAAGTAACTCTAATATACACATTTTTATTTTGTTTGTACTTACTTATAATATATCTGTAGTTATGGTCTAGTAACCTAGTTTCGTAACATTAGAGAACAAAGGAATGTCAGGGCACTATTATACTCGTATATTACAAGCTTAATGATTAGTCGAAAGGTTATGACAAAGTGAAGCATAGATATTGGGAATGTAATTATTATAAATATAAATCAATAAAACTAACTGAATTCAGTTATTATCAAAGATAAAAATTCCTCTGTACACGTTTCTTATCTGTCTCTTCAGGTGGATATTTTAAAGGATTTAACTTACTTTTTGTTTAAGTAATATTAAAGGTTGTTGTGAGACATTTAAAAATGTTAATAGAATTTTTATTAACAGCTGTGGTCCTTCGTGATCACCGCTGGCCATCAACATTTGTAAAATCAAGTGTTGGCAGTTTTTGGGGAGGACGTAGGGAGGGAAAAATGGAGGTAAGATTGAAGGATGAGGAAATAGTGGTAAAAAGTTTGCCTTCTTTTTCACAATCCATATATATCCCACTGCTGCGCACGGGTCACCCCATTTTTGGAGGATGGATATTAACCTACCACGCTTGTCTAAAGCGGGTTGGCGTAATAACCAGACTGAATAAATATCCGTAGTCCATACGCGGAGATTGAACCCGCGTCCTTTGACTCCGCAGATGGCAGCCCCGCTATTAAACCAATCGGTCGTCATGGTTAGCCTTCGCACTCATCAAATGAAATGTAATGGCAAAGTTATTCAGGGTTCCCCAGAAGAGTGGAGAGTAAATAAATAATATCACATACATACATATGTAGATACTCGTTGATTATATTTTTTAACTGTAATACAATAATATAAAACATTATTTTTTTCATTTATTTCTGATGCAAAGTTTGATAATATTGAGTTAATTTATTTATAAAATAATAAAACATTTTAATTATAAAACAGTTATAACATATTAGTTAATTTAATTACAAAACATTACAAATAAATAACAATGAGTAACGCAAAATATAGCGGGAATATTGTTTGAACCAGCTATAATTTAAAGAAGCAAGAGAAAGCGGCCCTACTTAAGTATTGTTTACCGCAGATTTAAATTAGGTTTTCATAGGCCGACAGAGGCTGAGTGTCATAAACCCACCCTTAATTACGTTGACCTTTCGTCTTATCAATGCTTATGAGTAATTTATTATACTTCATAATTAATTTACTGAGAAAGGGCTAATATTGTTGTTTTGTCAATATTGAGGTAAGTTTTTAATTAAAATATTCAATTTATATATTATGAAGACGTTTATATATATATATATATATATATATATATATATATATATATATATATATATATATATATATATATATATATATATATATATATATATATATATACACGAAGAAAAAGAGTAAGATTTGGCATAGTTGAACGTCATATTTAGGACGAATGCAGAAAGATGGAATTAAAAAAGTAGGTAGTTTTGACCGCGCAAGAATGACACTCCATGTTAATTCCGGTTTTTTCAAATGTTAATTCATTAATTAAACTTAAATAATAGTAGGAATCGACTATAAAATAATTGATAAAATGTTGGTGATGTTAAGCGCTTTATGATGTGTATATAAAAGTTTCGTACGAGGCGACTATGACTATGAAGTAAATGCGCAGCAGCGTCTAACTTAGTAATAAAAACAAATCTGTGATCCCGCATTGGAATAAATATATGGACTACAAATAATTCCGAGTTTGGTAACTCCGCCAATCCGTATTGGACTAACATGGTGGGTTAAAGTCTGTCCAGCATAAACGGAGAGGCCCGTGCTCAGTAGTGGGATATGTATGGGCTTTTAAAAAAAAATCCCACCACCAAGTGTGGAGATTACGGAAATACTCCTAAATTTTAGGGAAGCCAATGTTTAGCAGAATAATTTATATACAGCTGTATAGTTTATATTAATAATTCCAATTGTGCAAGTTCTTTTAACAAATGAAAAAATAAAAACCAAACCAGCAAGTTATTCGTTTTTCGGCAAAATTATGAAGGTATTGTTGGTTATTTCAGGTCCATTCGGACCAGTCTACTCAAATCAGAGAATGGGCATATGTTATGTTTAATAAGAGTTTTTATTAAAATAGATAAGCACGACAATTACGGAAGACATATTTGTGTAATAATTAGGGCTTGAAAAAGCCTTAAGGGGATTAAGTTGGCAAATTGAATATTATTCATAATTCAGGGTGAGTTTGCGGATAAAGCAAATACTTGTTATCAGCAGTATCTAAGGGAGAGCGATGGTTTGATTAAAACTGATTTAACTCTCGGACCATTTTGCTTTTATTGCTACCGGAGTATATATTAATCATTTGGTAGATCTCGGGGTTTAGTGATTTCTGTACTTGTAACGTGTGAGACCAATTGACGACCAATTGGCTCAGTGGCGGAACCCTCCGCCCGCGGAGTCAATGGTCGCGGGTTCAATCCCCGCATCGGAATAAATATATGTATGAATTACAAATATTTATTCCGAGTTTGGTAAACCCGCCAATCCGCATTGGAAAAGCGTGGTGGGGTAACGTCTGTTCCTCCAGAAATGTAGAGGCCAGTGCCCAGCAGTGGGAGATGTATGGGCTGTTCAAAAAAAGTTTTAAAATTTAAATATATTTTTTGTTAGAATCGAAGTCAATATATTCCCCTAATGAGCACTGGAAATTTATCTCAGGTAAGTAGAAATCCGATAATTTATGTGTCGTGTGTTTTCTCACAAGCTTCGGGTATATGTATGTTAACATTCCGTTCATTTGAGACTGCCTTGTGTGTTTTACAGGATGTCACAATAGTAGAATTGTTTTATATGTAAAAGCGAATTGTTTTATACGAAAAAGATCACATAATGCTAAGTAATCATCACCGCCTGTACACATGGAGACTTAGGCTACTGCAGATGCATTTAAATAATCGCAAAGGAAGAAGGAAGTAATGAGCTGGAAAAAGGAGGTAAAGAAAAGGGTATGAAGCCTCAAAGTCACTGCATTCATCATACGAAATGCGGAAACAGAAAAATGGCTACCAATTAACGCAGATATTTTGCGAGGGCGTGGTACGTCTTTGGGCAAGGCGCCCATTAAAATATCCGTTCCATTAAGTTGTAATGAATATATAATCTATGCTGAAATGGAAACTATAGTCACTGCGGGAAAATAGTTATCAAGTGTTATTAATTAGTTATTCCTTACATGCAAAGACAAGACAAAGGGTCTTAGTAAATAGGGATCGGGTTACGACACCCGTAGTGTTGATGGCATATGAAAAAGTAAATTAATACTGCGTCAAATGCCAAGCTTCATTACGTTACTAATGGAAATATGGTTACTTCACGTGACAAACATTATGTTAAAGATATCCGTAGTAATAAAGAAAATATTTGATTGTATAATAAAAACGTATTTTTCATAATCCACTTCAGATTTGCAAAAACTATATTTTAATACAAACAAATTCATGAAACTATATTTGTTTTTTGCGGTGCATGTTCGCGGTTGAAATTTATAGAATTGTGATAATGTGAAAAATGTTATATATATATATATATATATATATATATATATATATATATATATATATATATATATATATATATATATATATATATATATATAAAATTTATTAACTCATATATGTCCCAAAATAATACCTACATTTTTTTTAACAGCACATATATTCTACTGCTGAGCACGCGCCTCTCCATTTATGGAGGAACGGACATTAACCCACCACGCTTGTCCAATGCGGATTGGCGGGGTTACCAGACTCTGAACAAATATTTGTAATCCATACATCATATATTTATTCCGATGCGGGGATCGAACCCGCGACCATTGTTGACTCTGCGGGCGGAGGGCCCCGCCACTGAGCCAATTGGTTGTCTATATATACACCTATATTATTGTAGCTGTATGGTCAACTATTGGTATCAACAATTGGTGGAAACAAATGAATTTAAGTTTAGATATTGAATATATTTAAAAAATATTTACTGCTATTTTTTTAATATAATAAAATGGTTTATTGGCGTTACTTAAATTCTATTCAGTAAAAAATATATTCAAATTTATAACTAAAACTCATGTTAATTTGATTTATACGTGATGCAACATGCAATATAATATAGAATCACAAATGCAACTTCCAAACTTTAAGTATATTATCTATTTTACAACAAGTTTACAACGTTAATATTCTGCTTCCTGTCAGAGTATTTATTATTAATGTATAACAATGTAGTGTGCTTAGCGATGTATTTCACTGTAATATATTCTTGAGGTAAACATCCAAGCTACGTTGTAACTAAAGTGGAGCTAGTTTTAATCACTAGTTGCCTGTATATCCAAGCTAAGCCTGGATCATCATCCGATTAGCTTTAATCTTATTATACTTCACTTTTTAGGCTTCTTTCGTATTATCCTGTAGGAATAGTGGCTTAGAATTTTAAATGTTCATCATGTATTTGTCGTCATTATAATTTGTATTATATTTTACTTATTGCCTACCATATGACTGCTTGACATATTTAACATTATTAATTGCAAAATTTTGTCGAATATTTGTGGTTAAAAATGTTTACAATTTGCAAAAATGTATTTATTTTCATAATAACTCACATAACGTTTTTCATTCAATGAGACAATTTCATTCAAAGACTATTTTAAAATAAGTAACACAACAGAAATACTCTTTCTTACTTTTAATACTTTATTGTACAAAAAAACACGAAATACAAGAATTAAAAAGAAAGAAGACGTACAAGGGCGAGCTTATCGTGTTTTTTAGGATTTCTATCATGAAAACTACCGTTTCGGGACAAAATTATATTTTTATTTGAATACAGTCAACATCTCTACTGTATGAGCAATGTTTTGATTACAAATTCCAAAGCCATTATAAGTTGGATGTTGAAAATTTTTGGTTAGCAAATAATGCGTGGAGCTTGAAACTTTCGCTCGGTACACTAATGTGATTTGAGCGTTCACCGTTCTAAGCGTATCACAACTATTAAGTGGTATAAAGAGATTAAAACTCTTTACGGACATCGAGAATGGTTTGCACATAATAGTTTGGATTTTCTATATATAATCCTTGAATACACACACACACATATGTGTATATATATATATATATATATATATATATATATATATATATATATATATATATATATATATATATATACCTAATTTGTTGAAAATGATGGTGACGTGGTTCGCGACCCGTCACGTCGTGATTCTGACGAGGGCGAGAAGGCGACTGACGCAGAGCCGTTTCGCTACGATGAATGTGTGGGAAGGATGGATGAAAAGATGGATGAGTGTGGAGGAAGTAAGAAGAGGAGCAAGAAAGGAGTGCCGGGATCGTAGCGGATGGAAATCTGTGGTCTCTGTCTATTCCTACAGTAGACAGGCGTGACTATACGTATGTTTGTAAAATATACAGAGAGATGGTCCATTTAAGAAGCATCTACTTATGCTAGGTATTATAGGTAGACCATTTTGCAGGACCTGCATGGAGGAAGGGGAAACGGCGGCTTACATCAAGGTTCAGTCCCCTGCACTGAGTAGCCAACTAGGGCTAGTCAAGGGCACATTTGGGTCCCTTTTGGATGCTGTAGGCAAGCTAACAGGAATGCTGTAGTTCTTCCGGGTGGGGCGTCTGGACCAGCAGTTGGCCGGTAATCTAGCACGCAAAATACGCGCATGTTTACGGCAAGTTGTGGAAATCAGCTTGTTCTATCATCTACCTTCCACCATTTGCTTTACTTTTATACTCATCGGCAGTTGATGTGATAAAGGTTTTAATATTATACTTTGTTAGAATTCCATAATCTTCTTATGCGAGAGATATATTCGTACATCTGTACATACTGTACTTCTTTCTACTTCCTCTGTTGAGCCGACTCATTGTCGATATGCTATCATACATCTAATACTACGGAACTACTTTATTCAAAATCTATGATGACATCATCATCATCATCATCAACAGCCTGCGGGAGTCCACTGATGGACGTAGGCCTCCCCCATGGAGCGCCACTTAGCCTGATCTTCGGCTACACGCATCCAGTTTCTGCCAGCCGCCCTGCGCAGATCGTCGCACCATCTAGCCGGGGGGCGTCCCACGTTTACCGAGACGCGGTCTCCACTCCAGCACTCGTTTGCTCCAACGATTGTTGGATCTCCGACAAACGCGACCAGCCCATTGCCACTTTAGTTTGCTTAAGGAATTTCATTATATTATTGTAAACATTTATAGTAAGAATAAATATAAAAAATGAAGTCAAGAATACATTATTTAGTATCAGTAGCGAGTTCTTTTACGAAAATAAGAATGAAACAATATAATCAAATTGATTTATAATGTTCAGACATAAGATGAGAAATGTCCGCTTAAATTAAAACTAGAAGATGCGAACCATGGGCGACAAAGTTGACCGCACTCGAATAATAATGAGAGCTCGAAAATAGTTAATAGGATTAAGCTCGCAAATTGGATATTGAGAATAATCCGGGCTGAGTCCGGTGGACGCACAGCAAGTATCCGTAATTAGCAGTAACTAAGAAGTCCGACGGACGCTGGCCTGATTAAAACTGGCTTAACTCAAGCAGTTTGCTTTCTACCGGTTTGCATTTGCTTGGGGAGGGACCAGTCACCTGTGTCCTTTACTGTATGTGATTTGATTTTACTGACGCATTTAAAATAACTTTGTAAATTGTATATAAAATAAACTAACTGGCTAACTGGCGAAGTAATCGCTTTCGAATCAATGGCCGCCGGTTCGATTCTCGCAACAGGCTTTGTTCAAAGAATCTATGAATTAACATTTTTCGAGGAATCATAATTGCATATAGCACAAGCATGCTTGCTCTATTTCCACCCTATTAAGAAACTTTAATTAAGAAAGTATAAATAATAACATAAAATATTTATAAATCTTTTCTATAAAATATTGTGAACCGCCACAAAAATCGATTCAATTTCTCCATGATAAGTGAGGACTACATACACAAATATGGTGGAGGGCTGGCACCTGTGATACTGGTACTAGCCTACCACCAAAGAATCTTAGATCGTGAATTACTTAAACTTGTGTACCTAGTCATAAATGACTTATAATTAGTACAAAACAAATGAAGCCTGTTTGTTAATGGTGAAAGCCAAGCGATTGTGTGGATATTGGTGCTGAATATTTAAACAAGCCTCTGTTCTCTGAACGTTGGTATTATTGAGTCCTAACCATTAAAAGTTGCCCCGATCCAATTAACAATTAAGGGTTAACGACGCCCACTGTGATTCCACTTCCATATTAATTAATTCCGACTTACGCAAACGTGAAACGGCATAGGGTAACTGAACGGTCCGATTTGAATTTATTCTGTATTAATTACGTTTTCATGCTTTATTACTTCATATCGGGGTCAGCTAAAACAAAATTTAATTGCCTTTCCTTGATAATTAGGTCGGTTATTCATTTATATTTATATTTTTGCTTACCTGGGTTATATCATGAGACATGATAGATACAAGTTGCTGCAACTGATCATGATGGGAAAAATCGCGGGCAAAAGACAAGTTGGTCGAAAAAGAAAGTCTTGGTTACGTAATATCACGCAGTGGAACGAGATAGCGAGTGCTCTAGAACTGCTGCACCTTGCGAAGGAGGAGGAAAGTTGGAGAGGCACTCTTAGAAGAAGAAGTTCATTTATAACAGCAGGGAAATATGTACGTGGAAAAATGTTTCTTTTTTATGAAAGCGACAGGCAAGCTTTCTAAGTCTTTAGTTTGACTTGAAAGAAATTATCATGTCAAATACTAAACCTTCAGTGAATTTATAACTTTTTTAGACTTAAGGTTAAAATAGTAGAGTATTTTTTGCAATCTCAGCTTTGCGAATATAAATTGGAAATTCTTTTTGATTCATTATACCATTTATTAAATTCTGAATGTTAAAAGAGATTTAAGAGGGTAAATTAAACTTAAGGCGTCTAATGCTTACAAGGTGATTTTGTCATCGAATTAAGATTTTCTCCATTCCTTTGAAGTGGTTTTTATAAAAAGATTTAAAATTTTTGAAGGCTGAGCTTTTAGGATTAAGATATACAAAGTGTCTGTAAGGATAAAAATGTTTCTCAGCTTTTTGAAATAAGAGAACAAGTAATCACAGGCATATTTATAACAAAATTAAGTCACTTGACGGTTTCTTATGTATTTATATTTTTTTCTTTTATTTATTTCTGTATTATGTACACTACTAAACTGTAATAAAATGTATCATAAAGAGAAACAATGGTAAGAAGGTTACAGATACAGGCTCATTTCTTTCAGGCGTTAGCCCGCCACATAAAAATTATTTCCCCAATTACCAGTTCCCAATTTACCCAGTTTGTTCCTCTTAAGTTTATTATCAATAAGTCTATTACGCTATCAAAATATAGTAACAGTAAATATTCTCCTACCTGTAGTAGAGCAGTGAGACTAGCGCATGTAGCAGTACATTGACTAAGTGGTAGCCGGCTGGCTGTAGACCGTGTACTGCGTAGTTCCATCGGAAGGTAAGCACCGTCAATGGACGGTAGGACTTATGTGATTGTTCCTGTAATAAACGAAAAATACTATTATTATGTGAATTCAAGATTCAATACGTGTGAACTTAAGATTATATGTGTCTGGGGAGAGATTAAAAAAAAAACAAAGATAGAGAACGCAGGAAAAAGTCTAGAATTATTCAAAGAAAATGTCGGTGTGTGGAGAAATTTTGTCGAAAATTTATCCTACTAGATCAAACCTAAATATAAATTATATAATGTAGTAGAAAAATAAATTATACCGAATCTAGTAATTTAACAAATTTTTGTCAAAATTTCTCCACCTACCGACATTCTCTTTAAAAAATTCTAGACTTTTTTCTGCGTTCTCTATCTTTATTTTTTCTTTATTGAGTGTACGCTGCTTACTATAGGGGATTTTGTTATGATTGTGATTTTGTTTTAAAAAGAAAACCATTTAAATATTACTAAAACGGAACTCTTGATATTTAAATTTCGAATTAACTTAAAATGCTGGGTTGAGGATATGAACACACGACGTATAGATCGTAAGCTCGAGCCACACCGATTGTATAATTACTGCATATATATGTCGGGGTATTAAGCCCTACATGGTTTTTAAAAAAGGAACGTCAGCTGACGTCACCGATGTCGTCTCCACTCATTACAGGTGATAAAACAAAACACTTTCAATATAATCAAATTATAATGACGCTATCTTAATCTTACAAACAGTTATAAACGAACTACTATGATTATAACAATAAACTGGAATATAGATACTCACAAAGGCAACCTAATCACTATGCAAAACGATCACTTTTAAAAATAGTAATTCTAATCTTATAATTTTTGTTATAACTACAAAAAAGGCACTATAAATAGGTTGTAGGTACAAGAGATCACGACCTTTCAATCCCAAGTCTCGTTCTGGAAGTTCTGGAATGTAGCTCTGTGATGGCCATTTCGTTTTAGGAAACGATCTCGTAGCGCCTATAATTTACACAGCGCCGATACTTCTTTTTATAACAATATTCCAAATAATTATTATTTATTGGTAATTCTAAGGTTAAAAATTATAAAGTTAGTTTGATTATGACTGAACAGTAATAATTTAAATCTTAATTAGAACATATAATATTTTAAGTTACATACATAGAATGGCAGTTCCGTTTTAGGAAATGCTCTCGCAGCGCTAACACTTCTCACAGTGAGAATACTATTTTTAATACAATATTGTAAACAATTATTATTTATTGGAAATTCTAAGCTTTAAAAACATAAAGTAAGTTTTAATGATTTATAAGTGAAAATTCTCAATTTAAATCTTAAAAAATTAAAGCTTTCAAATTACACGCATAGAATGGCAGTTCCGTTCTAGGAATTTTAGTTAGTTAATACTTAAGCTTAGTTAATACTATTTTTTATCAACATATTCTTAACATTTACTATTATTGGTCATTCTAATCTTAAAACAACTCGGAATAAATATTTGTAATTCATATATATACTTATTCCGATGCGGGGATTGAATCCGCGACCATTGACTCCGCGGGCGGAGGACTTCGCCACTGAGCCACTTAGTCGTCATATTATAATTATCGATAGTTAATTATTATATTACTCTTAACGCTAAATAATTATCTTAAAATTAATGATCTTAAACTTATTTTTGATAGATAAGGATTTTGTACAAAATATTCTTAATTATATAATAGTTGCATTCATAGAGACTTTGCGTCGACATATAATATTAAGACCAAGCAATAATATTCTTTTTGTGCGTGAAATGGTGATGTTGACTCTAGACCCTTAACAACTTCGAATTGCGATCAAGCGATCCGCAAGTTGCAGACTGGGGAGAACGATAACGATGTTAACTCAACGACAAAGGCTGTTATTCAGCCTTCAAACGTGCTGAAACGATTGTCCCCTGTCTCTTAGGTGAAGTCGATACCTCAGCTTAGACCGGAAAAACAGAGCAAAAATTTAAAGAAATTAAAAAGCTAATTGCTTCACAGTAAAAATTTCGCATATACTACCAATACAATTCATACATTTATACAGACGTTATCTTTGGATAATTTACATTAGTCACCCGTATAAGTGACAATTAAAACTTACATATTTAATAGATACATGTTACAAATATTTCCCTGTATAACCAAAATATTTTATAAACATTAATGCAAACGTCATAAGGTATTAAAGCAACATGAAGTTTTTATCAAGCTTTGGAATTTAAATTCAGACGTTCAGCAGACTTCCGGTTAAGTTTACTTTATGTAATTGCCAGTTAATTGCAGCACGAATGGTACGCTGCTTTCGGAAAAATATGAGATGTTTTTCCAATGTACTGTTCGGAAAATCTTCATTTCACAGTTCAGAACACATCTTTTTTATTATCAAAACCGCCAAACATTTTGACTCTGACCACACTGACTAGAAAAATTATCTGACCGTATGAACATATACCATAAAATAACTTCTATTAAAGAAAAAACAACAACAGAATAACTTTTATAAGATGAAATACGGACTTTTCCCGCCAATTTATATGAGTGACGTGTTTTTGTTTTATTTTTATAATCTTATATTATCATCAGTTATATTCTTTAATTATGGTGGTCATCGTATTATACAATATAATTCGATTAAGGTGTTTAAGTGATGTGATATAAAATGAATGCATGTATTGTGACTTTTTAAGTTGACTGAAATACTAAGTCTATAGAAGGTTTTGATAAAATAGCCGGCATTTTATCAAGACATAACGTGATATACTGACTAGTTAGTTTCAAGAGATTTGATGTCTCATAGATCACAATTACAAAAATCGAATATGCGATCAACGCCTCTGAAACATACTACAGATTGCTACGCCTTGTCGATAATCATTCTGTTTTCGTTTTATTTCACATTATTACAATTTTACAAAATTTAAACATGCTAGTACATTTTACGGGCGCAAGTAATATAAGATAAAAATATTTTAAGCGCTAAAAGTTTAAAGTACACGTCATTTTTTTCAAAGTAGGTAATTAACTGTTCTCTCAGGTAAAATAGTAACTTTATACAAAACTTAAGCCACGCTGAAACAGAATGTATTACCTCGGAAAAAGCACTTAAATTATACAAAAATGTCGCTGCCTCATGAAAGTGATTTATGCTATCAGAAAATAAGCAAAAGAGTAGTACTCTACATATATAGTAGTACTATACACTAGTTAACTCATTTTGAAATAGTATGGTATATTATGTAGAAATCTATGTCAACATTTTTGCATTTTTACAATAAAAAAGTACGATTTATCACGAATTTAAAATATTAATTCTTCTACATATTTCAATTAAGACCAGAAGATATATCTTACTTTAAGTATGCTGTTTGTAGGAATTTTCTGGATTTTTTTAAAATTATATATAAATATGAAGATCAGAAAAGGTGTATTTCCGAAGCGATATGACATTGGCACCTTAAAAAAAAAGCGGGTGTCTTAAGGTGGCGTCGAATGCTTTTCAGCAAGCGACACGTTTCCCTTTGCCCTCCTATCTCATAAAAAGATCATATTCATATTTAATCAAGAGTAGAAATCGGTATTTCCACTTACACGTCCGAATGTGAGTTTCCAGACCAGTTTCACCAGTAGCAGTAAATATCCTTCTTTTAATTAAATACACTGATGGAAGCATTATTATTAGATAAATAATTACTTAATGTGGCAAACAATTCTCATGAAAAGCTTTCCATTTTCATCGATAAGTAATTAAATCAAAGAGAAAACAAGAAATGATATAATATATATATTTCGAATTTGAACAACAAATTGGTGTCTCCGTAACAAAGTACGCGCAGCGATAAAGAAAATTTCTACATGGTTGGTCTCTTGTGGCGCGCAGCTTCACAATAAGTGAACAAAAACAGTGATTTAAACGTAAAAAGAGGGACTTACGGTTATACGTTGCCTTTGAGGCTTTCTTTCGAACTTTTTATCACTACGTAATATATATTACTTTTCTAATTCGATTAGTTTGCTTATATATATATATATATATATATATATATATATATATATATATATATATATATATATATATATATATATATATATATATATATATATATATATATATATATATATATATATAATGTTTACTACTTAAATACGTTAATACGTTTACTTTGAAGTAAATAAATAGCGCCTTATTAAATAATCTTGTTCCACCTTAAATATTTAGAATTCATAGTCTATATAGGATTAGAATAGATATGAAAAAATATTACAGTCACATGGCCATTACTATTTAGATAATATTTTTAGGCAAAGTCTTCTCTAGTTTTGTCTATTTGTTTACTATATCTGTATGTACTGTCACTAGAGTTCTTTCTTTAAGTTGTAGAAGCTCTCCATATATAATACAGAAATAATTAACTTTTTTGGTATATCTTCTATATAAAAATTTTGTGAATACGAGGCTTTTTCATATTTAAAAGTACACACCTATAAATACTAAATTAAACAGTAAGGTGAGCCTTTTATAAAATATAATATAGAAAGGTTTCTCTAGAAAAGAACCTAGTTGGTGACAAGCTCCGATGTACTGTACATTTGATCTGTCCAAAATAATGAACTGCATGTTAATATTATGTAGACGCGTAGATATTCTTGTACTGAGATAAAACTCCCCTAAACAGGATATTGCCAATGTCGACAGATGAGATCGAGATTAAATCTTCATTTGCAATAGAGGGGTGAAGTCCCCTTTAACTTATCACAACAGTTATATCTATGTAGTATTTATTTTGAGGATATCGTTATGTTTAAAATCATGCTATCTATAAAGAGTCTTACTTAAAGAATGATTGGGTGATACATGTACATATATTGTACAGCTATAGCAGACAAGTTGAAGAAAGACGAAAATTTGAAGAGTTGGCTATGTAAAGCGCCTTAGGAGAGTTCAGTAGTGGTCTGCTACAGACTGATGATAATGATAATATCCAGAGCAGTTGATGTTTTTAAACTTCCCAAAAAAATGGGAGAATATCAACAGAAATTATTTGAAAATTATGTCATAAGCATAATTAACCTATATACTTCTAATAAGAAAGTGCAAAGAATTATCAAGTACGAACTACTACTTGAATTTATAATTCTTAAAACTATTTTGTTGTATATATATATATATATATATATATATATATATTACCAGAATACCAAAAATAGCAATATTAGCTAAATGAATATGTTTTGTTTTTACAAAGAAGCGACACAAAAGTTAGTTCTATCTATTATTTTATCTATTTCAGATAATTTTTTAGATTTTACAAGAAATTAATATAATAATCGAGCTATGTATCTAAAACGAATTAGTATTTTGTATTGGGAAACTAAAAAATTATAAATAATTTTTTATTGATATTTATTTACTTATTAAATCGCAAAAATTTAGTTTCACATCAGATTTTTTAAATTTATCGATACGGTATTTTCAAAGTTAATGATCAAATAACGTGGCATAACTAAGACATAAATTACTTATACAATTTTATGTATAAGTTATGTCTTAATGGTATGAATGTATTTATTAATTTAACTTATATATTTGTGTATAGCCGAATAAAAAAATGCTCAATCTAATTTCACTTTATCACTGTCATAATTAAAATAAAAAAAACATAAATAATGTGTAGCAAGTAAATTACTTAATTGAATGAAACATTTTCAAAATCATATGAAGTTTAAATAATATATAAGATATTTGGATACTGTGTCAATGCATAAATAAAATTATTTCGCGTCTACGAGGCAAATCTCGAAATTTAATCTCGGATAGCATCTGCTTAATGTTCCCAAGCATAAAGTACATTATTGTGTTGCAGTGTCTTGGCTTAATGTAGAGGGAGGAAGGAATACGGTTTACGTAATGTGTTTGTCTTGGAATTTCCGTAGTAATCTGTATAGCTCCGGTATTACCGTAACATAGAAAATTTATATAAGCTCATTATAATTATTTTGTTTTTGGTATAGAACAATTTATAAGAATTATCATCATCATCATCACTGGCCTTTATCAGTGCACTTCTATCTATTGCATTGCCGTTTTATGAGAATTTATTTATTGTACATAGAAATACATGATCTAAGCCTCGAGGTGGAACATTCTGTGTTTTTGTGTGCCCCTAAGTGAGGAAGAAGCGGTGAACTTCAGTTCTACTCCATTATCGTGATCAGGCTTCAGTTAGAAGCAGTCGAAACTACGGTATTATGTGAGAATATTGCCTGCGACATTGACAAATGATGCAGGGTGGAATAGCGTGAGGTTTTAGTTGGTTAAATTCCAACATAATCAGTCCACCAGGGGCAAATCCATCAGCATCCTACGAAAAAAAAATTACTACATTATGGATAGTAGGAGTAGGAAGGGTCAGTAGGGAAAGACCACGGAAAACATACCTTGATCAAATTAAGTTTTTAAGACAGGCCAGGTCAAGAGTACCTTTAACCGGCGGGCTTGCATGAGGAGAATAATGAGTGTGGAGGAAGCAAGGGAAGTATGCCAAGATCGTAGCCGATGGAGATCTGTGGTCTCTGCCTACCCCTACGGGAACCATGCA
The DNA here is from genome assembly GCA_031353405.1 of Baronia brevicornis. Classification (NCBI taxonomy): domain Eukaryota; kingdom Metazoa; phylum Arthropoda; class Insecta; order Lepidoptera; family Papilionidae; genus Baronia; species Baronia brevicornis. The sequence continues at coordinate 347,747 of JASFAT010001437.1, forward strand.
TGACGATATGTATGTATGTACTACATCACTGAATAGATTGGGGAACGCAAGAAATCAGTCAGCCAGATAGCTATACATGTGTAATATTGCTACTCATCACTAGCTTTTGAATGTTTAGGCTATCATATCATGGAAATAAAGGCATCCGAATTAGGTCTGGTTAGTTTTTTTTACCGGTGTGCAGGAGATGTAAAGTTAACAAAGTAAATTAACAAGTTTACCAAGGTTAGATTAATCCTTTGCAGTCACTCGCTACGATATTCCTTGCATCGACTGCTAATTTACATTGATTTCAACTATCTCTCACTTTCTTTTAACAAAGTAATGTTATATCGATATCAAAAAAAATAAAATATGTGTAACTATTGATTAACCAATTTAGAATTAATGCGAAACTAAGCGATTTCCAATAATCAATGAAAAAAGCTTGGAGTACATAAGGTTAACGGTAAATATGCTAAAATACAATTTTAGTTCACTTACATCACTAAAAACTTATATTGTGATTTAAGTTAAATTATTCTAATTATTTAAGTATAATTATTTTTATATCATAGAATATTTCTTATATAACTAAATACGATTGTTTTTTACAGCCATCTTACATGCTTTCCTGCAGTATTTCATTATTGCCGTCCTTAATGTAGTCACAGCAAGAGTTTAAAGGTCCAAAGATAATATTTTCTGTACGCGGCGTAACAGCTGTCGTTTAACAACATAAGTCGCATGATGGAGTCAAACGTTACTTTGCGGAAGTCCATATTATGTGGACAGTCAAAGTAATACTTAGCTAAGATCCGCGATGCCTCAAGAAGTGGGGAGGCCCGTGCTCAGCAGTGGGATACATATATGAGCCGTGAAAAAACAAATGCGCGAAAAGCAAATAAAAATAGAAAAATAATATTTTGTTTCACATCGTCACAGCTATTTCTGGTGATGTTATACTGGCGTTACTTTGATCAGGGTAACATCTCCTCTGCCTCGAGTACTGGACTGTATAAGGAAAATTAGGCGGGCCATAAATGTACGATCCGTTCTCTTTCCTCTTAAAGTAGAATCTATTGTAGGTTGAAGATCGTTTTTTATACAACATGCCTCACTACAGTGTAAATAATGTTTTCTGTATAAACAAAGCAAAGAAAAGTTCACGTTTTATTCGCATGTAGATTAATTTTTTAGATGTAGGCAAATGAGCAAGCAGATCACTTGATGGTAAGTTACAACCGCCGCCGATGAATATCTGTAAAACCAATGACACTGCAAAAGTATTAACTGCCTTAGGATTATGATGAAATATACGAGGAGAAGGAAGGAGTTATGAGAAGGGAAGAAGGAAATAATGCGAAGGGAAATCGGCCCTCTAGATCCATAAATGCACTGTATGAAACACGATAGACACAGAAAAATGCTACTACTTCACACAGTACTAAAATGTGACGTAAAAAATTTTAATTGTAAAAAGTAATAAATTTCATTTAAAACATTAAACGAATATTCAGGTTCAGCAAACGAAATTTATGTCTTTACAGAATAAGCCAAAGCGAAGGCTATATAGCAAAGAGCCTTTAAATGAAATTCCATGTCAGGTGGTGCGAGGCCTATGTTACGGAGTCCGCACATTTATCACGGGGAACAATGTGCTACTGCTAATAAATATCACTTGTCATAACTTCCCCAATCATATATAATATAAGGTGCTTAAACACCTCACGACACGAAAACGTTACGATTTGTCTGACTTATAATAGAAAATATTGAAATTATTGAATCTTTCAAAACGGATTGATTCTCGGGTGGAATACTTGGGTTTAAAGATTTCATCATCATGTTTTATGAAGTAAAAGTTTATGGCTAGATAATGGCTTGCCTCAAACTTGAAGGGTTAACAGTAATATGCCGTAAACCTCACATTTAGCGGACGGATTTTTTTGATCGCAGATAGATTATTATTCTCAAGTAGGCGTTGCTATCAATCTAAAGATTTTTTTCTGCCTTTGAAGCGATTAGGTTGACTCCGAAGCCGATAATTTCGCCAATTAACTAATAAAGTCGTTTCTAGTGTTTATTTTCATTGGATTTTTCATATTAAAAAGTTTTTACCTCTTAAGTGTATTCTGCTCACTTTAAAGTAAAATTAAGTTTTTAAAATATTATGCATAATGCACATACTCGTTTCGCTAAAATTGGTACAGTGTTGCAGGAGATTAGAGATATAAATTCGAGTTAGAAGAGCCGGGGAAACAGTTTCACAGGGATATTGCCCTGTAGAGCTGTACAACCTGCATTTTATGAGTCGTTCAGGTCCCGTCAAGAATAAAGCGCCTTACACTGTCTTGCAGCTTATGGACCAATCTTCTATGACACTATTTTCTCCTTGACAACACTATAAAATGGTCTTCATATTAAATTTCTAATAAATAACTAAAAAAATATATTTAATTATTTGGACATAATTACAAATTTATCACTTCTAAAGTCATTAATAATTTATTAATCAAATCAATTCTGGACATTTGTCTTGCCTGAAAATACTTTAACTTCTAACCGTATAGAATTTTTTTAAAAGAAAAAATATTAAGTTTTTGAAAGACAGAATGGAATCGGCTAGTTGAAAGTTTAATATAATTTTACAAACAAAATATTAGCTTCAAAGAGAAACTTAAACATACATAAAAATGTCGCAGTCCCATAAATATGATTCATACGTTCACAAAATGAGCAACAGCGAGTGAGATACAATGAGCTCTCCTTTAAATGAAATTTCATGTCAGGTGTAAAGTACCTCCATGTTGGAACATCCGATGCTACCAACTACAAAGAATTAATAAAAGAGTGATAAATTAAATCCATGTGATTATTTCAGGCTATCTCATGAAATTGTATCGATACATCCATTCATCCATCTGGACATTATTATTTGAGATTACTTAAAATATAGTGTAATTTTAACACATATAAATGAAAATATATTAAGCTACGTAAAAATATTACATTCATATACAGTACGCATTATGAAAGAAGGATAAAATTACTTTTTTCGTTCTTTCTAACACTGTGACTCCCTATAATTCAACTATTTAAGTTAGAAGTATAGTACGTGTAAGATAGTTCAGATTATGTTTCAATATTGTTACGAGCCGGGGTTCGACGATCGAAAAAATGAAAACGGCCAGTAGTTTCATTTCTCTTCACTTTAATTCCACTTCTTCTCTTCTGATTTTTGTCCGTATTAAACTTTTAAACTCCTGTAGTGAGTGTGATGTCAACTAACTAGAGAGCAAGAAGTCATCAGGTTTGTGGCACTACATGTTTACATTTAAAGTGCATACATGTGGTATTTAATCTAAATTTCAAAATCTTAAAATTTATGTGACTTAATATATGGATGGCTCCTTGTTTAAAGGTTGATAACGCTTTCATAATGTCTATGGTGTTTTTAACGTCTACGGGCGGCGTTGATTGCTTTTCATTAGGCAACACGGTTGCTCATTTGTCTTCCTATACCATAAAAAATGATATTTTCTATACAATTTCCTTTTATGTCAAAACCTCTGAAACAACAGATTACAAACATAAAATAGAGTTTGAAGGAGCGGATATAACAGAGAAGATATTGCTATGCTGTGCTATGTAACCTACATTTTATGAGTTTCACTACGTCCTGTAAGGAATGAAACGTTATACCTACTAGCTAGAACTACCGCTGGATACGTGAGTAACTTTCCACTAAAAATATTTTTCTGCTTAACTAAAATTGGCATATTATAATAATATCCTTAGTTGTACTGAATAATTTTGTAAGCTTAATGAAACAGCTAGCACAGAATATCACTTTTCACTACAAACACAACGCGTTTCGTCCCATCCTCAAGCGAAGTAGACGAAAGACAACAGTAAATTCCTTCGTAATCCTTCCCTTATTTTTATTTATTTATTTTCTATACACTACTTTGCAAACACACAATATTATTTTTCTTGTATGTGTTCGCTGACCTTAGCAAAGTAAGTCTGACTGTCCATTATTTTCTCATAATAAATAGAATATAATATTCAGATTAATTGCTTGGGATTTCTAGTAACACAAAATCACAATGTCGGAATCTGCTTTATTTTTTTTGATCATTGTGAACCTTTTCTAACCAGCTTACATAACATACAGTGTTATGTATGTTATGTAAGCTGGTTGGTGGCGTAACCTCCCCGTTTCTGGAGTAATGTACATTGCCACACAGCGCTTGCCCGTGTAGGATTGGTGCGATACACAGATTCGGCATAAATATCTGTAGACCATACATTTATTTTTCCCAATGCCGGAATCGCACTCATTTATTAAAATTTTACCATTTATTAACCAATGATTTAAATAGCAGTGACTTCATCACTGAATCTATTATAACAAAAGGGATGGGACGGGTTGTATGTTTTCAAAAATTGTATAGCTAACAAATAAAAAAAACTATTGAGCATTAAAATATCAAAATTTCAGTCTTTACGTTTCATAGTTGTCGATGTACAGCAAATAATCTTTTTGTCATAACCGTTACACGTCAGACAAAAAAACAGGAAGAGGAAAATAAAATCCAAAGTTAATTTTTATGAGTAAAATATTTTCTGTGAGATTACAAAGCTGACCGATGTTGAGGTTATCTTCGAATACCGCCATCCCTTTGAACGTTGAGAGGTCAGTCTACAATACGGAAGTAAAACTTGTACTAAACTCTATAAAATATAAAAGGGATATAGAAATGGATAAAAAGCGTGTATCGTGTATTTGTTGTTCTCTTTATTTTGTAAAAAGAAAAGGAAATGTTAGGAGTAAACCCAACGCCAATAAAGAGCTGGGGCGGAAAATTCGCCTTGAGCTAAACACTGTTTTTGAGTAATACATGGGTCGAAATCTCTTCCTTATTACGTACAAAAGAAAGCAAATTTAGATTTGGAAATATATCAAGGATTTTTCTTTGATATGTTTTCAGAAGAAGATATAAAAATAAAATCAAACATGCAAAGTATTGTAATGAACGTGGCTAAAAATAAACTATAAACATATGTACCTAAAAATGTTGTTAAATAGATCATAAATACATATGATTCAATGAAAATGTTTACTGTGATACATTATTTTAGAAAATTCACCGGGGAAAGTCCCGTTTTACGAAGTAAAAGATGTAAATAAGCTTCTTTTAACTAACCTGGACTAAAAACCGAAATAAAATGTTAGCAGGAGCAACATAAAACGGAATGGGTTTTTTAAACAATAATTTGTCATTCTTTACATTCGTGTTATGTAAGGGGATATTAGAAAAATAGGCTTTCTTGTAAGAAGGGGCTTTCAGCCGACACAAGAAAATAATTTAAATTTTTGCTGGATTTGATGGATGGCCGTAATAAACGAATGCCTACGTGAAATATGACATTCGCGTTCAGATAATTCTAAGATACTGAAATTTTGGGACCACCTAGTAAGATAAAAAAAAAAAATATCACGTTTTTCTCGTGTAGTAGCATAAAGTAAATATCATTCTATTTCTATCTGTGGGTAACGTTAGAGTTAACTTTAGAAGAAAATTATCAGGAGATGAACAACAGCCTTTAATAAAGAAATAAAAAACATTTTGCGATGCTATAACAGTTGTCTTCGAAATTGGCTTTCCTCATGTTGTAATCCCTACATTTAGTGCGCCGATTGAGGTTGGCAGACTTGTTTTCAACCTGTGGTAGACGCTGTTGTTCATCTGGTATTTACTCCAATAGTCATTACGTACGGCAAAAACAAGAAGAAACAGAGCGGCCCTATTCCACGCCGTGTACCAACCATGTAGCAACATGAAGTTTATTAATATATATTTGATCTATTATTAACCCATATTTGTTCCACTGCTGAGCACGGGCCTCTCCGTTTATGGAGGAACGGACGTTAATCCACCACGCTTGTCCAATGCGGATTGGCGGGGTTATCAAACTCGGAATAAATGCATTATTAAATATATATTAAATTTACTTCTAAATAAAAAATTATATATGCAAGTACATAAATTTTTATTTAGAAGTAAATCAAATCATCTAGAAGTTTTTTTAAGTAATACTTATAACGAGTGTGAAACTTGTTTTCGACTGAAATCATGATATATATGTAATGAAAAATAATAAAAAAGAAACGCCTAAATATAATTAATTCTCATACAATAGTTCAATAACTTGTTTCTTTTCAATAATAAAAAAATAAAACTACTGTAAAGCTCCACAGACTAGTTTGCCGCTTTATGCCTTTCATCAATCCGAAGCGATTTCCCGGGATGCTCTATTGTGATAACTCTTTTATCCACTGGATGTCTCTCTGTAAAGAGTTCCGCTTTAAAACGGACTAAGAGATTTGTTACTTTTCATTTTATTCTAGAGAACTTCGATTTCGAATACTCCAAGCATTCTCGCAAGAGCAATACACAGTTGTTTAATATAAGTTAAAGAGTTCGGAACAAATAAATTATGTTAACAATTCTGTTTTTCGAATTTTTGAAACTATAAATAAAGGTGCAGCTATAAGTACTTTATTTTTTATATTATAATGTAGGTTTTATATTATAAAGACCGCAAGATCAGGTTAGGTGGCGGGATTTGTGGGATGCCTATGTTCAGTAGTGGACTGACATAGGTTGATGATACTGATAATTTTCAGTTGTGTTTAATATTTAAAGCTTTATCTCCGTTTTTTTAATGCAAGCAATAGGCGAACAAGCAAGCGGGTCACCTGATTGTAAGCAACCGAAATCGTGTAAGAACACTGTAGATGCGTTGACGACCTTTAGCATAAGGATATGAATAATGGGAGGAGAAGGAAATAATTAGAAGAGAGGAGGGAATGAAGGAAGAAGTAAGAACTTCTGGCCTTCAGATCTTTCCACTCACCGTACGATATTCAATGCCGGTTTTCTACTTCCCTTAAAGAGCCGGGACTATTAAAAAAAAACGTATGTGGATAAAAGTATAAGTTTCTTATATAAGAAAGAGTAAGTCATGATGAGTATAGTAAGAGTAAGTCCTGTTATCGAAAAGTGGTCACCACTCAAATTCACTTTACTACAATATTTACCAGTCTTTTAATATATATAGACCACCTACCGCCACTTCAGCCTGCTTATTTGCTGAACTAACTCGGTCACTAGTTCTCTATTGAATTACGCTATTCCCAATATATCCTCTTAAGTATATATTTTCGTAGAGCACTGAGCACATCACAAATATTGTATTCGCACTCAACTGGCGTACAGAATCCTCAGCGTATAGAACATTTAATTTTAGTGTTAGAATTTCGCTTAACCTAAAAATCGACTGTCAGACTTACAATATATTAGTTATAATACTATACATTGTATTGTTGATTCTTGGAAATCGTATATTAGTCGTGAACTATCTATTTCTTCATATGTCGATGAAACTTTCGTCGATTACATTGAGTAGAGTCAAACAATTTGTAAAGGGTCGTAATTATATCTTGTGGATGAACAGAAAAAAGTGACGAAATGGTTGCAAAATCTCTTTCTAATCACAGCCTGCAGCAGTTCACTGCTGGACATAGGTCTCCCTATAGAATCACCACCTAGCTCGATCTTCGACTTCAAGCATCCAGTCCTTTCCAGCCGTCTTGCACAAGTCTTTGCACTATAACAACATACCAATATAACAATTTTTTTTTTCAATTTCCTTGAAATACTTAAGATATAAATATTTAAAACAGTAAGGAAGTATTAAATTTAATAGTTGAATTTAGAGACTATTATAAAATCCAATAGACGAATAAAATCCAATTTCAAAAATATTTTCGAAAACGACTTTTGACAATAAATTGTAGTTTATTGCCAAAGAACAGAGAAAATGCGCAGGAAGAAACACATAGTTGGCTGCTTGCGGCTCGTAGCAATAAGTGAACAAAAACAGTGATTTATATTAAGAAGAATTCGTGTTCTGTATAAGTGTGTTCTGCCTGTGAGATTTTGTTCTTGAAATTATTTCTTTCACAAGAGTCATGGATATTCGTATAAATTAGAGAAGGCCCAAAAGTGGATACTATAAAAATTGATTTTTTTTTAATTCTCATACATACATACGGCCGTCTTTTGAATACACCAATATCATAACTATTGAATTCATTTTATTAATAAACTAATTTAAAAAAAATCGCACCAATTGATAAAGACAAGAATACGTATCAATTTAATATTTAAACAAATCAGTTTCGATCTAGTTTTGAATCTACGTTTGATTTACGAATAACAAACGTCGAGTGATTAGTTATATACTAGCTTGTGCCCGCGGCTTCGCTCGCGTGGAATTTGGTCTGCCACATTAAGTTTCGTGACAGACCATTTTAAATAAATATATATTTTTTTTACTTAATTTATGGTTCACAATTTTGGTCATAGTGGCTTCCACATAAAAGGTAGATATATGCTGTCCCCGACTTTTATTTTGAACTATTTAAGACAAACAATCCTACGTTACATCATCTTTGTGTAACTCCAATGGTTTAGGCAGCGTACGCCAAGATAGCTCTGAGGCCAAATTTTTTTCCGACTTAATTGACATGAATCGTTATATTACGACCAAAATTACATAAAATCATGACAAATTGTAGCCTATATGTTATTCCGGTGTATAACATATATTACTGTAAAGTTTCATCCAAATCCGTCCAGTAGTTTTCGTGAAAGAGTAACAAACATACATCCATACTAACAAACTTTCTCATTTATAATAATATTAAGTAGGATAGGATATGATGCGTTTCACATCATTTTACATACATACAAATATATTATAAGCTTAATATTTCCTTACTGCCTTATCTCTCGTAACATTATACGCCATCTGGTGAACGTCTGCCAGCGGGAAGTACATTATTGTGTTGTGTTACGTCACACACCGCTCTAGCGAGTGTGGGGCGCGTATCGGCTTTTAGCGGCGACATCAGTGCCTTGAGATTTTATGCCTTTTAGAAAATATGGCGTAGCGGATAACATAATATTGTTTTGTGTGTTTATTTCTTGTCTTAAAGGAGGTATTTAAATATGCAATTCTGTGTTTTTTAAGGTATTTCAAAGTTTTATTATGGTAACAATATGCTAGCGAGTATTCAGTCAAATATAAATTTTTTATTTATAAAATTCTTATACGTATTCAAATTCTTTATACAAAAAAAATACAGATAATTACATTTTTGACTACCGGTTAATAGCAGTTTAATGGCAAATAATACTATATTGACAATCAATGTCACATTCTGTTGAACCCCACTCTCACTTAACGTGTGACATAATTTATGGTTGCCCCTTTTCCCTATTAATGTGATGCATCAGCCATTGTTTCACTTATGGTATCACAGGTATAAGGAGCAGTGATTGTTAGTCGATTATTCTCATCATCATTATTTTCAGTATGCTAATGCAAAACCCCATTTCCGAGTCCTTCGTATTAACTATAACATTCCAAAAAAAAACAATTATTTATTTTCTATACAAGTCACAGGGACGAGGTATTACGGTAATGAAAAGGCAAACCGAGGAACTATTTCTGGAACACACATTAGTCGCAACAGCGTTTTCATTTTACGCTGATTTGTTAATTAAAATCCATTCTGTCTAGTTTAGCATATATTTTTAGGCACGCGTTATATGTACATATCTATGCACAAAAATAGCAGTATACTCTCTATTTACGCGTATTTTATTATGTATTTACTTTTCCTTACAATTTGTGGTACATAAGAGGACTTAATTCAGGAAATAATTCTCTACCACTCAACTTTTGGGGTATTCGAAAAGATTTAATAATAATAATAGAGACGTATTCTTCGCACACGTACCTATCATTCACCCACACCTCATCTCAACACAGTAAGACGGTATACAGAAAAACTTAGCTAAGTTTATTTATGCCGCAGTAAAAAGATGTTAAATATTATAAAAAAAAATAATTAAAAAAAATTATATAAGCACGGAGACATGGATATATAAAAATAAGTTATTTTAAATTATTGTTTTATAGGATAGGAAGGCAAACGATATAGGATGGAAAGCAATCAACGCCAACCATACACATCCGCAGTGCCATAGGTACATAAATAGATGAAAATACATGTAATACTAATCTACACAAATAACATATAATCAGAATATAGACTATACATAAAAAAAAATGTATTGGGTAGGAAGGCAAATAAGCAGGCGTGTCAGCCGATGGTAAGCAAACAACGCCGCCCATAGGCATTCGTAATAACACAGGAATTCCAGGAGCGATGCCAGCCTTAATGGAACATAAAACATACATACCTATATTAATATGTTTGAAGGAAATTAGTTACAAATTAAGTTGAACTAAAGTTTGTATATATTATAATACATGTTTAATGAAGGTTTGATACTAATCCATGCATCCAACATTTACGTACATGTCACCGTATTAGAATTAATATCATTATTTAAATATTTTATGCAATAGACAACAATGATTTTATATGTATTTTGACGCCATCTGTTGGCAGATTATGTATGGATAATGTTGGTTTATATTGTCTTTGTTCCCCTTCTCGATTTTGGGTATAAAAGCTGCAATTCAGTCGAAGGGGGATTCATTCTAATTTGAACCATCGGCATTGCCGTCAACGCTGATGTGAACGTTGATGAAGCAAATTCCTTTAAAACTCGATTAAACGTCTTCAAACCTCTATATGAACCTTTGATTTTTTTTTAATTGTTTTATTAAGTTTCTTCTTAATCTTACCCTTTTCCTTCTCCCGTTATTTTTTCACCTCTATGATATTCAAAATTAAATTGTCACGACGAACCAAAAGCCCAATCATAAAAAAAAACAATATTAGCATTAATTCATATTTTATTTACAGCTGATATATATAGCAATTAAATAGTATACACATATATATGAAAATATACAAAGAAAAGAATTCCAGTTAGAACTTTTTTGAATTGTACAAGAAAAAGCGTCTGAAATACAATCTAACTTCATAAAGAGCTGGAGCGGAAAATCGCCCAAAGCTAAGGGTTGTCTTTGTGTTTCATGGGTCGAAATCTCTTCATTACACGAGGAAGAAAGGCAATTTAGATGTTGAAATAACAGATGTGAGGCGGAGTGATAAGATTACATTCACAAAAATAACGACCAAGGGAAATTAATCAAAACATATATATGAATACATACATATATATACCTACAATTTTAACGTAAATTAATATAAAATTATAATTATTTTTCTTTTATTGCTTACAACTGTCTACCAAAATTTGCGATCTCAGATGAACCACAAACGAATGTAAAAATAATAAAAAGCTACATCATGCGAAATATTTTAATTTAAAAGACACGGTTACAAGATATTTTCTTTTCCTCATTTGTTCCCTTAATCCTGAGGATCGGGACCCGCTAGGGTAGGTGGCGCTGTCTTGGTGTTAATTGCTCGACGGCAATCATCCCTCTCACGTGTCCCTCGCACAGCATCCAACATCTTTACTGTATCGGTTTTTTCATCTACCTATCATGTTACAAGATATATATCGACGTAAAAAAACGAAAACAGTAAATGACACACACATGTGAAAAAAAATTAACGATATTCGGATAAGAAAATAATACTGCGTCGCATTGTTGAGTCTCACTCACGATGAGTACGACTATACAAAACACATGTACAGCGTAAAAAGCTGACTGACTGCTTTTTAAGTGATCAGATAAAATTTATTCAGAAACCTTAAACATTTTTTGGCTTTTGTGGAAAGTTTTCATTTTGCGGTTTACAACGTTTTCGCTTTTTTTTAGTCGATATGTAGTTTGTGTAACTGTTTATAACTATAATTCATTAGTTTAGTAAGTAGGGATCGCGCTTACGATCAGAGGTCTTTAGTTTGTATTTTGAATTATTTGATGTGAACCATTTTCTAGCACAATCATTATTAACTTAGTTGAATTAGTTAACATTTACAATTATAGTAACATTAAAAAGCATTGCTAGTCTGCTAAAAGACAAAAACCAGCCATTTCGCTGTTCCAGTATATTTTCTATTAAGCGAACTCTCTTCACTTAATTTGCGAACGTAAATGTTGCCACGAATATAATATTAAAAACACAACAGCATTAACAACAGTTAATATTAAAAACAGGAAATATATGCTATTTCTACACTGACTTTGATAAAAAAAGTTTTGATTGTGTTGTCCTTAGAAATATATAAGTGTAACAGACGAATGTAATTATAAAAATACTAAAAAAAATTGTGTTTAAAAATAGTCATTTGATTTACAGATACTTCAATCGTCTGTATTCTATTTTACTACATATATAATTCTGTTTGAAACATTAAATACCTATATGTATATATATATATAAATATATAAATATATATATATATATATATATATATATATATATATATATATATATATATATATATATATATATATATATATATATATATATATATATATATATATATATATATATATATATATATATATATATATATATATATATACATACAAGTCATTAACTACAAGAATTCCATTTTTCCCTACTGTACATGCAAATTTAAAAAATGTGTTTTATTATTATGTTATGCAAGTTAGGCCGATGTCTTAGTCAATTTTATTAAAGACTATTTCATTTCGGAAGTATAGTATCGTATTAACCAAATGGATATTATTTTAATGGACAAAAAAGGGCGATCTTCGTCTACTCTAATAATATTAGAGACACAGACAGTGTGGAAGTGGGACTTATTTTTATAAGTAACAATTTGTCGCTTCTTCCATTAATGGCAAAATATTTGACACGTTATACAAGGGGAACTTTTTTTTGTGTTATAAAAATAATAATTCCAATTTGTTCTCCGACATTGATGGATGATCGGAATAAATACTCTTAGTATTTTGCATTTACGAGACGTGATATGATTCATGATGAGTAATAGATATGCTTTTACCATCATTGCTCTGTACTGTAATTTTTATATTTTTCTAATAGCGCCTCTCCGTCTAGCGACGGTTAGCAAGCAATTCAGCACAATTATCTCCGTCTTTAGTGGAACAAACCAGCTCGACCACACTCGCTATCCCGGTCTACTTCGTGAAATTATGTAGCTAAGACTTCCTTCGCCGACCAACTTGTCTGATGCCGTGATTTTTTTCTATCATGATTAGTTGCAACAACTTGTACCTTGTCACGTCTTAAAATATGACTGAAGTAAGCAACTTTATTCTTTTGACGGTATGCAAAACTTCACGTTTTTGCTTGACTTGACGGTTTAACCTTTAAGAGGTTATTATTTGAATCCAGGTAATAGTGAAAATTTATCAACATGCTCACATTTAAAAAACTGTAATTTATATAACATCATTTTCGTTATTGTTAGGCGTCACTGCTGGAGTACAGAGCTCTGCAGCACCGCTGTACTGACTGATAATTTCACCTTGTTCATGTAACGTGGCACTAACTGTGATATAAATTATTGAAGTGGGTTCTTTTGTAGAGAAACTAACCGTATTAAAATATCAATTACGAGTAGGTACCCATAAAATTGATACGGTGAGTTTCTCTGGAAACATCTTTCCACGCACCATCACTCTGTGGCACCTCCAGCGTTGTTGTTGTGAAAAGATAGGACATTGAGACCTTAAAATATAAAAGGCATAAGCTTGTAGTTTAAGGACTCAATGTCGTATGTTTGATTTTCTTAAAGATCTCTCTTCTCTCTGGTATTGCAATTGTCAATGGGTGACATTGATTACTTTCTCTCAGACGACACTTTGCTTTCCAATCCCATAAAAATACTTATGGTTTATATCCTGGACTTTAATAGGGTACGGAACATTTCAAAAAAGGATCTCCGATAAAAATACAGATAAGAAATAAAAATAAAATAATCTCAAAAGCTTACACGAAGAGAAAGAGACACAACAAAATACGCTATCAATCTGAATGTGCATTGAAGTCAATGTAAATTTCATATGCTTTGTTTTACACAAATGCATGCCAGTACAATCAATTGCAAGACCGTAAAGCCAGGCAGTGCAGTTAGAGAGGCTCTTTGAGGACAATTTATTGCTGTGAACTCGAGAATGTGCTAGTTTAAGAGTGCAATTGAAACTGATACCATCGCTTGACTCGACACATAGTGAAACATTGCTATTTTACAGTAATAGTAAAGTGATTCCCACATTTGTATTGATGATTATTTAAATGAAAAGTCGTCCTGTCATGCATTCAGACATGACATTGGCGATGCATTTCCACCTCCCTTAATAGCGATCGATTTTTTTAATTTTTTATGTGATAGGAAGGCAAACGAGCAGGCGTGTCACCTGATGGAAAGCATTCAACGCTGCCCATAGACTTCCGCAGCGCCATAGGCAGTGTTTTCGCACTTCTTTAAAGGTCGTCTCCCATAACGACATTTTCTTTAAAATTAAAGAATTGTGATTATGGGAGTCGGAATGGGAAGGGTATGGGAGAGGGGACGGGGAAGGGGACAGGGGAGAGGGGTTAGGGGGGATGTTGGGCCTTCAGAACTCAGCCGCTCACCGTACGAAGCGTGGTAGGTAAACTACCATTCAAACGCCGGTTTTCTGCGGGAGTGTGGTACTTTCCCGGGCGAGCCGGCCCATTCATGCTACAGACAAATATTATGCCATTTTTGACAAAGTATTCGTCTGCATCGTGGCTCTACCACTATTTATATTTCATTTATAATTGCTCGATATCCATCTCTCTCTGTAGTCACATTCTCATATCTGAGGATCGTGGTCATCATTATGTCCGCAACTGGAGTATATTATTTGTTACTCCAGTATCTATCTATCGCTTCGTTAATTATGTGGTATCCATAAATGGAAGGTTTATCATCATAATTAACTTTTTTTTGTGGAAATGATAAGCAAACGAGCAAGAGGTCATTAGATGGTAACTAAAAGTAGACTAAGAGCACTGCAGACGCATTTTTTACTTTCGAGTAACGATTTCAATGATGGTAAGGGAAGACGAAAGTAAACTGAAGAAGAAAGGACTCAGTTCCTTGCACTCATCATATAAAACGCGGTAACACATTAAAGTGCTATCATTGGACGTTGATATTTCACCAGTCGAGCCGGCTTATAGTGCTTATAACACTGTTAAATTAGTTAACTGCTGGAAATAGGTTTGTCTCAAGTTGGTAGAACTTTGCCCATTTTGGTCAGGTGCATTCATAACAATGAATCAGCAATTTCACGTTGTTGAAGTTGATCCGCCTGATATATTTTTGAATAACTTTATAAGCATGATAGTTAAACCACCACCTTTTTATCAAAGTCTAAGTATGTTTTATAGAATATCATCGCATTTAGGATAAACTAAGACTAAGACGGGTCGGAGTACTAAGATGTTAGTGGATATTGCGCGTGAATACCAGGGCAACTCGACAACAATCTACTGATGTCTGATGATAGAGAAAAAAGTAATAAAAAATTAATAAATATGTGTTGCAGGTATCCAGGTGACCCAGGAAGCATTGAGAGGAATGAAACTATTGTAACTAGTGAAATCTTAGAAGTGTAATTAAAAAAGAGGAAAGAGTAATTTGGCGAAGGAAGACCAAAAGACAGAGCGAAATAGAAGAGTATCATTGTGATAGTGACATCTCAACAATCGGTTGTAGTGCTTAAGGAAGAAGAAGAAGAATATTCAATGTATTTAGAAAACATTACAGAGAATCGTACAATACAATCAAAAAATGATTCACAAAATAGGAATAAATTTGAAAATTCAGCTATAGTGAATTAGGTTCGGAACTCATAATAACCATTTACGAAGGGTTTGCCAAAATTTATTACGTTAAATAACTTGATGTAACGATGTAAATTGTGTTAGACGAAGGTAAGGGAGTTAGTGAGCTTGGCTTCCAATAAATTCGGATTTAGGCCCTTTAAATCTCTTACATTTCGTTTGCAATAAAGTGTGATAGAGACCAGATATATCATTATTTGTTCTTAAAAAACATCTAGTATTAGACCGAAATGCAAGGGATTTAGACAAAATTCGAATTCATTGGGAGGTAAGACAACGTAAATCTTCTCTTGGAGGGGGAGGGGGGGGGTTTAAAGTGATTCATCCTGCTCATAGAGGAAAAAGTCTATGAAAGCCAAGTGATGGTGGTATAATTACCTTATAATAAAGGCTAGGTACAAATATTCACCGGTCACTCATCAAAAGTTTCCGGCATCTCACTGCTAGAATAAAAGCCTACCCTAAAATGGCCCGAAATCTATCATGTGATTTAAAATTTCTCATGTATTGTACATTTAATGGAGGTCTTCCTCATTATATCTTCCAAATGTTTATCATTATGTATTTTTTATATCTATATAAAAAAAAACATCTAAAAGTTGTGTAATGGTTGATAGATGGACAATATAAATTGATCATTTTGTTGTTAAAAAAATTGGTTATATACTAATAAATTAATCTATATCTATAAATACATAATTAATATTCTATAAAAATATTAACCAACGCTAGATTGCGCGAATTTAATGAACCACTTTCGTTGTTCTTAAAAAGGCCTACTCGGATCCACAGCCGATTGTCTGTGAGTAATCCTTGGGTCAAAATCTTTTTGCTATTACACGAGAAGAAAGCAATTTAGATGTTAGAATAAACATGTTGAGAAAAAACGAAGTAATATCGCAACGAATGTTCGGGAAAAAGACTTAAAAAGTTTATTTTTTTTTACTTTTTACCTAGATACTGTTTATTCATGTTAAATTGAACAAGCCATATACAGTAGAATCCGTATAAAACGATATGGCCTATAACAACCAACCGCTTTGAGCGGACGAAATGAAAATTCAAGTTTAGTTTTAAACTCCCATGTCTGACTTTATAATCGGTTGTTTTGTGCTTTATCCATTTCGTACGCCGATCTCTTAAGCTGTATTTGGATTTACTGCATTTTGGTCTTAAATCACTATTTTGATTGTATTGTAGGGCGAATATTATAACGTTGATTTTAAATCAAGTGTCAAAATATTTATTTTTTATTTTTATTTATAAAGCATCGGCAGGATTTTTATTATTCAGCTAAACCCACCACGTTTAGCTGAGTAATAAAAACCAATCTATGATCTTCAATGGGATTACGTCTATCATTACAGTCAATTATTATTGTGAAAATTGCAGAGAGAAGGTAAAGAAAAATTGAAGAGATTTGATTGCCGTAGTGGTTGAGTAATTTTGTGTCGAAAACCAAAAAAAAAAAATAATACACAGTAATATTATTTTTTTGGTTTTCGAGGGTCTTACTAAATTAATAGTTGACTCTCCATCTGTAAAAATTTAAGCGAAAATAAATGTTAGAAAATTTACCATTGGAACGGATAAAGTCTCGTTAATTTTTTATATCAATAAAATTGGTGTAGCTCTAAGAGAAAAGTATTCTGGTAGGTTAATTTATCATTCATTGAGTTCATGTTATATTAGAGAAGACATTAAAAATATTGTCCTTGCTTCCGCAGCAGGCTCTTTTTCGTGGAACAAGAATAATAATTTAAATTTCTCCACAGACGTTGATGGATGATGCAAATGAATTCAATTTGCGTTTTTTTTTGGTAGAGCCATGTTGAATATTTGTCTTTGGGAATTAATTAAAAATCATCGCTAACTTCTACTTTTCATTCGTCCCCTCAATTCTCATTAGTTATCATTAGTTCCTTCAACACTCATCATTAGCATCGTGATCCTCTCATGCGTCGTTCCTGCACTGTATCATGCACGGACATTTGTAGTATGACAGTTACGTTTTCTGCTCAATGCGCTACATCGACATGTTGTGTCTTCCATTCTCCATAATCGACGGTTGCATATTAAGCTCTTTCCTAATGATGTGGCCAAAGTATCTTAGGGCACGACGAATGGCCTAGGAAGAAAGTTATTCGCGGATGCCTACATTTCTGAGCAATTTTATTTACAATTAGTTTCGTTCAATCATAAATTACTATATGCGCATGGATGTTTAAAAAATTATTCCGGAAACAAAACAGGAACTCTAATTTTAATTTCATTTTGTGTAACAAGAAAAGTAATTAAAGTTATATTGTTACGCGTTGGGATTCGGGGATCGGAAAAATGAATTCGCCCACTAGTTTCACTTCTCTTCACTTTATTCTTCTTTTTCACTTCTCTTCACTTTATTTGTTTCACTTCTATTATTTTCTTCCGTATTAAACTTTATAACTCCCTTCAACGCACCGTCACACCTTTATGTACGTAAAACGATCGAAAGTTCTAGTATTCCCAAAGTTCGAGTATGTTCCAGCAATGTGTAGGCTTTTCTTCACATAGTCCAATCTTTTTTCAGCTATTAAATTTTTATATTATTTTATATCAGCGGTATTAAAATTTAACTTTGGAAAACACAGAAACAGTTATTCTTTAAGAATAAGTTTTGAAATATATTGGCTTCTCTATAATTTATTAGTTGACAGAAGCCTCAATGAAAGAAACGTAAAGAACAAAATCAACCACTTTTGTTTCACCTGCGCTACATTATATGGTATCAGGGGAACGTCTGCGAGTATATTTCTATGTTGTGCTACGTCACACAGATGAAAATGAGAGTGTGAAGCTTTCAGACAAAACATTACGGGTAGATTAAAGTCCCTTGGGTGGTGGTGTAGTTTTTAAAGCTAGCAGTATAATGTAAAATAATAAAAACAATTCATGCTTGTAAAATAGTGCTCAATTCGGCACATTGAATTATTCAATATAGCCGTAACAGTGCACTGCTGGACATTCGCCTCCGTCAAAATTGAGGGGTGTTGCTGTAATACCTATGCATCTTGTTTCAAGTAGATGCTTTTTTATGGGATAGAATGGCAAAAGAGCAGGCGTGTCACCTGATGAAAAGCAATCAACGTCATCCATAGACATCCACAACGCCATAGACAGTGCCGACCTTTAAGGAATGTATCATTATAGGAGTGGGAGGGGGAGGAAGAAGGGGGAGGGAGCTGGGCCTCCCGAACTCAGCCGTTCACCGTACGAAGCGCGGTAGCTAAGTTACCACGCTAGTTTCTAACGCCAGTTTTCTTCGGGAGTGTAAGACTTCCCCGGGCGAGCTGGCCCATTCATGCTGCAGGCAATTATTATGCCATTCTTGACAAAGTAGTCGTCTGTAGCGTGGCTCTAATACAAGCTAGTGTTACCAAGTAGTGGTTAGAGACTACGCAGCTGTTTATCTACTGGTATTTACTCCTATAATTACATTCTGAAGCTAGAGTTATCTTAAAAATGGAAGTAGGGCGAAGTTAAAATTGTAGATGGGTTTTATGAGTAATCAATATTCTTCTTAATCGATGTTTTAATTAATTATTCTAACTGAGCATTAGATCCCTTCTATACGATATTTTATTTATTCCAAACACTTTCATGTAATAGGAAAATAGTACTGTATAGAAAAAGTCTAAATCATGTGATCAAGTAAAGAACCAGAGCAGATGATACAGTAAAAAAAAATATTCGGTGGAAAAATTTGTTCTCATCACATGCCAAGGATCGCTTACCTTGAAGTAAAGATAGAGTAGTGTGCCCTCGGGGCGAATAGATTGACGATTTGCGAATTGTAGTAAGTTAAGCGGAAAATCGAGCTCAGTGGCGTGCCATAGGATAGCCCATATTTATTAGTGTATTAATTCGGGAGGGTAATAACCAGACTTTTGATCAAACATTATTATATGTATATATTTATTTTTAAAACCTTGCAAATAAGACGTAAATAAAACATTTATGAAATTCGCATAAAAATAATGTTAATAGTAACAACAAGATGTAGGTAAATGCGAAAACATTCATATGAAAGTTTTTTATGGTAATTTGATAAATCAGATTCATTGAAATTTCAACATGTCTGCCTACGTATTGTGATCGTAGTCGTTATTTTTCCAACAAAATTGACAATAAATTCACGATTAACAAAATAATTTTTGTTCTTTGTTAAATTAATGAATACAGGGATGGTGTGTTGTGTAAGTAGGTTGTTTTTGTTATTTTTATATCAGAAGGTATCTTAAAAAAAAAATTAATAAATATCTTCCCATATAAAAATAATTATATTCTATCCTACTAATATTATAACTGCGAAAGTTTGTGAGTATGGATGTATGTTTGTTACTCTTTCACGAAAAAACTACTGGACGGAATTGGATGAAACTTTACAGTAATATAGGTTATACACCGGAATAACATATAGGCTACAATTTGTAATGATTTTATGTAATTTTGGTCTTAATATAACGATACATATCAATTAAGTCGGAAAAAAATCTGGCCTCTGAGAGAAGCCACTATGACCAAAATTGTGAAAAAATAAATTAAGTAAAAAAAATATATATTTATTTAAAATGATCTGTCACGAAACAATGTGCAGACCAAATTCCAAAGGCAAAAGCTAGTAATATATAATTATTTTATATCGGTATATTATATATTATATAAGACTAATGATATATAGGGATATCAGTAAAACTTGCAAAAGGGTGAAATAATTCTAATCAAGGAATCATTTCTAATCTATACTAGAACTAAAGAAGATAATGTTTATGAGCGGCGGTGATCATTTACCACCAGGTGGACTGCATGCTTGTTTGCCTGTTCTGTTGTAAAAAAATAATAATGAACAAATTTGTTTATAGACGTACTTAATTATAAAAAAAATGTTTAAATTATATTATTGTATTTAATTTAATTTTAAATTAAAAAAAAATTCTACTATACAAACGAGCACGCGAATCACCTGATAGTAAATGATCATCGGCGCTTATGGGCATGACATGGACTGCAATACCGATGGCTTGCAAATGCATTGCCTGACTTAGGAGTATAAGTAACTAGTAAGGGCGTAAATAATGGGAGGTGAAAAGGATTTAATTGCTGGGGAAGCAGGAAGTAATGGTAGGAAAGGTAAAAAGGAAGAAATAGAAGGGGAGAAAGGTAGTAAAGGAAGTCTTCACGGGAGGCAGTGATTACTTACTATCAGATTAGTAAGTAATCACTGCCTCCTGTGAAGATTTTCAGTACAAAGGATATTGTAGATGTATTGCCTATCGTAGGATAAGATTGTGAATAACAAAAGAGGAAGAGGAAAGAAATTGAATCCCCGAATCTTTGCACTCACCGTACAAATTGCGATAACACAGAAAAATGCAAACATTAAACGTTGATATTCTGTAAGCGTGTGATACTTTTCCGGTCGATCCGACCCAATCATACATAGCTTTACCATGTATAAATGGACGTTACTTGAAGAAAATGTGTTGAACAATATTAATAATTGGTGAAAATGTTCTTTTGACATGAAACATTTGTGAACTGAAATAATGTGAAAATTTTTCGAATAAACGAAATGTTTCCAGAGTTCTACATAAAACTAAAGGTCTGTACAGACAAAACGAATGTTGTTTTTTGTTGTTGAAAAAATTACATTATAGCAGGAGTAAATCAGAGTATACGTACATTTTATATGCTTTGTAAAAGACAAATGAACGGCTGCACAATCATTTGTTCGTCTTAAATCCAGACACAAAGGCTCTTTGAGGACAATACACATTTTGCTGAGTCAAGGAATATTTGAATTCCAGAAAGTTCTAGTCAAATAAACTTCACTTGTGTTATTGATATTTCATGATTAACTTACTTAACTAACTATTTCAACAAATTACGTATATTAAATTCAGTATATAAAAACAACAAATTAGGTATATAAAATTAACTTTTAATTATAAATATTTTTGTAAAAAGCGAAGAGCGAACAAAATAACACGCTTTACACTGAAAATTCCTTGTGACGTAATTCCAATTATTAAAATATCTGACAAACATGTACATCGAGACATTTTTATAGGCTATTCAAATACTATTAATCTTGACGTGGGAATCGAATTAACGACCATTGATTCATGGATTCATCGCCGGAGACGTCACGAACGCTTTGACGGCTTTTTGTGGACACATACGCATGTCTCTTTAATACCCTTACATCATATTTGTTAAGAACATTTCAGGTGGTAGATCATTTGACTTCGACCCTATCCATCATTATATTATTTGACATGCACCATATTTTCCTACTACAAGCATTTACTGCTTGGTTGAAGTGTTTATCATAGATTTTAACGTTGGTCAAAATATTATCTAAATTCGTCTTTAAGTTTCTTTAATAACCTCTTTAACAATCGTTGCGAGATCGAATATTTAGTGAAATTTACTAAGTGTAGCACCAACAGTGTTAAAACAAAGACAATTTCTGATTGACACGTTGCAGGTACATATGGGAAAATTGAGTTTGCTCCGAACCCGATATAAAATTATAATCTCGCGGGCGTCAAAAGTTCCGTCACGTAATGATGTGTCAGTTTTCCGTCGTTGTCTACGTCGGCAACTGACTCCTCGAAAATTGGATTCCTTTATTGATAAAAACAGGAAACGACAAAGGACTGTGTAACGTTCACGAAACTCTTGACGGTTCCAAATATACGAGTATTAATATAAATTTATATAATTTATTTTATCCTTATATATAGTTTCATGTGTCATCGTAACATGTTTCATTTTATTTTATTTGGCACATAAATCAGAGTCTTATAATGTAATACGTATGTTCTTAGTAGCTTATACTATTATAAGTATGAAAAATGTATCATTAAAAGCCTATGGCAGTGCACTGCTGGACTGAGGATCTCTCAAGGTTTCTTCGAGATGCGCGACCAAGCGCGATCTTTAATTTCATATATCCAGAGTTTGCTGACCACCCTGCGTAGATTGTTGCTTAATCTGCCCGGGAACACCCTACACTACGTTTGCCAAGTCTCCAATCCAGCACTTATCCACTCCAGCGAATGTAAGTTCTCCAACAAACGTAGCCAGATTATTTACATTTTAATTCGCTCTCTAGGAGAGCAATGTTACGTTTATTGTAAAAAGTAAATCAATTTATTGTGTTTTTATGTAATGTGTAAAGAATGATCTTAAATTTTGAAACTATCACTGTAATAGTTTAAAGGGAATCAATTCTTTTTAATAACCCTTAATAAGATACTAAAGATAAGAACACATAAAAAAATTGTAACGATCCGAATGAGAGTCGACGGTTTTTCAATCGGTTTGATTCCCGCAATGTTTTTATGGGAAATATATTTATTGTATTTGTACTCCGCCGAGGTATCCTTGTCTTGTAATTTGTGTTTTATAAAAAGGGTAGCTATTAGTGAAGGCGTAACAATAAATGTAATTTTTTTATTAATATTAATTCTAACAATAATAACTTTGTCTTTTGGTTGTCTAATAATATAATACTTTTGTTTATCCAAAATGACTGTGGGATCACACAGATTATTATATTAATAATATATACTGAGATTTTTTTATATAGCGTCGTATTTAAACATATGCAGATATCTTCAAGGTACATAAACATCTTTAATTCAATAGTCTCATAGTACGTCAGAAGACATTTCAGCCTGGGGATTAGAGACGAGGTCCCTCTTCCTTCAAATCGTAAACGTTGCCTGGAGCCTAATGGGGTACAATTTTAAGGGTGGCCGAACTTAATGTAATCTTGGCATCAAAATGGCGGCGCTATAGTTGCGCTTCTCATCTCGTATCACTCAAGTGTAAAATAATGAATACGAGAGCGAGATATATTTCTATCCCTGTCCCTGGCAGGTTAAATTGCAATTCAGTTAGCAATAACGAATTTTAGTTAACATTCACTTCTATTTAATTAATTTCTGTTTAATGTATAGTTATAGTGCATTATTTTTCAAATCGGTTTCATATATTTACATACATATTTTTATACGACTTAATTGGCTCAGTGGCGAAGCAACCGCCTTTGGAGTCAATAGTCTGTGGTTCGATACCCGCATTGAGATGAAGTATATGTTTGGCCTACAGATGTTATTCCAAGTCTGGGTGGTGTCAATTCATACAGAAAACGGAAGGCCCGGTGCCCAACAGGTTACAGCATTTTCTGGTTTAAAATATTTAATTTTCGTTAATTT
Organism: Baronia brevicornis; assembly: GCA_031353405.1. Taxonomy (NCBI): domain Eukaryota; kingdom Metazoa; phylum Arthropoda; class Insecta; order Lepidoptera; family Papilionidae; genus Baronia; species Baronia brevicornis. The sequence continues at coordinate 371,837 of JASFAT010001437.1, forward strand.
TTAACTAGCTATTTTTATTGGCGCAGAGACCCAAAATGAATCTTGGCCTCTGAAAAGATCTTATGCCACCGTGCTCTGTCCTGCGCCATATGCCTGTTACTGATTTAGAGGTTGCGCAGGTAAGCCTTTATAATGTCTCTCCAGCGGTACCTGGATATACCTAGCGTATGTGGGTAGCGTATGTGGCACATACGATCTCGACTGCGCGATCTTCCCTCATCCTCTCAACGTGGCTGGGCCAACGGAGTCGGTGAGCTTTAGTCTCTCCGATTACGTTGGATTGGGCCACCAGACGCTCGATTTCGGTATTAATATTTAATTTATATTTTTTATTATTATTTATACTTTAAATTTTTGTTATGTTTAACCTATTCTGACTATTTTGATACTTTTTAACTTTGAAACATTTGAGTTAAACAAGTTTATCAATCTTTTTTAATTTAATTACGAATATAGAACGCTGTTTAATATTTTCAAAATTTTCAGCATTGATTAATACATGCAGAATACTGAACATTGACGTATAGGCCTAAATGGCTTTCAAAATATAATCAATAACGTGTGATCGTGCGGCGTTGGACGTGTTTCAGATTAATTTTAAAATCAAAATGGATTTTAAGTTTTTTTACGTGACATCGAATAAATATTATGTGAACCTTGTCAACCGCCAAAGCCACACACTATATATATATAAATATATATATATATATATATATATATATATATATATATATATATATATATATATATATATATATATATATATATATATATATATATATATATATATATATATATATATATATATAATGCCCTGACGCAGTAAAGCAGTAACTTTGCCACTTAGGCATTTAGGTCATTTATGGTTTAATTTATAAGCAACAGAAAATTTATCAGGAGTTGATTGATTAACTCAGGAGATGAGATGTCTGGATCGACAAACGAGATATTTCCTGTATCGTTTAAATTACAATCAATATATACGGTGATGGAAAAAACGCTGAGCCGTCTGTTTGCGTAATATTCTATTTTTTATGTGTACAGGCATTACATTTTTTAAAAATAAAAACAAACAAGGTACATTCAAATAGAGACGCTTATTTGAATCAATTACACATATTTCGACATTATTGTAAGAAAAGTTCTATGCTGACGAAAACAATTGTTAGGTACATCTCATACAGTACATTTGAGAACATAAATAATTTTTAGTCATATTGTAATACGGTAAGAGCAAGGCCGGAAATAATTATTGGCTTTTTTCCACTTTATTTATTACACATTTCTGTAACAACTACATCTTTTTAACTTAGAAAAATTATACCTATCTATCATAAAGTTTCATCCTCATCATTTGGAACATGGTGATTCAGTACGGTGCGCTTTTCCCGAAAATTCTTTCCACGTAGCACTATCCTGTAGATCCAGTTACCAACAGCGATGTTTCCGTATCGTTTCGACATTGGAACCTTCAAAAAACAAGCCTAAACATTTTTCATAGGGCAACGCTTCTCTAATGTCTATGGCATTGCAAACGTTTATGGGTGGGTGATGATTACTTTCCATCGGGTGATGCGCCTGCTCGTTTGCCTTCCTGTCTCATTAAAAAGTCCCCCAAAGTTGTTTCTCGACTTATTCTAAATAATGTATACTAAAACTGTGAATTGGGTAGTATATTTCATACATGTGTAGAGTTGACACGTTTTGTTAAAAAAATTATTATTCTTTTTTATAATATATAAAAAGTATTTTCTTAAAATATTAATTTTACTTTTCATTTCCTCTAGTGAATTAGTTATTAAATTTGAAATAATATTTACATTCACTATTTACTTGTAGTAATTATGTAATTTATTTTTGTATCCTACGAGATTATATTCTCAAAATCTTGAAGCCACTACCGTACAACTCGCCACAAATATAGGTTTCATCACTACCATCTGGATGAGCGGCAATCCAGTAAAATAAAAGACAAAATACACTCTTTATATTCAAATGTATAATATTAGAGCGTATAGAACGTTATTATAATCGTCATGAATATGATGAGAGCAATATAGCTATAATAGTCACTCAATAGTCCGATATGGAGGCACATTCAGCCTTATCTCGCTATCCCAGATTGCCGCCTGCTAAGCGGCAATTCAAGCGGCTGTTTAAATAATTACCATTAGCCCCATTTTTACGTATGGGCTGCTTGGATTATTTTGTTAGTAATTGCGATCGAATTTTGTTAAAGAAAAAAAATTGTATTATGTACTAAGATATAATATATTTTTCGTAAGCATCATTTTTGAAGAGTATTGTTACAGTTCACAATTGTTGATGCTGTCTCACTGTTTCAACACTTTTAATGTCTTAAAGAAACGTGATTCTAATGCGTATTTGCATACTAAAATTGTAAACTTTGTGAAATTTTTAACAAATAATACTTTGTCGAGGTTAAGTAAAGGTGTAGTATCTATTGACATATATATATTTAAGTGAGAAAGGAAATTTTAGATCTGGAAAAATGTGTAGGGACCTTTTTCAAATCTTGTTTTTTATAAGGAGTATTTTGTATGAATGCCGCTTTTTATATGAATTACAGATAACTATTAGAAAAATATTAAAATTCGAATGGGCGATGTTTTAAGCAACACTGATGTTCTTAACTATTTAATTTGTAATCAACATTAGATTGGTCGTATTGTTACAGAAGGAAGAGACACACGAAAAACTACGTGTTTTTAGAAGTCAATAAAAACCACCACATCTACTGCCAGTGGAAATGTTTCTATTCACTAACTCAACTCAGTCCACTCAAGATTCCAAAAAAAACGAAATTGAAACAGTTCGATGTACAAACCTGACTATTTCAGAGGTCCAGGCAATCAGGTAACGTTTATGTTTCATAAAATCTATGAACACGTGTAATATTGCTTTGGAAATATTGGATAAACCTACTTTCCCTTAATAATAGATATAGTCGTATGTATTCATGTCTCCTGATAGGCTAACGACCCCAACCCTCCTAATACAGGCGTCAAATATCGACGTTTGACAAGCGCTACGTTCCGGTAGGCTGTAAAGTGGGCCAGTTTACGAATGGCACTTATCATTTGAGTGTGTGGCTTTATTCATATGCGCTACAAACTGAGCTGCTGTGCTACTTTATATGAAACATAAAAGTCTTAAATGGTTTTGAGATTTTATTTTTTAAATCAAAATCAATCAAATGGGCTTTTGTGCACTGCTTTATTAGCATCGATATTATTTTAGCTCGTCTTTAAATTAAATTCGACAACGGCTTAACGCGGTACCGTAGAGTTCTAGGTCGTTTCAAAAACTCGTTCTATTGTTTGTTTTAATACATATCAATATGGTGGAAACAGGAATTTGTCATAATGGATTAGTGCATTATACTAATAATCACATTGCTTTTGTTTTTTGTCTTCAGTTATACTCACAAATAATTTTTGTGTATATATTTCTTTATTATACCCAGACATGACGACCTGAAGACGACATATTCAGATAAATATGTAGTCAGAGGAATGTAGACATTCGAAAATAACAAATGCTCTCGAATACTGTCTAAAAAATAAATGGAAATGGGCAGGGCATGTTGCGAGATGTAGGGACAATAAGTGGACGCGCAAGATAACAAAATAGTTTCGTCCAACAGGAAAAAGGAGTATAGGAAGACAAAGGAAAAGATGGGCAGACGACATTGTAGAAATAGCAGGAAAAAACTGGATGAGCTATAGACAGAGAAAAATGGTTAAAGATGGAGGAGGCTTTTACCCAAAAAGGGACCACACAGTAGAAAAAGAAAAGTGTGGGAAATAAAATTATAATATTAATAATAATAATGAACGTGTGTATATTTAAAGAATAGCATAATTTTAAGTATGCTTGCTTTTTCTTAAACATTTAACAATTCAATGGCAGCTTCATTATTAATGTATCAATTAGGTTAGGATAGGAATAATATGGATGCATAATTCACCTTAATATCCAGCGCTCATATTTTGAAGATCTTACTTTAATGAACATTATTTCTAGAAGAACATCGATATTAAAGGTCCTTTAATTATAGAAATATACTTCTCTATAAAAATGTAGTAGATCTATTTTCCGTTCAAAATAAAGCCTTACTCAGTTTCCGATCGCTTCGTTCCGGTTGGCTTTCTTGCACTGTTAAGACCCTTATTAGTATCTAGCCTAGAGGTTTTCCTTAGCAGGATAACTTGCAGTGGTAAGAAACTATCTATGGCACCACATACGATTAGGCGTATTGTATCGATTTACTTTTGTAAATTTCAAAATGTATGTGAAATTTATTCTGAGAATTTTTTTATATTTCAGTCCTTTCAGGTTCTGCGTTAATGGTTGTTAAAACGAATTGTCGTTTTATTAGTAATACGCGAATGTTATTTTTATATATTTTACTTTATTTTTATCGTGGTCATCTTCACGATGCATTGCAGCAAGAAGTAGATTTAGTGTACAAGTTCTTTAGGAAAAATTTACACAGGTCAAAATAATTTACCTTAACGTAAATTTGTATTAAAAATATCTTTTAAATATAAATTTACGTAATAATTTAAAATATCAATTATAATAGCTGAAGGAACAGATAAAATATTTTTTTTGTACAATAAAAAAAGGAGGAAAAATTTCAAAATTATTGCAGGATTTTTGGTTCTCTTATTTAGCGAAGGAACTTCAAGTCATGGCCTTCTAAGTGGTTTTGAGCAGCAGACAGTGTCAGTGTTTTTACATCGACGCCGTAAGAGAGTAATACAACATAACATTTTTACGTACTCATAAATTGTGAGTGAATAAAGTGACTAACATTTACACCGACTTTTTCAGTCTCACATAAATATGTTTTGTTCAAGAACTTACACAACGCGGAAAAAACATGAGAATTCTTAGTGTTATTTCTACATTACACTAGACAGCGAACAAATGTTTCAGAATCACTATTATCATTACGGGGAGCTCTTTTAGGGAAACGTCGAGGCTACAATGGCTTGGTTGGATTGCTTTCAGTCAAAGTGCTTTCAAAACCTATTTTAGCTTCAAGAAAGTTGAATTTTTTGCGGAGAAAATTTGCGTTAAATTGGTGTTCTTTCAATGTATTTTTTTTAGGAGAACTAAGTTCTTAAACTTGCAACATTGTCTTATCGATTACGATATCTATCATTATTATCTTTACTGAGAAATCGCAAACGTGTCAACTAGAAAATATTTTTTAAGTACCTTAATTGTATGAAGACATCGTTGGGATGGACACGTAATACGAATAGATGAGGCTAGAGTATTCAAATGCCTACAAGACCTAACTAAGGCTAAACTAAGCTAATAAAGACTAGATGGAGTTGAGAACGACGGTGACGTAAAGGCAATTGGTGTGAAGAACTGAAGATAGAAAGCCAAACTAAGACCCAATTGGAAAAATTTACTGGACCAGGTTAATACCCACCCGCAGATGTACAATTATCATTATCTTGATGATGATGATAATTGTATGGGAAAACACAGATAGCAGCATCTTTACGTCCGAATTGTTTTTTATTCAATATTTCAATATGATTGCATAATTCGAATGTGTCTTCGAAAACTGACATACAACATACATATTAAGTGTATATATATATATATATATATATATATATATATATATATATATATATATATATATATATATATATATATATATATATATATATATATGCGTTCAGGGTGCTGTTGGGGCTACCTCGATACTGCAGTGCCTCTGGGATGTTCGCTGAAGCGCGTGTTGACTGTTTTTGCGCCCTCATGAGAAAAAGATGCGGGTCTCTGGTGCGAAGGGTACGGGGTAGTGCCAACAGAATTCTCAGCATGATATCCAATAGACTGGATTGCATATACATGAATCATTGCTGTTCAGTTGCAAACGGGACGGTACAGCGGTGATTCGTGCGTATTTGTAACAATGTAATAATAACTAACCTAGTCTATAAGAAATATTGTTTACTAACCATAATGAGTCACTGGTCACTTGAATAAAGAATATTATTTTTATAATTATTATTATAAACTATATTTAAGCATTTAACAACTAATTATTTTGTTTAAAACAAACTTTAGTTACGTTCGGCATTTGAACCTCAAAGCCTTAGCTCAATAGTAACCTCAGCTTATAATATCGTTATTAGAATATCTCTTGCATAATGAGATATAAATTTTATTCATCTTCATATAGGTTTTTCTTTAAAGGCACTTGGTAAACTATCTGTGATTGACACGATGGACCATAAATGTAGCATAGCTTTGATGTAACATGAGCGTTCTACATATCTTCTTAAAGGTGCTATTTACATTTTTAACGTTAATCATACTCGTGAACAACGAATCTAGTTATTCGAATGTAAAAAAAATCTAACGACACATTCCTTGTACCATTTTACTGAATTTTACAAACACCCGCGGGAAATGGAGAATCAAATTCGTTCCCAAAAAAAAAGTGTTGAAATGTCCTCACTCAAATGTTTATAAATTGCTTCAGGGAATGGTTTTGTCATTTAATAAACGTCTTCGAATAGGAAACGTTCTTAAATTCAATTAGGATAAAGGGAAAGGTTTTCAATTTCTGCAACTGTATGCGGGAAAAGGTCGAACTTATATTAGATCTATTCTTTTTGTAGTTTACGGGAATATTCAGTATTTAACACACCATGTATTAAGACGTCATAGATATATAGCAAAAGAGAGACTAGTCCAGTGTTGGAAGTAATACGTCGCTTTGCAATAAGCCATCATCAATTAACGCAGTAAGCTGAGATTACTCGTATCTGTAGAATATTTGTGTTCGCTGTGAATATATGAATTTACACCTACCAACATATTTTCTTCATTTCCTGGGTTGACTGCCAGCAAATACCTGGAGGCACTGGATCGGCTTAATTGTAACTTGTAGCCTTTAAGATGATTAATGGAGTCAGGCGTTACTTTGCGGAAATCCAATACTATGTGATTAAGTCACTGACTGATTACTTAAGGGTTGTCTTACGTAGAGTCTACTAAACCTGATGATGCCTCGTGTTAAGGCGAAACTCGTGTCGTGTGCAAGGTGGAAAAGTGGTGTGTGTTGTTCATAGTGGTTGGGAGGTGGAGAGTTGCAAGTGTGTTCGTGTTTAGTTTAAGTTCCCCGTAAATTCACTTCTTGCATTAGAAAACACTCATTATTAGTTTTCTGGTTTTGTTTGCTTGTCGCGAATCTTAGCTAAGTAAAAGTTCTGACTGTCCACGTAGGCTTTAAGATAAAATGAAGTATTTGTCTTAAAGCTTACGTTTTTAATCTTAAAGACTACGCTAATAAATTAAATAGCGTTTGTTTTTATTTTTGATTACATAAGCAACATTATTCTTAATCTTATTCGAGATTAGATTAATATAAGCGACGTCAATTCTCATGGATTTCCATAACTTAACAATGGTTAGTAGGAATGGAAGCGACACAGAGAAATTATCCGGATAACGATGGGTCAACGGACCCGGATCGGGCGACAAATGATTGCCCGGAAACTTTCAAATTAACGAGAGCCCATCCCTACGGATTATGTTAGGTTTCTACAATGTTACCCACGCATTGTTAAAGTATTGAGGGGTCAATTTTATTGAGAATATGGAACTAGTTGCCTGGGAATATATATATATATATATATATATATATATATATATATATATATATATATATATATATATATATATATATATATATATATATATATATATATATATATATATATATATATATATATATATATATATATATATATATATATATATATATATATATATATATATATATATATATATATATATATATATATATATATTAGGTGTACAAATAAGTTTCCGCAGTTTTTTATAAAAAATTAGGAATTGATTGTAAAGGAAAAGTACATTACGTTTTATTCAAAGTATTTTCCATCATTTGCCACTACTTTTCCCCATCTTTCTGGCAACATTCGGATACCCCGTCGAAAAAACTCTTCATCTTTTGACGCTATCCACAAATCTACCCAATTTTTGGTGTCTTCATATGATGAGAAGCGCTGCTCAGACAGACCATGTGCCATCGACCGGAACAGGTGATAATCAGAAGGGGCTAAGTCTGGTGAATACGGCGGGTGGGGTAAAACTTCCCAGTTGAGTGTTTCCAAGTATGTTTTTACCGGCGCCGCAACATGTGGACGAGCATTATCGTGTAAAAGAATAATTTTGTCGTGTCTGGAGTAGTAATGGGCGCGTTTTTCCTTAAGTGCCCGACTCAATCTCATCAATTGTGTTCGGTAGAGAGCTCCAGTAATGGTTTTGCTTGGTTTCAGCAATTCATAATACACGACACCAAGCTGATCCCACCAAATACACAGCATGAGTTTTTTTCCATGAATATTCGGCTTAGCTGTCGATGTTGATGGTTCGCCGGGCTTAACCCATGACTTTCTCTTCTTTGGATTATCGTAGTGAATCCATTTTTCGTCACCAGTGACTATACGATGCAAAAAACTCTTTTTTTTATTCCTGGCAAGCAGCATTTCACTCATGCATAATCGGCGTTCAACGTCTCTCGGCTTTAGTTCATATGGAACCCAATTTCCTTGTTTTTGAATCATTCCTAACGATTTTAAACGATGTGAAATTGCTTGTTGAGTCACTTGTAGAGTAAGTGCAAGTTCTTTTTGCGTTTGGGACGAATCTTCCTCCAATAGTACTTCTAATTCCATGTCTTCGTACACTTTCGGCCTTCCACTGCGTTCTTTGTCTTTAACGTCAAACTCACCGTTCTTAAACTTTTGAAACCATTCCTGACAACTTCTCTCACTTAAAGCAGCTTCACCATATGCTTCTAGAAGCAATCGATGCGCCTCAGCTGCAGATTTTTTCACATTAAAGAAGTAAATCAAAAGTTCCCGCAAATGATGCTTATTCGGAATAAAACTTGACATTTTTGCACGAAAAAAATTACGTGATGCTGATACGGAATCACTAGTACTTTAAGGTTATGGTGTTGCCAGATGACTAAACTTGGGATATTACGTTTTACATCTGACAATTTCTCCATAACCTTCTGGTGGGGCCATCTTTTGACAAACCACGGAAACTTATTTGTACACCTAATATATATATATATTCTATATCCGAATTTTAAATAAGTTATATCCTAGAGCAATATATTATAAAAGAACTTTCATAAAATGTTCTTTGAAAGTACTATTTCTTTTTTTATAGAAGTAGCAGATAAACGAGCAAGGTGGTCAGGTGATGGTATATCGGGACGGGACAAGATAGTTTCAATCGCCATACGAAATCATTTTTAAATACATGTATCTTAATTAATCTTTTGTAAGTTCGTCTACCTCAAAAATGGTGTTTCTCGGCGTAATATATGCTTTGTGATATATGTTGGGAATGTTGGTATCTCAGATTGATTCTTATTACATACTTTGCAGGCATGTTGGGATTACAGTTTGATTATTATTACATGCTTTGTAAGCATGTTGGGATAATAGATTGATTTTTATTTCATGCTTTGCAGGGATGTTGGGCATCACAGAGTGATTCTTATTACGTGCTTTACAGGCATGTTGGAATCACAGATTGATTCTTATTACATGCTTAGCAAGTATGTTGGGATTATATATTAATCCTTATTACATGCTTTGCAGGCATGTTGGGCATCACAAATTGATTCTTATTATATGCTTTGCAGACATGTTGGGACAACAGATTGATTTTCATTACACGATTAAGTGCTGCTGCCCTTGCACTGACATTTTTTATAAAAGTCGTAAGGTATTCACGGGAAAACCTATTCTATGCCGTGTTGTGTGGCTCTCAGCTAGCGTGGATAAATAGATCATTACATTTACATTCAAGATACACGGAATATTGCAGGTTAATACACAACCATAACGCCGTCGTATTGTTGAACTTAATAGTGAGCAATAGGTTAGAGATAGTGCTGACTTTGACAGTAGGTACTAATATATCCGATCACTGGCTGACAATTATTGCGGCATAATTTAGAGGCGGTTACAATTTATGACGGTATGTTCTGTATATTTGTTTTGAAACATAATGATTTATAAAACAACAAAACATTTCTTGTGCCAAAAAATTAACAAACCTATGAAAATTTTGACCCAAGATTAATTATCAATATAACTTCTTTTATTTATCTGGTAGAACAAACCAAAGTGTGTATCCTTGGTGCCTTTATCTTGAAAACACGTCTAATTTTCTTATTGGCCTCATTCCGACAGGTTTTTTGATATAGGAGAGTCAATAACCTACACAACCCCCGAAATGCCTGAGAATCACACTCGCCGTTGATCAGTGAGACTACCAGAATTCGCCGAGTAGGATAGCTATGCCGACCGTTCTCTTATTCATCATAACTGTAATCTTTGAGAGCCAGCGGGTGAAAAATAATAATTAAAATTAAATTCCATGTTATTGGTAACAATTTTAGATAGATGGCAGAACGGGCTAGTGTCTGCAATTCGACGACAAAAAAAGTGTGTTGGATCTCCGGCTGCTCACCGTACGTAGCGCGGTAGGTAAGTTACCATTCAGACGCCGGTTTTCTGCGGGAGTGTGATATTTCTCCGAGCGAGCCGGCCCATTCATGCTACAGACAAATATTATGCCGTTCTTGACAAAGTATTCGTCCGTAGCGTGGCTTTACCATTATAAAGATGAGCTGTTAATGCTCTTATTTGTTCATATTGTAACCTTCGCCCCCTTCTCCTCTACGTTTTGTTTGAAAATATAACAAAATTTTAAGTAATTAATAAAATTAATTACTTATTCATTATGCGTGACCAAGAAAGTGATATTGATCTTTCTAACGTTATATTTTTAAGCCATATTATTAAAATTTTAGCGTGATCGTCTTAGTTAGGACCTTTTGTTACGTTGTGATTTGTAATAACTGATTCTTTTAGGCATTTCTTGGAAGAATGAATATTCACGTAAGTGATCAGAGACCTAAGAGTGACATAGAGCATACTGGTTAATAATTATAATATCCATTAAATTTAGTTTCAGAATTAGCAAATTTTATTGATCCTTTATATAACATTTGTTATAGGATCTCACAGTTTATTTCTAGAATGGAGCAAGTCATAAAGATCCTCTTTAATAGCCTTCGCTATAGGATCACACAGTTTAAGTCCACTTGTAAAGGGCTCACAATATTTATAATAAAACTCCCGATACAAGGGATTGGTTTTATCACTTTTATAAAAAAATGACAAAGGTGGGTAGCTCCGTCCATCGCTACCCATCGGTAGCCGCCATCCCTTAAGGTGCGACTCCCCCCAACCACAAGGTATGGGCATCGAAGGAACGGATAGGACCGTAGTCCACAACAAAACTGGCGTACCAGCATAAAGAGGGCTTTGCCCCTTGGTAGTGCGTAAGCACAAACTTTGACCGAAGTCTCGCATGTCCATGCGTGTAAGTGCCATACAGTATACAATTCTGTCCAGCGGCATTTGCCAGGGTAAATGAACGTCACTAAGGTACGACCAACATCATTCGGGTCTACTTGTGCGCCACCTCCCTCCAAGACCATTGCAACTGCAGACACATTTATTGTGTAGTGTGTTATAAGGCATCATCACAATGAACAAGGTCAGCACGGCATTCCGCCGCAGAGCATGTGTCACAAGCTTCCGCTCCCTCTAGGGGTGGGGCGTCCAACGTTGCACGGATATACCGCAACTGTGTGAGTTTTCCCCACATCAGTCTCCACTCCCGACTAAAGGTTGACACACATCGCTCCACCAACCATGGTCACGTGCATATAGCCAATAATATAATATATGCGATTTAGCCATCAGGTAGAGTTTAACTGACGTTGAGTTGTATGTATTTCGATCAAGTTTGCCTCACCCACCAACAAGTTGCCATAACAAGTTAAGTGGGAAATTTAATGAGGGCTTTACATTCATTCAAATATGTTTGCAAAATAAAGAGGACTGGACAACAGACAGTCTGCAGTTCCGTAATAAAGGAACCCGACTTGGGCAAAACTAAGTCAGTCTGTCAGTCTGTTAGCGGTAAGAGTGTCACACTCAAGCGCAGGAAATAACCATTAAGCCAACGATATGTCCAGCAACCGCTGTCGACAAAATGTTACATAATGCAACAAGCGTCAATACAACTTATGCTTTAACAACCGTCAACCCATAGGCCTCCATATAACCCAAGCAGACATCTCCACCAATATACCTCCATCGTCTGAAGTCATGGAACACGCTGCTACAGACGCAAGCTCACTCACCGCACCCATCACCAGACACAATATTACAAAAGCAATAAGCGTCTTTGTGACTATCGTATGAGTGGCGCCTCCTCACAACGCATCTTCATAACCCATTCGACTTTGGCAAGTTAAAAAATATGTTGTTACATTTAAACACTACACCAACGTATAGCAGTACAATCACCAAGACGACGACCACCATTGTACGTTCGATAGTGCACCTAAGTGACACCATCCCCATATACAATGACCATCGCGTACTATAGTGCAACACACTATAATGTTAGTGAAGTCAGAAAGTATGTCAGAGATACCGAAGTACGTCTAAACACGTTAAACCCAACCAACAGATAGCTACATCAAAGTGCCATGCACTAAGATGCAAACCACCACCAGCTGGGGTGTGTGCGCTGTCAACGGCAAAGTCGTATCTCTACAACCCAACCATCCACAACGACACTCCAATGATATGCCCTAAGACATATCTCTGCGCGGGTCTACGTTTACCGCAGACGTGCGCCCAGGCACTCGGCCATATAACACCATCTCATATTTATCAAGTCCCAAATCCATCCATATATTATATTCTCTTCAACGAGACTTTCTATTATATTGCCTTCATTCATAGATCTTACTAATGTATTTCATATGTGGGACTGGAAGTCTCACATATGAAATAGTACAGTACTACAGTACACATATGAAATAGTACAGTACAGTACTATTGTACTTAAGTATGTCAGGCCGCACTTAGCTTCCCGACTTCATATTTATATATTATAATCTCTTTATTGAGATTTTCTATTATATTGCCTTTATTTATAGACCTTTTTAATGTATTTCATATGTGTGACTCTCATACAGTATCATTGTACTTAAGTGTGTCCGGCCGCACTTGGCTACCAGACTCTATACATACGCGAGGCGGCTGGTATGCGTCTCCGCGTCGGTGTCTTGTATGAAAATTTCGACCTTCTTAGATTTTAAAGATATTTTTTATGTACATTATACTACTCATCCATAAGCCCAATAAATTATTATTTTAATTCTAGCTTGTATAGTTTTTGAGTTATTAATAAAATAAGATTCATGCGATACATGAACTGTTTACAACTTAATGCCATATAAAATATTATATAATATGAATGATTTAAAACTTTATTTTATATATAAAATTATGTATGAACGTTATGTTCATTTGATAATTATTGTTTAATTTTACTTTTTAATGGATTTTATTGTATTTTCGAATATTTTTTAAGTCCTTTATATATGACGTATATTTCATATTTACGATTTTTACCAAACTTGATATTTGATTATTTTATGTTCCTATATGGGTTCTATTGACTCCATATATGATGTTTATTATATTATTTGTTTATAAATTTTATTTATAAGTGTTTTAAGTTAATAATGACGATCTCTGGCTCGTCACAATATGAAGAATCATCCTACCGTAATGATTCACGGTCATTTAGACAAGCAATAGTAAATATCTTAAACTAACGCAATTTAAGGGATGTTAAATAAGTAAAATCATTACGCATCGCAGTCACGATGCAGAGAAGTAATGCGTATTACACTGGGTCCCGGGCCCAAGAATCTGGTGACAAATGATCGCCCGGAAAGTTTCAAATTAACGAGAGACCATCCCTACGTTTTATGTTATTTTCTACTATTGTAATATTTTACGCGTGTAGTCTAAGAAAGTGACAGGAAGTAACTTTAATAGAGATACATGCCCTCTTGCCGTGTCATAAAATAACACTTTACACATAAGGCCTTGAGCAAGATTTCACTGAAATCATAAAGTCTCATCGAATGTAAGGGGGCGCAATATTATATGGATATATCAAATGTCTACTTCACCTGCACGTGTATATCATGCTTACAGATATATATCGGAACAGAACAAAATAACACGTTTTAAAACGTTAAAATATGAAACCGCAGAAAGTTTCTATTCTACGACGGATTTAATCGACTAAACACAGAACATGCTCTCTTCTGTATGCTTACTTACGGAAGTTTAATTGTTTGAAACAGAGAGCAACTGTGTATCTGTTACGTAATATGCTCTTCTATATTGTAGATGAAATATATTACATTTGTTGTAAAGGCATGGCAGGTAACCATGGACTGCTTAAGAATAATCCGTGGTTCTTTCTTCAAGATCCAAAGGACGGGCACGGGCGGGACGAAATGGTGAGTTCTATTTCAAACATATTGCAAAACAGGCTGTTATTTTGGAATAGGTCACTAGAACCGTTATCAATAGAATAAGAACATGCGTTTATAATCTTTTATAGACCACCCCTATTTAATACATGTGCAGCCGTAGATGGCGTACCTTGGGAGAGAATAGAAGACTACTGCAGATTGATGATCGCCATTTTTTTAAATCTGTTTAATACTAAGAAAATAAGGTTTAAATTTTCCAAAAATATATGTGGTTACTATAATAATAAGAAAAAAATGGGGAGTGATTTCATTTTCAGTATTGCTGGCACAAGCGTTTAAAGGATCCTCTTTGCATTTGCAAAAGGCTTCGCTCATAGCGAGGGCTGACGGAAAGTTTGATCAGAATAATGCCGAGTAAGATTCTTTAATGAATATTAATTCGATGTCAGTAAAACAAAGTTTGCTTTCGGGAAAAAAAATCGGTAATTATTCCGTTTTTTGTTGGAGTTAAATCTTTGAATCCTTTTAAAGACTTTTAAAGTTTTTCTTTTTGTGATGAATATAGGCGGTATTTTTTTTAAACGGTACACTTATTTTTTATTTCATTTTGAAAATGTATAAGTATATTAAAGTGAGAATGCATAAATATTCAAGTACATTTATGCATTTCTATAATTGTGAATAACTACATATATTATTTTTGTTATGATGTGATCATCATCATCGGTCGCAGCTTTCTGGATAACTTTGAAGTGATGGATCGGTCAGAATTATAAAAGATATAAAAATATTATTCGATACATAAAATAAATTAAAGTGGGTTGAATAAATCGATTTGGTTAAGGCGACATTTGAGAAACCTCAAAAGCGTAAACTACACAGCATGTACATGCATATACATGTGTGCATATTTGATTTTAACGTCCTCTCGTCTCCAATTCTATAACTCCTTCTTATTTAGCTAAGATCGCGTTAGAGTACTTATTCATTGTCTTCATCACAAAAGGAATCATCTTGTTTGGTAAACAAATTATATTCAAACAGGATTTGAACCTAGAACCCAATTCCCAAAATTGCTTCTCTTAATGCTGAATAAATATATTGTTGAAATGTACCAAAAATTATGTTTAAGTAAATAAATCATACAATATTTGTGCTCTATGTGGACTTACCAACTAGACCACGAAATAGTTTCACACGCATTATTAAAAGAAAATATACAAAGACCTATATATAATACAATTCTCCTTGTAGCTGCAATGTTTCAGCTGCGAGCAGGAATAAAGAGTTTCTTTCTATGCGATATAAAAGTGTCGCATGGCGTTAGCTCTAATTTAATATACTTGATTGAGAATTAAATATTTTAAATTACTAATGCAACAAAGAGATTGTTGTAGGTTTCCAAGTATAGTATATATATAGTAAATATAAAACATATAAAATAAAATTTATGTGGTCAATGAAAATGCTCGAAGAATTTCCTTTACTTAAAGAATGTTGATGATAGCACCTTAATGAAAATATCTGTGAGTCGTTCGATGCCAAGCATATTTATTTCGGCAAAATAACTTAAGAAAGAGGGCAAGGGTGGAGTCGGTTGGGTAGACGTAATTCGCAAGAATCGCTTTGGGATCTCCCTTTACGACGTGAATTAGAAAAATCGATTGCAATCGCCTGTAGCTACTGTTTATCTTTTATGTTAAATTTTTTGTCATGATAAGTGTGCAAATATTTTTTCAAGTATTGTAAATAATTTACGTTTTTCAGTTGACTTTTATGTTTATATTTTTAATGTATGTACATTCACGGTGACGAAGGCGGCCGGGATAATGTCGGGAGGTATTTTCTTATAGTCAATGTAAGTACGATGATTATTCACATGGCACCAATATCGCACATAATCTTAGACACGAACTAAAAAAAAAGCGTTTATTTTAGTTTTATATACTGAGCCGCGGCAGCTCAGTTGGTTGCATATTTGACTTAAGATCCGTGGAAAGTGTTTTTTTTATGGGATAGGAGGGCAAACGAGTAAGCGTGTCGCCTGATGGAAAGCAATCAACGCAGCCCTTAGACAACCGCGACAGAATTGATTTTGAGTACTTGCTCATTTTTCTGAAGTCCTAGATCTAAAAGTAGCAATAAGTAACTAATATAGACTGTTGACAGTAAAAACGTAATGTATTATATTATCCAATCTCATAAGTTATGGCATAAGATTGATTCGAAGATAATAAGCTTTTATTCAACATAAAAATATAAATAATGTCTAACACGCTTAGTGGTGGAAGTAAAAGATAGTACGTTATTATTAAATGCAATAAAGATTTTATGTTAAATTTCTATGGCGAGAGCGGTTAAAATTCTCTGACTAATAAAGTCTCTTGAAAATGGTGACATTAAAACATTTTATGAATATTAATTTCCCTTTTCCGCGTCTTTCATGTCAAAAAAGCGATCATTTTTACGAAAGTTAAACCTCTGTTTTAGCTTTGACATTTCACTATATTGCTTAAAATAAAAGTGCTTACAGACTAATTAACCTTTTTATTTTACACAGTTTTCTTTCTACAGTTTTATTTCCTTCTACCCTTTCATTACGTTTTGCTTATGTTAGCCTGGCAATAATTTACTATCAGTACTCTAAGGCCGCGGTTCTCAACCACCGTGTCGTGACACATTGGTGTGTCATAAACCCCTGTCAAGTGTGTCACGAGGTTTACAATTACGATATTTGGATCTATTTTTACTTATGTGTTTGTATGTATGTTCTTACGTAATTAAAATACGTTTAATAGATTATTTTTTGCATGTAAGTATGTAAGGGTGTTGCGAATTTATAAAGAGTATGTTAGTGAGATCCGAATCGTCGATGACCAAGATCTCACAGATCGGCTTGATTCTCTAGCGCCGCGGAGGGATGTCTCATCTCTCAGCATTTTTTACCGCTTTTATTATGGGGATACTCCGAGGAATTGTTTGGAATAATTCCCGCCGCCGGATTCCACAACCGCACAACTCGCCGTAAAGAAACGTTTCATTTCAACCATCTGGATGAGTGGCGATCTACTGCGGTGTGTTTCTCTCGAAACTTCTTTCCACGCACCATCACTCTGTGGAACCATTGACACCATATTGGCACTTTCAAAAACAAGCCTACACACACCTAAAGGTCGGCAACATTTCCGCGACTCCTGCGGTAACGCGGTTGTCTATGGGCGGCGTTGATTGCTTTCCATCAGGCGGCACCCTTGCTCGTTTGCCCTCATATCCCATAAAAAAAAAATAGTGCGTCGCCGGGTAAAAAAGTTTGTGAACCGCTGCCCTAAGGTAGGCAGTACATTTGTAGTATATTGTAGTACATTGCCTTTAATATTGCAGATGTTCATAAACGGCGGTGGTTGCTTACCGGAACTGCTTGCTCGTTTACCTATTTCTTCAATAAAAATAATCGTTTTCGAAGTTTCATTTGTAATGCTTGCTTTAATTTAACAAATTTTGACGCAAACATTGAACCGAATGATAGAATTAATTTATCAAAACATAATTTTCATTACACGAAGCGCTTTTAGGCAAGAGGTAAGTTGACAACGGTATAGTTGGATTGCATCCAGTTGGACGTTGCTTTGTGTTTGCCTTTTCCAACGCTCTTGGCTTCAAAAGCCTCGCAATTTTCGTTGAACCCTGACAATTAATTTCGTGGAAGAGGATTATTATTATTGCACAATGTATTCTAGATGATTCGATCAGTAATTACCACTGATAGTGCAAGTTCATACACACATGTGTGCGTTTCGTGTGTGCGTGTATGGCCAGAATGCGTGTCATTACTTTACTCACCTGAGATGTTTACGAACGAGAACATTTGAATATTTTTTTATGGGATAGGAGGGCAAACGAGCAAGCGTGTCACTTGATGGAAAGCAATCAACGCCGCCCATAGACAACCGCGACACCACAGGAGTCGCGGAAGCGTTGCCGGCTTGTAGGTAGGTGTAGGCTATGAATAAGTACCGTCACACTAAATAAGTGAAAATTCCTCGGCCGTTAGTAAGTTGAGATTTCTCAGGAATTATACACAATGGAAAATAGGTCGGGAAAAACATTTTAATTAAAATATATTAATATCGCAATCCATGGTCTCCGACGAAGAGATGTGGAGAATCAGCAAAGAAGACGCAATAGATGTCCAGATACGTCGACAAAAATGAAGATGGATAGGGCATACTCTCCGGCGCCACGCCAGTCATATCCCCAAACAAGCCCTCGTATGGAATCCGCAGGGGAAAAGAAAATTATTTTTTATTTTGTGTTAAGTATTCAAAAGTTAAGTCAAAAATTGATGACAAAACTCAAGTTCAAAATATCAAGGAATTACTGCTGTATTAAGGTTTTGAATCTATTTTTTTTTGCAGTATGAAAGTGCTCGATTATCCTGCTCTCGTGGGAGGGTGTCTTCTGTGTAATGAATTTGCTAAAGCAATCTTTAGTCAGCGAGCCGAAGATCAAACACTTTTATATTTTATCTTTTCTACTCTTTTTCTCTTACCTTCCTCTCTTTTATGACAAAAGAAAAAGGTAAGAGAAAAGGAGTCTAGAGAGGGCCAGTTGAGGTAAACATAGTGATTGGTGAAATTATCGCCCGATAATTTCATCAATCACTATGTTCACAAAATATATAAATCTATACTAATCTTCGTCCCTAATTTTATTTTAACACAAAGCGCAAACAATTGTTAAGCCAACAAGTAATATTATCTTAACGTAAAAGTTTGAATCTCTAAACAATGAAACCTTTGAAAATACAAATTTTACATTCAACGGAATGGGTGAAAATGTAGATGGGGAATTCCTCACTTGTAATCTACACATAATGCACTAGTATTATCGTCAAGCTATTAAATATAAGCATTGTTAGCGGGCTGGTCATATAAGTTTAGGACTAGATGTAAGATAAGTCCTTTTTGTAATGATATCATTTACGATTTAAATTAAAAGTAAATCAGTAAGCTTAATTCGATATTTGGCTATCCTATATTGCATTTTTATTTTTTTCAAAATCTCAATACTTTGTATAATTATACTATTATTGAAATAAAATAATAACTTGTATAAGCAAACGCGATTTATGTGTGAAAGCAATTTGCGTATGTGAGAATGCGTATGTGTGTGTGTACATATGCACATATATTTTTACTATGCATACAGTTATGAACGAGAATTATCTCTCAGAAGAAACGTGTTTATGTTAATTGGGGTGGTTAATTTTTTTTTTAATTTTTAAAAATATTTTATACACTATTCTAATGATCTTGTTTAGATAAAAACTTAGTCGTCTTAGCAGCCGTTTTTTATTAATAGATTTTTTTTGATAAAATTTTACTTATTGGTTTGGTTAAGTGATTATATTGGATACTATCAGTGATATTAAATTATTTAAAAAAAAGAAACAATGAACTGCTGAATGCATAAGGCAGTAAGGAAACTTTAATAATTTCGATTTAGAAATAACATTATAACCAACTCTACATAGCTTTCGAAGTATTTCACAAATAATCGCGTTTATAATTTTCGATTAAAATTCTAGAGCCTGCGCTTCAGATGAAACCTGATTCTAATCCATCGGTAATGACGTTGTTGGAAGATAGCTCTCCAATTTAAATTTAAATGTTATCGAGGAGTTAAACATTATTAGAAGTCTAGACTTTTGGAGCGAGGTTGTGATGGAAAATGAATATTAGTTCAATTATTACATACTAAATACCTAAGACTAGAGTTAGTTGTACTTAAAACAGTAATGCGTTGTCATACTATGTGTGGCACGTCGAATTAGTACTGACAAAGTAAAGATTCCCGGAAATTGTAAGCTCCAAAAATGATAAAATGTCATACACATTTTATCATTCTCAGATGTGAAGATTTAAGAATTTACGTGGGCGTCCCACAATAATTTTATGAATTTGTCAAATATACTGAAAGAAATCATTTTATATATATATATATATATTCACGCCCATCCCCCGCAGGGGTTGGCAGAGACCACAGAGCTCCATCCGTTATCCATTCATCGCAGCGAAACGGCTCTCCATTAGTCGCTTTTCGCCCTCGTAGTACCCGGGGGAGCCCAATCCCGGGATGGTCGGCACGCTTCTAAGCTCGCCCCTAGCCACGCATCCATTGGCACGGCAGACCGTGGATTGGCGGCGAGGAAGGGAAAGGATAGAGAAGAAAGGAAAGTGCCACTGTTCTATGGTCTGGATATGCACTCTGTCAATTTGCCTTGGAGAAGCGTAGTGATATAATGTCCGTTTATTCAGAAATGGGGAGGCCTGTGCCCAGGATTAAGATGCTTTATCATATTCATTTAATTGCCTGCATTTTAACAAAGTCAAAGAAATGCAAGTGGTGTTTTTGTTTGGGTAATTATTAAGAAATTAAGACGTTCACTGCCGTGTATTTCATCGTTATTAACAGTTAGTCTTGAATAATTTATATAATGATAGTATGTAACATAGGGATTGTGAGTACATTAAGCAATTTGATTGTGAGCTATATGGCTGGTCAACGTCGATTTAATACATTTGCATATAAATGAAATGCTCGACCATTTTATTTCGTTCTACGGCGCCAGAGATCACGATCGCGATAAAGTTTTTGTGATAGTGCAAAATAGCGGGCAATATAAAAGCTCGTAAAACGTATTTTGAGTTTAAATCTTTGTATGTAAATGATAAAAAATGTTCGTTCTTTTACACATTACCATTTTTTTTAATACACACAAAACATTTATCGACGAGCGTTGGAATAGAAGAGTTCTGGAGAGACGACCGCGTTTTGGCAAACATATTGTCCACATCCCAATGCCCTTGGCCAGGTGACGCAGCGTCACCTGGCCAAGGGCATTGGGATGTGGACGCGTAGGGTGGCTGCCTGAACTTAGAGCGAGCAACCGAAGATCAGGCAAGATGGTGTGCATTGGGACGGTTTGGAAATAGACCTCGTTCAAGGTACACTAGGACAATTTTTGACTCAATTTCTCTGCGCAGAACGCTCCACCCAGCCGCTGGGCGTTCCAGGATAAGTTTGCTTACGATTTAGACGTTTTCTTATTATAACAATATTTCCCAATTTCGAGGTTGCAAAACTAATAAACAAAATTATTTTCATACTTCAAACATTATCAGGGGAGCCATCGCTCAGTAGAAAACTGAAGTCCAGTGAATAGGAATCAGCTCTAAAGTATGATACCTGAATCCTGGTCTCTACTCTCAGGGTACAGAGTCCGTTCTCTGTTTGGTAGTACTTCAGCATTTGATTTATATATTAATACGTTCACAATGGGATCTATTACTGGTGATATTTCCCGTCGGGAATATTCTTGTTTGTCTAATGGGACAGCATGACTCACCGGTAGTACATGAATTATTGTGGGGTAATAACTAGCATTTATACAACTGATTATTGTGACTTACAAATAGGGCTTACAATACGATTCCGGGATCCCGAATACCGGAATCCCGGACGATTTTTGTCCGTTATTTAAAACCGTTACTTATGTAAAAATCTAATTAAAATAATACTAATTAATTAGAAGAATTTTTTTTGAAGATAAACAAACAATTTCATTGTATTAAAATCTATATCTGGCACATTTTTTATATGTAAAATGTAACATAGAATTTAATATGTACTTTTTACTTGCACGTTTTTTTTGTATCTATCTACTCCTATTCTTTATGTAATAAAATAAATAATATCTACTCATTTCAGAACAATATTTATTGGATTTCATATATTATTTGTTAACAAGTCAATATAACAACTGAGATAAGTAAAAATATAACTAGTAAATTTTTTATTAATAATACCGGTATCCCGATATTTCTAATTTTAAATATCATATACCGGTATTCACATTTTAATTCGGTATTGTAAGCCCTACTTACAAATTTACATTTTTATTTGCTTATGTGAATTTGTTTAAAACATTTGTCGTTTGTCGATTGCTTGACGACCACAAGTACATATCATTGGTGTATTAAAAGAGGCATAATAAAAACTCTAGCATTAGTTTGCTATAAAACTTCATTGGTTCCCAAACAGATATGACATAAGGGTATTTAAGGGGTGTGCCAAAGCCGACAACGCATTTCAGGGTGTTGCAGATATCTTTAAGCGATTGTGATCACTTATCAAGTGACTCGTGTGTATAGAAAAGTAAACCGAATGCCTTAGTCATTAAGTGTTTAATGACTAAGACATTCGGGTTATTTTTAGCTCCGTTTATATATCTATTAGAACCCTCCTTTTACACAATTCTATCAACGACTTCTTCCATATACATTTTCCTTTCTTCCACAGTGGATACTGTTCGAATAAAAGCAAGTAATTCCGAGAATGTTCGATGTATTATGATGCCAATGGGATAAGTTCGATATAAAAGGGATAAATGGTCCCTCATTTCCTTCCTTAAATAAATGATGCCGCATTTCTGATAGCTTGGCTTCAATTCTGTGACACGTGCGGCTTTGTTACATCCATTTTTATTACGATATTCATTATTTTACGACGAAATATTTTTTCTGGACATTATTTCACAGAATAGAAGAGAATGGAGGGAGGTTTGTTTATTCAATACTTTAGATTATATATGAAAAAACAATGGTAAAAATAACAATCCTTACAAAATTTACACATGAAAAATAATAAATATTTATTTAAATAAAATATTATACTGACGAGTTTTAATGTTTGGCACAGAATCTTGTGTTATCAGGTCAGAAAAAAGTAAAATACTTATTGGTTTGCTTTTTGCTTTATTTGTGTTATTTTTATTACTGTAAGTTATGTGCAATATGTATGATTTGAGTACACGGAAATTGAGTACAATAACAGCGGACTTTTTATTGCCGCAGACCGTTCAACATTTAATAATTTTACAGCGGACCGCTGAGGGCAGGAGGGGGATACGTTGATTGTTCTTATTGTATTGTTTTGATAAACACACTTTTCAATAGAGTCAATAACTGCCATTATGTCCTCCTTAATCTCGGGTTCATAGAAAGTCGTACAATTGCCATAGAGGCAGCTTTTTCAGTTAGCTATTGACAAATAGAAAGGACACGATGTAATTTATTTATAACTAGTAACTTTTACTTACCTGGGTTATATCATGAGACATGACAGGTACAAGTTGCTGCAACTGATCATAACGGGAAAAATCGCGGTCAAAAGACAAGATGGTCGAAAACGAAAGTCTTGGCTACGTAATATCAGGGAGTCGGCCGGGATAGCGAGTGCCCCAGAACTGCTGCACCTCGCGAAGGAGAAGGAAAGTTGTGCTGAATTGGCTGTCAACCTTCGCAAGTCGGAGAGACACTCTTAGGAGAAGGGTAACTTATATTTATTATTTGTAAATAAAGATTTAATCCTTGAAAAAATCCAGGAACGGAAGATATTACGATAAGAAAGTTAAATTTATTTAGGTGTGTATTCAAAGTAGGATAAATCTTCTTCCAATGTTAGAATCATTAAGCAATGGCTGCAGAAGCGTAAAGAGCGCTGTTGGGATGGGAACAACCCATTTGTCACGCGTGCGTTGTTCGAACACATTTTCGTCGCAATTAATTGTTATTTGCGATGTAAATTAAGGTATTAAGTTAAACGATTGCGGAATTTGCCACTTAATGCGCTTAATATATACCGTATTTCATTTTGATGTAAATGTTAATTAATATATTTATGTTTATATATTATCCGCGTCGTCAAATTAATATTAGAATGTAACGGGAAATTAAAGCAGGAAGTGTCCTTCCTTCTTTAATCTTGATCCTTGCTACCAAATGCTATGCGCATTACTATTTTCTATTGAATTAAATGAAAGTTTATGATCTAATAATCAGCAATAGTTCAGTTGACAAGACTCGGGCTTACGATCTGTACGTCGTGAGTTCGAATCCTTCACTGGACTTTTGATGTGAACCATTTCCTAGCAGAAGCATTGTAAGCTTAGTAGAATAGTTAACAGGAATTCTAGTAATACTTTTAAAATATTGCTAGTCTTATTTAAAAAGTAAATAAATATATATACAAATATTTAATATAAAGGTAATAGAAATGTTAAAACCAAAAGCTGTTTTACCGTAAGAAAGTACTATCTATTTTAGAAAACAGGATATATTAGACAATGATCGTAATAAGTATATCATAAAAAGTGCTTAATTGTAAGTCACGTACGTGTACTTTACTGGAAATATAATTTCATAGTTTGATACCGTAAATATGACGCAGCAATGCGAAGTGAAAAACAAGAGCCGACTTGCCTCGAGACAGATAACCGATACAGCCCCTTTTAGTAAGTTTTAACAGGCGCCCGCAGGCGTTCCGGGTTGTTGTCTCTCGATATTTACCTTGTGGTTAGAATTATTTTATGGAGTCACTTTTTTATACGCGTTGGACTGACTTATTGTATTACTAGCACCTTTTATATACAATTATAAAATGTTTCTATTGAAGACTAAAGAAGCAGTTTCACCTTCACTAATGGTATAAAAATATAGATTTTTATATCATTAGTGATAATAATTGCACAGCTAGGATTATGAGAAGGTTCCTTTCCTTGGATGCCTAAATTTTTTAGCTTGGTTTATCCCGCCACGAAAGATTATTAATCTAAGTAATAAAATTCTTTTAATAGTATTTTTATATTAATAATATTATTGATTGATTGATTAATGGAGTCAGGCGTTACTTTGCGGAAATCCATTACTATGTGGACAGTTAGAACTTTTACTTAGCTAAGATCCATAACAACATAAATGTATATTAATAATTGACGAACGCTTAACTTAACCCAAACGTGATTAAAATCAAAAACCAAATTTTTTCATTAATCCAATGTCACTGCAGCCGACTTGTCTAAAAGTCATAAAGAAATAAGTCCCCCTAGGGTAGAGAAGAGCGAGTGGGCGCTTTCTGTTGACGTGAAGGCGAAAATTTTAAGTTCTTAACAGTTATCTGCGCAGTTCATGCGTAAGATATTTGTTCTGTGTTACAATAGTAAAAGGTAGGTGTAGACAAATTTATTTTCATAATATTTCACTATAATTAGTTTATAAAACGATGATGTCAATAGTGAAGAAGCGGAGCTTTCGCTTTTTGTGTAAAGGATAAGCATGAGATATTATATTTATTTTGTCTCTAGGTGCCGGTCGGGTAGTTTTTATTAATTAAATGCAAAAGTTAATTACCGCAGCCTTAAAGTCGAAGACGGGAATAATTTCTCAAACGCACGAATTTTCATTACGTCGAGTTCTTTTGCAGATGAGTCGACAAAAGTATAGTTGGACTGCCTCCAGACAAACAAAGCATCGCAACTACCCTACGAGCCAGTTTTGGCCTCAAAAGATAGGGATTTTCTGCTGAGTTTCAGCAGTCATTATACCGAAATTTGTATACAGCTTTTTACAAGTTTAGAATACTGAAGAAATATGGAAAAAATAAAAGAACCTAATGTACAATATAAATATTATAATAAAAGTATTAATTGATTTTATAGAGATATCGTATACGTTACGAAAATTTTCGTTTGTTTTTACCATATGTATGGATTTAATCCTGTAGATAAAAGGGTATTCATCATTCGTATTATAAAGATGGAAAGACATACAACAACTATAATTATAATTTTAACGGAAAATAAAGTAATATTAGTCTAGTTCCAATATAAAATTGTTTTATTAAATAATTAGACACAACCACGTTCATGTATTTAATTGTTGAAATAGATAGATTTTTATTACAGGATTTCTATTCTGGGTTTAAGAGTATGATGCACTTTTATTGTTGTACCAAGGTTTTCATTTGAATACTAGAAACAAGTTTTATTTTGTCCTTAAGAAATTAATGTCAATCCTTTTGCCTAACTTAGTGCTTATAGAAAAATCCTCCCAAGTTCATCTAGGCCTTTATCCAGCCGTGGACTCATATAGGCTATCGATGTCTGATCATTAAAATAAATACAATAGATAATCTCTAGTAACCAAACTAAATATACACGCTAGAAAATTAAAGAAATATAATTATTTATTAATTTCTCTAACACAATATTTCTTTTTTGATGTTGTCAACGTTCGTATTGTCTTATAAGTGATATTGAGGATTTGCTGATGGCCGTTTCTCAGTGTAGTAATTCTTTATGCATTTCTTCACTTTTCTTCTTCAAAAACTCAATGTTATTTTTCTGATTTTTGTTTGCGGATCTTAGCGAAGTAAGTTTGACTGCCCATGTTTATAAAAGATTTCTGCAAAGTAACGTCTGATTTCAAAAATTATCTTATAACCGTTATTATGAGCATCAAATATTTTTTTGCAAAAGAAAGTATGTGAAGGAAAATATTTGTGAGACTATACGTAGCTGGATACGTAAACAAATCTGTGTTTCAACAAAATCACTTAGTATTGCGGGTGTGTTGGCCTGTCGAGAAAGTAGGCAAATTCGCCAGGGACGGGTTGGGATGTCCCTTCACGGCTTAATATAGAAAAACTGCGAGATTCCCGGAGCTTTATGTATTGTTTGCAAATTCAACCCTCAATATTTCAACCCTTTAAGGTTTTTAGTAGCTATATTATAAAATGCAGTCAAGTTAACCCAAATGTCTCAATTCACCAAATGAAGGTTTATTTCAGCATACATTTTTATAACATATAGTAATATCATTGTCAACATATATTCAGCTTTCCCTAACTCGCACAAACAAATAGACAAACACGCTTATATAAGATTAAAAAAAAATCATAACGTTAGTATGTGGACAGTCAAAACTTTTACCTAGCTAAGATCTACGGAAGATACGGACGACTTTTCGGTTGTCTTCCGTAGAGTCTACTATACCCGAAGATGCCTCCTGTTGAGGCAAAACACGTGTCGTTTGCAAGGTGGAAAAGTATAGTGTTTAGTGATTGGTGAGCGGAGAGTTGCTGATGGCCATTTTTTGGAAAAATTTAATTTAAGTTCCATGTAAATCCACCTCATCCAGCAGTAAAACACACACTATTAATT
Organism: Baronia brevicornis; assembly: GCA_031353405.1. NCBI lineage: Eukaryota > Metazoa > Arthropoda > Insecta > Lepidoptera > Papilionidae > Baronia > Baronia brevicornis. The sequence continues at coordinate 399,394 of JASFAT010001437.1, forward strand.
TTCTATTGTTGTTTGCTTGTCGCGGATCTTAGCTAGGTAAAAGTTTTGACTGTCCACATTGTAATGGATTTCCGCAAAGTAACGCCTGACTCCTTAATCATAACGTTAGATTTATCAGATTTCTTTTTTAAGTATGAATGGGTTGGCTCATCCGGAAAAAAATCAATACTCATACTCCCGCAACTAATCAACTTCTGATTAGTAGTGCTTTACTACTGTGTTTCGTTCAGTTAGCGTTTCACTTCTCCGTTCCTCTGTTGTTCTTTCATTAGTCACAACTTACCCTAAGGTAGGTCTCAACTTACCCCTACACCACGTGTCTGTAGTGCGTTTGATATTACAGTGACATTTTTACAAAAACACCTTAATTAATTTGAAAATATAATAAAATAAAAAATGAGTGTTGTAAAAATATTCACCGTGAAAAATTGTTTTAAAATGGCAAGAAAAATCCATTTGGTAAGTCAGTAAGCTCTCGAATTTGCTGATACGACCCTCCGTTGGCTGCCCCCCCCCCTCCCGTTCACGTCTACGTCCGATATCTCCGACCCGTGGCCCTGCCTGATTACAAACTTTCAGCGGAATGATGCCGAGAAAGATTCTTTAATGAATATTAATTCCTTGCAAGTAGAACAAAGTTTACTCTTGGGCAAAAATCGGTAATTGCTTCGTTTTTACTTTGAGTTAAATCTTTGAATTTTCTTTGGGGATTTTCAAAAATGTATTTAAGTAAAAACCGTTATTAATCATTCAATACTAAAGTGTGAACACTGTTTTACAAAAAAATATTGTATATTTTAAATATGCCTGGTAGTTAAAATCGACTCCTGACTTCTCATGAATATATATATAATATATATATATATATATATATATATATATATATATATATATATATATATATATATATATATATATATATATATATATAATGCAATACTGCATAGCTTTTTATTAAAGTTCAAGACAAGTGTTTTCAAGTTCAGGTGTAAGGTTTTCTGCGTGGTCACCAGAGAGACGAGGGCGGCATTTCTTTCCACGTGTATCGTACGTAGCGACTATGGCAGGAAATACCACTAGACGGGTAACAATGTCTACATTGGTAATCTGCAACTTTGGGATTTCAAGAGCTAACAGTGTACAGTTATGGATGATATTAATGATGATGTTGAAAGCTGAACCCAAGGAAGACCAAATATCAGTGGAGAGATAGATTTTAAATTACGAGCAGTTCTGAGTTTTGGTATCTTTTAGATACTTTGATGTTATTTAATCTTCCAAAATTACAGGATACTTCAACGATCCCTAAGCCCTGGATTTCATTTACTTTTGCCACTAGAGTCATGTTACATAATTCTCAAAAGTGTAACGTGCGAATCTCGCTCCTCGTGAAAATGATTCTGCATATTCCGAGTCGGATTAAATCAACCTGGGAGCAATTACACTCGGCGTAGATAAGAATTCCATTGTAGCCGAGATGAAAGCGTCGCGTGGCGTCCGCTACGGTCACAATGGAAGGTAGGTATGATTTCGATGCACAATGCAATGGTTCCACGTCTCTCGCTTCTAAAAACACCAGATTCCAACACTTATTGTGCGTTAAATTAGTGCAGGTGCAAATAAAAGCATTAGCAAGGAAATAGAACAAGTTTTATAAAATATCAAATATTTTCCTTACGTTATTTAACTATATATATATGAAGGGTTAATAGCTATTTGTTGAATTTTAAACATTAATATTAGATTCGAGTTGCATGTTTTTATTTTTCTCTTATATATCATCATAACCCGGTAAGCTACTTCTGAAACTACGTCTCTGCTTTTAAATCCAGGTGAAAATCAAATATTAATAATACATGTTACTTGTTAACAATAAAATATAAGTGAATATCTTAATACCTTTTAAATATAATGATGTTAAATTGAGGCGGATTTAAAATATACACTTTCATATTTACATGTATAAATATTGCTATTAAAATTGGAGCATAAATAAATTATTTTTACAACTTAAAGTGACCCACCCTTAACCGAAATGGGAAATAACTTATTTTGCGAATTCAATAGAAATTATTTTGTATTTATTAGATATTTTATGTACGAGGATTTATAGTATGACAATAGAGAAGAGAACGAGCAATATATTGAATACACAATGTTTTTTCTATGTATAATGTATGAAAAGAGGAAACTCTGCCAGAAATAGTGGAGACGTGGAAATGGGAACTTTTGATTAATTGTCGTTATTTTTGGTTGTAACGACTACGCAGTGATATTTCAGAGTATTCCTATCTTTGTTATTTTACTGGCTTTGTGGTTTTACAATTTGATTTACGATATTAGAAGCTTTCACGGTTAACTTTTTTAGTTTTATACTATTATATTTATTTTAGTTCGTGTATTATTTTTTTATTCACTAAATTATCTAAAACAAAATCTAAATGCAATAAGTCGTTTTAAATTCTTAAAAAATAATAAATATTTTATTATTATTACATAAAAAGGATTTTTTTTGTAACACACCAATATATGTGACTTCGTCCACGCCTTCATATTTCGTGTTTATTTTTCCTTACAGAGAATGAGAATTAATTGTTCTATATTATCAGGTAAGAAATAACCTCCCCACTCCTTATAAAGTCCATATACCTTCTCGTGAAAGTTCTGTCAAATTAGTGCATGATTTGTTATGCAGTTATTTCGTTATTGATTTTTCTAATTTTAGGATGACGTTGATAGTTGGCAGCGTTGTGTTAGAGAAATTAATAAATAATTATATTTCGTTCCTTTTTTCAGCTTGTCTATTTAGTTTGGATACTAGAGATTATTAATTGTATTTATTTTAATGATCAGACATCGATAGCCTATATGAGTCCACGGCTGGATAAAGATCTAGATGAACCTGGGAGGATTTTTCTATAAGCACTAAGTTAGGCAAAAGGATTGACGTCAATTTGTTAAGGACAAAATAAAACTTGTTTCTAGTATTCAAATGAAAACCTTGGTACAACAATAAAAATGCATCATACTCTTAAACCCAGACTAGAAATCCTGTAATAAAAATCTATCTAATAATAATCTATTTCAACAATTAAATACATAAACGTGGTTGTGTCTAATTATTTAATAAAACAATTTTATATTGGAACTAGACTAATACTACTTTATTCTCCGTTAAAATTATAATTATAGTTTAATTAAATTCCTATTATGTTTTACATGCGTGTCGAAATGTAATGGAAAATGTGTGATATTATTTGAATTTACGAAAAAACAGAAGATAACGTTATTTACTGTTAAAATATGAAGATTTAATGAATAAATTACAATTTATAAATTGAAGGGCATATAAGTTACTACAATATATAAATTAAGAAAATATATAATAAGTGCTCCAAAGAATTGTTTGGAACAATTCCTGCCGCCGAATTCCACAACCGCAAAACTCACTGTAAAGAAAAGTTTCATCCCCACCATTTGAATAAATGGCGATCCACTACGGTGTGCTTCCCTCGAAACTGCTTTCCACGCACCACCATTTTGTGGAACCAACTTTCGGCGGTTTTTCCGAACCGATACGACATTCGCACACGACAAAAAAGTATTTTTTAAATATTCGAAAATTTATTTAAAACTAACATTATTGCTCTTATATTTATAATGAAATGAGGCTGGCGAGGTTTTTTTTTATTTTTTTACATAATTAAGACACAAAAAAGAATAAAGATAGAAAACCACTTTTGAAGATCGAGTGACCAATTATCGATAAATCCACTCTTTCTCGTTGTTTGCAGAGCATCGAATAACCGACAAATAGTTTAAAAATTAGTAAAAAAATTAATAAACCACTATTTCAATATTACATCTTAATTGACACTTATATTAATCTCAATTTGCATTAGTATAAAAATACATAAAAAAAATCTCTTTTTCTCACATTCTCGAATGAAAACCTGCGTAGCCAATACCTGAAACAAGAAAAGTTTTATTAGCTTTTATTTACTAAGATATTTTAAAGGTAGATACAATTCAATAAATAGATCTTTTTTAATTAGAAAATTAGCAATGATTTGATATTTATTATACAATACCTATATGTTCAAATTAAACAATGCCTGAGTTCAGAAAATATGGTTCACATCAGTAGTCCTTTTGGAGTCACTGATAACGGGTACGATTATGAGCTGCAAGTGTTTATTCTGCATGGGTGCCCCAGTGATCTACCTTGGAAGAGGGAGGTGGGTTAATGTCCTCCATAAATGTGGAGGCCTGTGCCTGACAGTGGGAAATATATGATCCATGTCATGAATTTTTTTTTCTTTTAAAGCAAGCCTTATTCAATACATTTTAGTCCTGCACATTGAAATATATACGTTTACACGCTTTTATTGGCTTAAATGTTTCAATGTAATAAGTTGTTTTTAGAGTTCATATGATTCACTTTTAGATTTCATGCGAGTTGATTCACATGTCGCGGGTGTGACGTGATTTATATAACAACGTTGTAACAGCAAGTGTAAAACACAGTGCGCTGGAAATAAATTCATTTTGCAGATTTCCACGGGCTGTGGTGATAATTTACTTAACCATTAGGTGAACTGTTTTCTTATTTGTCTTGACTTTCATGCAATAAAAAAAAATAATTATATACACAGTCAAAAGTTTTACTTAGCTAATTTTCCGTACCTTAGCCGATTTTCGGTAAGTTTTTGGTTTAAGTTCCAAATAAATCTACTAAACCCAACGGAAAAACACACATTATTAATTTTCTGTTATTGTTTTGCTTGTCGCGGATCTTAGCTAAGTAAAACTTTTGACTGTCCATATAGTGATGGATTTCCGCAAAGTAACGCCTGACTCCATTAATAATCTTAATAATCTAAAAAATAATTATTTAAATCCATTATAAATATTGTGTTTTCAATTATTTAAAGATTCAGATCTACTGTGCTACAGAAAAAAGTAAGAATATAACTTACGATAAATTACTAATACTATATTTACGATAATTACGATATATTACTAACGATAAAATAATATGTTCTTTATTTACATTAATAATATCTTTATTAATATATGTTTATTATATATTGTTTATTGTTACTCCCCGTAAGGGGAGAATGGTAATAACGTCTTAACCGGCCCAAGTCAACCTCACCTGCACGCGCTGCGTTGGCGGTACCCAGGCGGGTACCGGGTGCTCCCTGCTAGATAACAGACGAGGCTCTGGCTACCGAACAATGGCGGTATAAGCATACACCCAACCGGGAAACCGGTTCGAAGAAGCTTCAGTGAGCCTTGGGGTCTAAATAACACGAAAAAATATCTAGTGCAGAAGGCAACGAGAAACCATTGCACTAAATTCCCAAAAAATCACCATGAAAGTCACGAAGAAAACAGCGAGTTTTCTATGAAATGAAAGAGCCTAACGAACCGCTGGGTGAAGTCTAGTGATCGCGATTTTCAGAAATGAAGAATCGAGAGAGAGAGAGAGAAGAGATCAGTCGCGGGTTCGATTCCCACATCGGAATAAATATATGTATGGATTACAAACATTTATTCCGAGTCTGGTAACCCCACCAAACCGCATTGCAGCGTGGTGAGTTAACGTCCGTTCCTCCAGAATTGTTTTCAGCGGATCTTAACAAGGTAATTATTGACTCACCATCCTAATGAAATAAGTAAAAGAAAAAAATTAGATCACACGCCTTCAGGGAATCCGTAGAAGTCACTAGCATGCCGTAGACGTTGGTGAGTGACTGCTCCTTAAAATATAAATCGGAATTCAAAATAATCATATCGTATTTCGACAAAAGAAATTACAATTAATTTATCGAAGGTCAGTCTGTTATCAATAATGCCGTGGTATAGCTTTATTGATAACAGACTGACCTTCGATAAATTAATTGTAATTTCTTTTCATTCATTCATTTCGTAAACAAAAATAATACAAAATGCAAAACAAGCCAGGGCAGAACAGCCTCCACAAGCAAATGTTCGTGACATTCCCATATCATTTATTGATCTTTCGCCAAAGTCTAGACCTTAAACGGCTCAAATTCGCACGTTATCTAAAACCGTGCTTAGTAAAATTCATTTGAAATTAATCTTATAACAATATTATGCGAGATTAATTTTGTCATCAAATATAACGAAGGGATTTGAATGAAATTTAAATATAGAATTAACAGGTTCTCAAGGCTTGAAATTTTACATAAATATTATGTTTATATTATTAGCAACGATTTAACTACCTAGCAATTTTTATGATTAATGGAAAGCTTTTAATAGATAAGAAATATGTTATAATGTACCTATAATTATGATCAGTGAGAGATTGCTGCTACTATTTTAGGTGTAATTCGCGTATTACAATCCACTGATGAGAACTAACTTCTAATAACAAATGCGCCAAGCTAATTATTATGGGACATTACAATATGGGATACACACTCCATGTCTATCCACAGTGGGATGTCCCATATTGTATGTTTTTACAGGCAAAAATTCACATGCATAAACACCTTGGGCTCTAAACATCACTAGCTTATAACAAAATTTGTTTTCAACGGAAACTGAGTCCACGGCCCTTGGTTAAGAAAGAAGACCGACGGCGGCTAAGCTATTATGGTGGTGAGATACATTGGTATTTTAGTATAATAAAAGGTTCTTCATCTGCTCTGTTGTTTATTTTCATTGTGCTTTAAAATGAATTTTGGAAATTGATTCAAATACGTTCGAACTATCAATAAAATTACGAAAGTTATGCTTCTTATATAACACACTATGCACATTTCATATGTTTTATATTTCAATAGAAACATATTTTAGAAGTTATTTTACCTAATTTAAACAACATAAAATAAATCGGAAGTTAAGTCAGACATTTATTTAATTTATTTGGCTTTTTAGTTATTACTTTCAATTAATTATTTTTAAGATAAATTTCTATTTCTTCTATATTTCCTATTACGACGTATGTTACGTTTACAATACGGCTCTTAAGACATTTTTACATATTAAATAATAACATCCCTTTAATTGTGAGGATGGGGGAGGATCGCGCAGTCAAGAGAACGTATGTGGGTCGCCCAACTGGACGACGTCCTGTGGGGCGCCCCAGGTACCGCTGGAGAGATATGATCGAGGATGACTTGCGCAACCTTCAAGTCTGCAACTGGCAGGAGGTGGCGCAGGACAGGGCACGGTGGCGTAAGATCTGTTTGCAGACGCCAACAAAGTTAGTAAGTTTTAAATAATAACATAATTATGTACATAAATTCTGGTTTCAACAAATAAAGATTTTCGTGAACAAACTCATGTTACAATATTGGCTTTTAAGAACGACATTATCCGCGTTGTGTAATCAATCAACAAGTCTTGATTGAAGTTAGCGTTCAATTAGGTTTCTTGGTACACCGCGAACGATCTCTGCCAACCTCAATCCCGAGACCGATTCTCTAATCGACCTAATCCGTATTTGCTTTGAGTAAAGGAATGCTCCGGTGTAATTCGTGATCTCTATATAAAATGTTCTAGTAGAATTTCTTTTAACTTACAAATAACAACAATGTATTATAGTTATATAAAAACGTAGTTATTTTTATGTAACTACGCTTTAATTGATTTTTAATAATTTTTAGTTTTTAAGAAACGGCAGGTCGAGAGCACCTTCAAACGGCGGGCTTGCATGAGAATAATAAGTGTGGAGGAAGCAAGAAAAGTAAGAGATCGTAGCAGATCTGTGATCTCTGCCCACGATGTGTTTGTGTATGTATGTACGTTTTAATAAATATAAACTGACTTCTTCTTTTAAAGAAAAGGTAAGCAATCGGGTATCAGAAATAAGCTGGTCATCTGATAAATAATTACTGCAACCAGTTGATTATTGGTTGAGGGCTATGAAAAGGCTCGGAGTTTCTTCTCGGCAAACATAGTATAGGGAACCCCACGGGTAGATTGCAGTGAAAAAAATCTATGAGTATTATTTTGGAACGTTTTTGATATAAGTGGAAAAAAAAAACTTTTAAACCACATTAAAAATATTTTACGCGATAGATAATAAAGTAAGAAAAGATAATAAGAGAGAAGAGTTTAGATAACATTCAAAATATCGTGCGTACTTAAAAATAAATAGATATGACAATAAATACTTAAAAGCTATCGCTGCGACATGACGCGGGCTGGCCAACGACAGCCTGAGGTGACGGGTACTTAACTCGAGTAATGTCTCCCCGGAGGCGACAACATTATCCGTGGACAACTTTATTGCGAGGGGTCGATGGAATTTGAGGACTGCAGATGTTATAACTCCTTGAAATGATACGAACAGTGGATAAAGAGGTAAACTTCACGATACTGAATTATTGAACTTTTTATTGACAGTAACATTGTAGTAAAACTTTACCCACACCTATTTAGTTTCTAGATCTTTTTAATTTTAACAATTTACCTTATAAAATTAACGATTACTTGATAGCATCATGGTCTACTTATATCGGTAATTACAAGAAATAATAGTCCAAGATCCCAGAGTCCAATGACGTAACTTATTTTCTGAAAGACGAATTGTGTGGAATATACAATAGTTGTCTCTATGAATGTTGAACGGATGTATACCTGCTAAGTTAGGTAGACGGCCAATTTACAGGTACCAGGTGCAAAAGGTGAGTAAAAATTGGAAGAATTTCACTTAAATTCTGAAGGATGATTTATATATATGATTTGAAGAATGTCATTACAAAATAAGATTCAACACTGCCAGATACTTTCCGTCGGCCATAACTTCTGCCAGACGTTTAAAAGCTCCAAGAAAGAAATAACTTCACTTATTTTCTGACATATGATTTTTATTATATTTTTCAGGAGACTATTTATAAACTATATTTAATCAGCCAGACAAATCCTGGGAGCCAAACATTCTCCCATATACAAAAATGAGTATGAGCGCGGCTCATCGGATCTGATGGCGCTAGCTTCGTAACAGAGGTCTTCCTCAATTTTTTGGATGCGTAATAATTTGCCTGGAATCGCTATATCGCCTCAATTGTTGGGTTCCTCTACCCAACTTTATTGAAAAAACAAGAAATAATATCAACGCAAAAACGTGAAAACGTTGTAAACGATACAGATGTCAAAAAAAAATTACTGGATATTCGGATTAATAAAAAATACTGAGGTGAATGGTCTGAGCCTCACAGCCCTACGACCGATAAAACATTTTGTTTTTAAATGATCAATTGAACAATTATTTTTAAATGATCATACACATTCTTTTCAGAAATCTTAAACTTTTTTTTAGCTCTGGTGGTAAGTTTTTATTTTGCGATTTATAACGTTTTTGCTTTTTTACGTCGATATGTAAATCTCAATCGTATCTTGAAATAGCAAACAATGTGAATGAAATGTTAAATATTAACTCCCATATCACCCCGGGGAGCGAAAGTTGATTCAACCGAATTGTAAAGGTTGCCCTTAGGCTGAAACCCGTACACTTACGAGTTTTCTCTCAATACTAACTTCTTGGTTGGGATTCATTTCGTGTGAGTGATTTGTAAAGTCCCGGATTATCATTTCTCATCTCGTTACCACATACATATTATACTTTTGATTGTCATAATTAGAAGTTTCTTTTTACTAAGAAGGGTGATGAAATACACAGTTATTAATTATATGACTTTCTTACGTAATTTTAATTTTTAAATAAAACATTATACAAATAATAGTTAAAAAGTAATCGGCTAACGACTAAATCCTTTGGAACTAAGGAGAGATATCTCTCTCTCAATATCTTTTATCGTTTTACCATGGGGAGAGCTCCGAGGAATAGTTCGGTATAATTTCGGCCGTTGAATTTCACTACCGCTCAACTCGCTACAAGGAAAAGTTTCATCCCCACAATCTGGATGAGTGGCGATCCAGTACGGTGCGTTTTTCCAGAAACATCTTTCCACCAACATAAATAAAGTTAAACCATTTGTTTAAAAAAAAATCGAGGACTGGAATAAATCAGGGGATCGATGTCGGTCTAGTTTCAAAAGTTTGATTCCTGCATCAAATAAACTATTTGTGATAAGAGAATATAATGTATGTAATTCGCCAGTAGTTTGAGCAGATATGCCACGTGTTGCGCCTGTGACGCATATCGTGGGCTATGAAACGTGACCCAAATGGCGCAGTAGCATAGTTTTTGAGCTTAGAGTTAAGATAAAGATTTGATTCCTACATTAAGATGTATATTTGTGTGACATACAGGTATTTATTCCGAGTTTGGTTGTTTGTCTGTTATTAGTTTGGTTGTTTGTCTGTGATAAGGTAGGCCATGAATGTAGAGTTTTATTTTATTTTAATTTTATAACAGTGAAATGATCTTTTTTAAACATTTTTCATTACGTTATTAAAAGCATATGTACGTATATAGAAGGCTCTAGAATGAAAAAAAAAAGAAAATTTAATATGGTTATTAAGTGTTTGTAATAATCGTTCTTCCTCTCTTTAAAGAAGAAATTACATAATATACAAGGTAACATCCATTACATATATAAAAAAGGAAATTTGCCCTCGCAATTGTGTAGATAGAAAAAACGGTAACTTGTTCTTAAAACTATAACTATATAATATAATATATTGTTCGTAATACTATAACGCGTAGTATAAGTACTCTCGCCGTTTTATGTAAATAAATGTTGTTAGAATAGAAAATTAATTTAAAAGCGCAATCCTAAATCAGAGCGAGTGGAACCGAACAATTGATGTTATTGGAAATATTTGGAGCGAAATATTCGAGGGAAAATGTTTGTAAGGCTATCGGGCGTCGCGTGGACTTGTTTCAACGGAATCACTTAGTGATGCGGGCGGGTGCTTACTCGCCCGGGAAGCAGGCAAATTCGCAAGGGACGGCACGGGATGTCCCTTCACGGCTTAATTCAGAAAAACTGTGAGATTGCCGGCTTTTTATGTACTGTTTGCAGATCCGACCGTGAGCGTTTCAACCCTTCAGGGCTTTCTAGTACCTATAAAATGTTATTTTGTGTCTTACCTTCCTTATGATGCAATGATGATAGTACACTATACAAGAAGGTTCTATTCATATTTTCTTTGTCATTGAAGCTCGATATGGTATCTACGAAAGGGATTTTAAGTTTACTTTTTTTATGATACCTAAATATGTATTATAATTTAATTTATTTATACAAAAATAAAATATTGTTGGTTGATAAATATATAATTATATTTACAAGCGAATAATTTTATTGATTTGAGAGATACGGACCATAAATTGACCACCTATGATTTTTTGAAACACCTGTCTATTGCGAAAAACAACAATTTAAGCTACGGTTATGGGACAATATTACGTCAAATTATTGACTTATTGTACTGCGTAGTTTTTGCATTAGTAGGCACAAAAGATGAACCATTTCAACCTTAGCTATAAATGCATTTTGATACAAAAACTAAACAACGAAATTTTAAAAACTTATAAAAGAAATAAACGAGAGCGAGTTTATGTCATTACGAGTGCAAAACCAGGTCTTATAAACATTTTATTCTGCTTTAAAAGGGGAGATGACAGTATACGACTTAATAGACAAGGGTATCAAATAATCCCTTAATGTCCAACATGCGAAGTGGCAGTAATACGGCGTTGGAAATACTTTTCAATGAAGTTCAAAAATAACTGTTAGCTTTATTATCTGTATTCAGACAACAGAAATGCCGTTTCGCCGCGTCATTTGCGTGATTGACTTTTATACTTAATAAACTCAGAAATAAATCTGCAATTAAAATATTTTTTTAATACAGTCAAACGAATTCACAGCTGAACGTTGGCCAACGTCTAAATTCATACCCCTCGTATTGCCACAAACCCCATGCTTGTGGTGCGGACTGGGCATCAATACCAGGTCGGTAGTGTATTGTAGCATTAGTTCAGCTGATAGGGATCGGACTTACGGTCTGTCGTCATGAGTCTAGCGTTGAAATGATTAACAGAGTCAGGCGTAACTTTGCGGAAATCCATTACTATGTGAATAGTTAGAATGTTTACTTAGTTAAGATCCGCGACAAGCAAACAATAAAAGATAAATAATAATGTGTGTTTTCTACTGGACGAAGTGGATTTACGGCGAACTTAAACTAAATCTTAGCGAAAAAACGGCCGTCAGCAACTCTCTACCACTATCAACAACACCAAACACACACTACCACTTTTCCACATTGCAGACCTCTTGTGTTTTGCCTATTCTAGTAATATTTGTAGAGTCTATTCTAGTAATATTATAAACATAATAATAATTCTACAATAGTAATATTAAAAACATTGCATGTTATCATTAAAAAAATAAGGTTAATGAATAATTTAAAATTTATTATGAAGTTTAATTAAAAACAAATATTTACTGTTTTTATTAACTTAGGCCGTCGTAGTCATTAATTTACAAAGAAATTAATGTAGTTTATAAAGAAAATACAGCGACGTTCTAACTTAAGAGATCTAGTGCCAGTACTTGTTTAAGAATGTTATTATAAGACGACTGAGCAAACAGTGCTAGAGTTATCGCGGAATGCCACTTACTTAGTGTAAGTGAATGTTACTGATATAAGATTTGTAAATTAAATTTTCTTCGGATAAGTTGGTTCAAACAATAAATAATTGGGAGCTTTTAAAATATGGATAAAGTGGAGAATGTTTTAAATTAAATGGACAGATATAATACAATTACAAATGAAAAAGTTTTGGAAATAATGAACAAATATTTAGAAGTGATTCCAACGATTAAAAAGAGTAAGGCGTTATTTCGATAAATTTTGGACATATTTATCGAAGTATTGTATTTATTGTATTTATAATTATTTAAAAATCATTATTGTAGTCAAGTCAGTCAGTCAAGTGAAGGTAGAAGAGGCCGTTGTAGAGGAATTGCATGGACTAAAGGCAAAAAAATAATATAAAAGACTGGTTGAAGGTGAAAAGTTGATTTGCATGTCCGAGGATAGGGCTAAATACAGACAAACGGTAGCCGACCTCCGGGATAGACATGGCATATAACAAAGAAGAATAAATAAATAAATAATATCATAAAAAGTTTGGACCAAGGCATTTTACTGCTATAAGGAAAAAATAAGATTAAAAAAGGACTCAAAATAAACCGACAAAATTGTGTTTAACTACAATGATATCATATAAAAAATATTTATGTAAATATAATAATTAAAAAAATACTATGTATACATATTATATGTATTAATATTTTATTTTTAGATAAATATTTAATTTTTGAATTGCCACACTTAATTGATATAAAGTATAATGTTTTATTATTATATTATAACTTATATAATAAAACACTATACTTTCTATCAATTATATAAATAAAAAAAAATAAAAACCAAATAATAACAGCGCAAAGTACAGCACTTAAAAAACTTCAAATATTCTTAATAAGTAATTGGTTACGAAGAAAATGAAATAGGGATGAAGTTAATGGCGTCTCTTGACCGTTGTTCCGCACTGGGATCCATCGACGCATATCATTCACCCCGGGCCACGTTGAGTGGACGGCCCGAAGATTTATAGCGCGCGGGTCATTAAGCTCTAATTATTTATTGAACGTTTTACCCCGGAACTCACAGAGTGACCTGTGATTCCATATTGAAATTCAAATCAATCAAGAAAGGAGTCAATGGTCGAGGATTCGATTTCCGCGTCATGATAAATATATGTATAGCATCAATATCAATATCAGCCCGCGGTAATCCACTGCTGGACATAGGCATATTTTTTCGTCAGGGTCGCTCAGCTGGTGATCTTCTCACTTATTTGACACACCGATGGGCAGAAGCGGTGGAGTGCAAAGGGGAAGCCTTAGCAGCAAGCCTGGATATAGCGAAGGCCTTCGATCGGGTGTGGCACAAGGCTCTTCTAGCTAAACTTCCGTGCTATGGGTTGCCCGATAAATTATGCAAATGGATCACCAGCTTCCTGACGGATCGGAGCATAAAAGTCGTTTTAGACGGTTTTTGCTCGGACACGAAGCCCGTGAATGCTGGTGTTCCGCAAGGCTGTGTGCTTTCACCTACTTTGTTTCTTCTGCATATCAACGACATGTTACAAATTAGTAGCATACGCTGTTATGCAGATGACACCACAGGTGATGCCTTATACTCCGGCCGTGCTAACATTTCTCGGGCACATACCGATGAGTGTCGGAACAAACTTGTGTCTGAAATACAGACCTCATTAGACCAGGTCTCGAATTGGGGTCAGCGTAATCTAATCGAATTCAACCCCAATAAGACACAAGTTTGCGCGTTTTCTACCAAAAAAATTCCCTTTGTCGTAGCTCCTCGCTTTGGAGACACTCCCCTCAATCTTAAGCCATATATCGGAATTCTTGGAGTTGACATATCGCATGATGTCCAGTTCCGCGGCCATCTGGAAGAAAAGGCCAAGCTGGCCTCGAAAAAGCTGGGTGTGCTCAGTAGAGCGAGACAATATTTCACATCTGGCCATTGCCTCCAACTATACAAGGCACAAGTCAGGCCACACATGGAATACTGTTCTCACCTCTGGGCCGGGGCTCCCCAGTATCAACTTCTTCCTTTTGATCGCATTCAAAGTCGTGCGATCCGAATCGTCGATGACCAAGATCTCACCGATCGGCTTGATTCTCTAGCGCTGCGGAGAGATGTCTCATCTCTCAGCATTTTTTACCGCCTTTATCATGGGGAGTGCTCTGAGGAATTGTTTGGAATAATTCCCGCCGCGGAATTCCACAACCGCACAACTCGCCGTAAAGAAAAATTTCATCCCCACCACCTGGATGAGTGGCGATCTACTACGGTGCGTTTCGCTCGTAACTTCTTTCCACGCACCACCAGTTTGTGGAATCAGTTACCCTCGGCGGTCTTTCCGAACCGTTACGACATTGGAACCTTCAAAAAACAAGCCTATACATACCTAAAAGGCCGGCAACGCTTCCGCGACTCCTGCGGTGTCGTGGTTGCCCGTGGGCGGCGTTGATTGCTTTCCATCAGGCGACACGCTTGCTCGTTTGCCCTCCTATCCCATAAAAAAAAAAAAAAAAAAAAAGGACACACTCAAGGCGCGCCACCTAACCCGATCTTCGGCTATACGCATCCAGTCTCTGCCAGCCGCCTTGCGCAGATCGTCGCTCCATCTAGTATGTATAGCATAGCAGGTATTTATTTAGATAATGGCTTTTCCGCGTATCCTCCATGGACTAAAACAAATATACTTTTACACCTGATATGAATATAGGGAAAATGAAAACTACCTTTGAAATTGTAAACTTAATTGTTAAATAGCGAGTGACTTTCAAATTTTTTTTCTTCTTTTCTAAGCCACAACAGTGCGGTGAACAAATTCCACTTCTAGTTTTAGCTTTTCATCGTTGTATATTTTAATTAGTATTAAGTTTTCTCAATCCCAATTGCATTGCACCTACTTAATGTTGTTTTTTTTTGGGCTAATCGAATAAACGGTTTGGGAACTTATAGAGGACACACATGCATAGTAAAATTCATTTTTATTCATAAGAAAATGTTAACGATTTATGTAAACAAAAGAGACGTTTTACTCTTTATTATGCAAACAAGCAAGATGTTTAATCAAAGTTGAGATTTTTAAATAAAAAAACCATATGATTAAAATTTATCATTTAATTTGTAATAATTTATTTTTGTATTTTTAGTATTATATTTTAGAATATGTAAAAAACGTTAACTGTTGACTTAAATATATAAGACATAAAAGCTATATTGCGACTAACACTCGGCTATAGAATATTAGGGATAAACAATGCTAGTTTCGACTCGCTTAAGCCAAAAATGTTGTGGTGAATAAAATGCCAACCTTTGCTAGTCGGAGAGGCACTAAAAGAAGAAATTATATTCTATTTTTGTATCTATCTATTATTATGTGATTCTATGGAAAAGGAAAATCATTTATGATCGGTAGTTTAAAATATTTTTGAAAAAAAAAAAAAAACGTGCAAAAATCTTTACCTTTGCAATTCAACGCCGAAATGTGCAAAATCGCCGACGGCCCAAAAAAGGATTTTGTCGCTTCCATCGAGCGTTTTGAAAAAGAGTAAAAGCGTACGGCGTCACGTCCCCGGCTCATGAAACTTGTAGCTCACGTCGACCGCAGCATGTCGTGGGAAATGCCGGCGGATGAGTGCCCCTGAATGCGGAGCGCCCATTTACATACGATACTTAAACTACCTTTTTTGGCAACCAGCTCCTTGAACTTTTCATTCATTTATCTGATTTAAATTAATATCGTAATGGGGCGAATCACGTCACCTTCATGTAGTAAATTTTTTTCTACGAAAAAATAGGCAAAGAAGCAAGCAGGTTATGATGATTCGATTTATTATATACACAATAATAGAGTTTATTTATAATAATTTTCTTTTTTTTTCTTCCTATAGCGCGTATTGTAATGTTGTAATGATATAAAATGTGGAGTGTGTTTGTCTGTGTGTTGTTATGTGTTATTGATGGTATATGTGCATACTACACAATCTCGATATAGTATTGAACCCGCAATTATTGACTAAAGGAGTAACTAATTAAACTGAGCTATTTAGGTCGTTAAATCTATATCTTTTCTTAACTAAGTGTCAATTATTTGGTTTTCTTTGAAA
Organism: Baronia brevicornis; assembly: GCA_031353405.1. Classification (NCBI taxonomy): domain Eukaryota; kingdom Metazoa; phylum Arthropoda; class Insecta; order Lepidoptera; family Papilionidae; genus Baronia; species Baronia brevicornis. Next base: position 416,067 of record JASFAT010001437.1, read on the forward strand.
TTGAGGGACAAAGAATAAGCTATCTCAAATGCGTTGGTATGTTATTAACAAAGGTATTCATTCACAGTTCAGCTTTGGAATCGTTTGCTCATAATGACACTCAATGTTCTGTTGGCAGCCAGAGCTCATTAGCACGGATGTTGAATGTAAGGACAACGACCTTACTCTGACAATTAGAATGAAATTGATTCGCCTGAGAAGACTACTAAGTACTTAAGTGTTTCGATGAATGTGAAGTGTTCTAAATGAGACTCAGGAATAACACATATTGTTACGTTTCGTGTTCCAGAATTTGTAAAGTATTGTAATAACTAATTAGTGTTAAATAAATATTCGCGATATATAAATACTTCATAGTATTATATTATAGTATTATATTATATATTATCAGTATTTATATGTTTGTATTGTTATGTATATTATTATTATATTTTGTTGTTGTACACTTATTTCTATTCTCACAGCTTATTTTATCTCTTTTTCACTCCTGGGTTTGCTGGAAAAAAACTTAATTTTGAGTTAAGCTCGCCCTTGAACATCTCCTTTCCTTTTAATTCTTGTATGTCGTGTTTTGTGTACAATAATGTATTACTTCAATATATTATATTTGACAAATTTATTTTATTAACAAGATTAGCGTGCTGTTATAAAGATTTAGCTGAAAGCATTTTAAAAAACGAAATTATAATTAAAAAGGATATTTATTTAATAAAGGGCTCTAACTAGGAAGGCAAGTGTCACGCGCTCATCGACTCATCGACTCGAACTGAACTTTTAAATACGATTAAAATATTGAGAGCAGTCAAAAGTGCTGGCTAGGCGATAGGGTTATCGACGGTGACCATTATTATATACACGATACATATATAACAGTGCGTATAAAAGGAAAGGCAGTTAATAATCTTAGAGAAAGACATTTACACTATCGCACATTATCAGACTAACCTCTGTAAAAATAAGTCTCATCCCCATCCCTTGAATGGTTAGAAGACCACCAGACTATAGTTTATCTGTTAATACCATGCGGTTAAGTCGCAATTTTGTGCTACCTACCGTACAACAATATACCATCTGCGGTGTTCCCGAATAAGACAGACATACAAGTATTTATGTCAGTGTCGTGTGAATGTGTCCACGAAATGTCGGAAACGCATTTGTGATGCCTCTAGGGTTCCAGTTGTCCATGGGCGGCGGTGATCACGTAACATCAAGTGACCCACACGCTCGTTTGACTGCATTTCTATAATGTGCTCCATCTGGCTGGAAGGCGTCCCTCACCTGCGCGACAAGACGCGGTCTCCATTCTAGTAATCGTCTGCTGTAATATTTGTCGGTTTTCCTACAAACGTGATCAGTCCACTGCCGCTTCAGTTTGCTAACTCAGAGAACCATGACAGATATTCTACAAGGATACGGTTTTTGCCAGTTGCTCTAAGCAGATCGTCACAAACTCTTCTTCTTTTGTGGAATAATTTTTAGTTTTAACAAAACTAAAATAGAAAGGAAAAAGTAAAATAAAATTTAAGAAGTTTACAACTTTTTTAATTAGGAATTATGTTTGAATTATTAATATTATATTAGAGCTGTTAGTGAAAAATAAAACAAAAAAGTATAATGTCAATAAATGCGTCTAGACCTGGACACTGAACAAATATTAGATTACTTTGTGTTATTTTTTTGAGACACAGACATTATATAAATTTAAGTTACAATTGCCGTCAATCGAAACTAAAAGGTTTGTTTAATCAAAATAGACTATCATTTGTCGTTAAATTTTTCATTTAAAATTTATCAGGCTAAGTGATGAGCTAAAAAGGTTTTTTAAATATTTACGTTTACTTACAAATAGTTAAGTAAGCATCGCAGGCTTAGTTGTTAGGAGACCACATATTATTTGATGTGGCTTTTGGTTGTCTTTGGGGTACAAATCGTTGAAAACATGATGTGTATTTCACTATTCTTGGCTGTTTTCTGGCATGAATTTAGAAAAGTATTTTTATATTATATATGCTGTTTTGTAAACACAAAATAATATTTAATATATTTAACTTAATATTTAATTAATTTAAAACATAATATTTAATTTAATTATAACGTTTATTAAAGCTTCGAAAAGTTAGTTTCTTTTACATTATAGAATTGTTTACAAAAAAAAAAGACATATATAATAAGTTTTAATTTCTCTGATACTAGAAGAATAAATTTATCTAATACTACAAGAACGTAAAATTATTTTTTAAATTAGAATAAAGTAAGATACTGCATTAAAAATTGTAAAATACGGATTGAGGTAATATTATAATTAACTAGATTGAGATATTGGATTTCTTTTTTCTTGATAGGATTTCTTTCTTATCTACAATCTAAAAAGTGTTACATCACTATTAACTTAAAATAGCGAGGGTAAAGTATATATAAAGATAAACTCCATTCACCATATCGAAAGTTAAACGAGGGATCAAACCTATTAGATACGTAATAAGATAAAGCGAACTGTACGCGGCCCGAAGCAATACCAGAATAATTTTCAGTCAATAATCAGATATGATATCAAACCCAGAGGAATACTAATCCCAAACGTGTCGAGTTAGTTAAGTTTTGTTAATATCACACAATGTTATGGTTAAATTATACGCAAATACACAATCTGAATATAATAATTCTGCCTATTTGAGGATCAAATTATTCAGTTTGTAAAATTTTAAAATTTTTTTGTAAAAATTTTCGTTGTGTTGCAAATACGAAATTGGGGTATTCAAGACACTTGTAAATGTGCCTATAAAAGGCCGAATTTAAGCACTACCGTCATCTTAATTTACACTCGTCACTGCATTGAGCCAAAAGTAAAGCTGCGTACGTCTAATTCTACGACGTATGTTACAACACAACTCCATTGTAAATTTTGATAAGTACAAAAGTTTCGGGGAATCGGCGTCATTCGTGCACGATGTCGCAGAGTGCCAAGTTCGCAGCCGGCTCGCATTAATTCTGCTCCTCCCACTGTCTTGGCAGACGACATTTGGATACTTTATCTTTCCGTTTTCCTGTTTTTACTTGTAGGTGTTTTTGCGTGATGTTCCCGACTGCTGCTACTAATGGATGTCTATAAATGTAATAACTCAGGAAGCGTTGTTAGCAAGTTTCCGTGGTTTCTCCTTGATTACACTTTGAATTTATTGTAACTTTTGCTGCTTGTGCACAAATATGACATAAGCTTTAGTAGTAGGAAATACAAAAAAAAATAATTAAAAAGTACTTTATTTTTTTCATTATATTTAAAAAAACAGTGTTTTTTTTAAAGTAAATTCTTGATGTTACGTAAAAAATAAAAAATGTATTAAAATGTATCCACTAAACATTTTTATTCTTGGTTAGGGAGTTTATATCACATATCCTATACTGTGCTATACATACAGACTGTTAAAGTTTCAAGAATTTTTTTATTTTATATTATATTATATAATAAGAAATACTTTCAAATCACTATGTAGTAAAAGCCATTATTTGCTTTAATCAAAAGAAAATGTGTTTATCTAAATATGTGTATCAATATCAATATCAGCCCACTGCTGGATATAGCCCTTACTTAAGGCGCGTCATCTAGCCCGATCCTCGTCTACACGCATCCAGTTACTGCCAGCCTTGCGCAGATCGTCGCTCCATCTAGCAGAGGGGCGTCCCGAACTAATATATGTATGTATGGCTCACGCTCATTTATTCCGTGTTTGGTTGTACCGGTATTTGACTATGAACAAGCATTGTAGGTCCTCTAGAAATGGGAAGGCTTTCTTCCCATTTACTATTAGGTTTGATTTGGCTGGGGTTGGCTTTTTTGACCCACTGGTCATATATGGCCGCAAAAAATATGTGAGTAATGTCCTGATTTAAAAATAGGAATATAACGTGAAATGTGAGAAAAATTCTGTATTTGTAATATGACCATGATAAAATTTGCAAAGCGTATATCAAACAACCCTTTTGTCACGTTTTACATGCCGTAAAAAAAGGAAATCTAAAAGTATAGTGTGGTCAGCACGTACATACATGTTATATAACTCAGTACGACTGAAACGGTAGGAAATATACACGAGTAGACATATAGACGTGGAGTCGGCAACTGTTCACAAGATTCTAAAACTAAATTATTTCATGTTATATCCACTCCTTTCTTCCTATAATATTTTACACGAATTATTTTCCATCATGAATCATGACAATTTTATAACCGAAACGTACATATGTAAAATACAAGGAAGTTTGTTTCATTTATAATATAAAATCAAATTATATTATAGGTAATTGGAAACTTGTTTAACAATATTCGAGGGAAAACATTGAGCTCAAAATGGTACGTAATTCAAATTTTGTTTCTCGTAAATTAATTTCTAATTTAATTACTTGAGACTTACCTTTTAACTAAAGTGGTAATCATGGCATTTACTATTAGAATAAATTTCTAGTAATATGTTGGCATTGACTAGGAAAATATAAATAAATAAAACACACGATATTGCATTACATACTCAATGGATCTTAGAAGTTATTTCATGGAATATTACTAAATAAATATAATTAATTATCTGATTAAACTTGAATTGAATAGAAGGTAAACAAGAATTGTGAAAATTCTTTTTATTTAATTATGGTATAAATATATTTTATTACAGCGTTGGAGCATTTTAGACATTAAAGAGCTGGAGTGAACACTTGGACTTCGAAAACGTAGTGTGAGACGCCCCTCCTCCCGCTAGATGGGGCTACGATCTGTGTAGGGTGGCCTGCATAAATGGTCATGTGTAGCCGATGATCGGGCTAGGGATTGCGCATCGAGGAAGGCGAAATCCAGCAATGGGATCTTGCAAGCTTGAAACAAAAAACAAATAATATACGTAGGTATGTCGGGAACTAGGAACATAAATCATTAAAATGAATTATGGAACTTTCTAATAATTCTCTTAAAGTATTCATGCTAAATCAAATTGGGTGGAAACTAAAGCAATTAGTAATTTTTGCTAAAACTTAGCTCTGCTAACAAAAATTAAAATTCATTAAAAATCTTTTTCGGTCCCATTCCACTCCAAACTTTGTAGTCGGGGAATGCCACAGGCAGAATGGGAAAATGGAAGTAAACTGAAAAAGATTGAAGTATCTATATAATTTTACAGATTTTCTCTCTATTCAATTTAAGAAAGAACATTAAATTCTCCATTTCCTTTCGTTTTTGGGTTCGTGTTGGTTTTAGTTATATTTTGTGTTATACGAGAGAGAACCTGTTGGATGGCTGTATCGCATATATTGTCTATATTTGTTTATTCTGAATCTGCTGTTCAGCTAATCCGCTTTGGATGAGTGTGGTGAGTTAACGTCATTTTTTCCACAAAGGCGCGGCTTCATTCTCGGCAGTGGGATATACCATATCTCGGCAGTGGGATATGTATATGGGATGTCGAAAGATTTTATAGCCGGCAAAAGAAGAGATATGTATGTATGTATATGTAGATTTGTTATGTTAATATATATGAGTGAGTACGACTTTCTTCATATATATGAGTAATTCAAAACATTATACGTAATTAAAAGTATTTACTCTAGTTAGGTAATAATGATTAAGAAATAAACTGAAGAAAAGACAGCCTTGTAAATGTAATTAGAATGTAATTAAGTCTTAACTATTAAGTACGTAGGCAATTTGAAATTGACTGCCTTTAAGTAGAGGGAGAACTGTAAAAAGCTGAAGTTTAATGAATTAATTAACTGTTAGTATATTAGAACTTGACTTAATAACAAGCTTCACATGAATTTGCATATTGATAATATTGTTAATAAAGCTTTTAAAATGTACAGTTAAATTCATAATGCGAGAATCTACAAAATTCATAAAGGCAACAACTTATGTACATTTTCAGCTTTAGTGCCACGCTAGTTAGCCACGCTGCAGACAAATATTTTGTCGAAAATGGCATATTATGTCTGTAGCATGAATGGGCCGGCTCGCCCGGGGAAGTACCACACTCCCGCAGAAAACCGGCGTCTGAGTGGTAGCTTAGCTACCGCGCTTCGTACGGTGGTCAGTGTGAGTTCCGGAGGCCCAACACGCTCCCCTTCCCATTCCCCCACTGATTCACACTCCCACTACCACTCCCATAATATCACTTTCCTTTAAGGTCGGCAACGCTTCCGCACTGCCTATGGCGTTGCGGATGTCTATGGGCGGCGTTGGTTGCTTTCCATCAGGTGACACGCCTGCTCGTTTGCCTTCCCATGCCATAAAAAAGTTAGGAATATACATACACCTTTTCTTGTTCGACCTCAGTCCTTTCCACTCACGACCACCGTGTTGAACCAGCTACCTTCAGCGGTATTTCCTAACGGATTCGACATTAGCACCATCAAAAATGAGCCTATACAGAAAATTTTAGAAGCGTAGGGTTAAACGAATTTGAAACAACTAAAAATTACATGTACTTTCAAGAGAAAGAATGATTCCTAAATATTGTCGAAATAAATGAGTGATCATTTAAAATCGGAATATATCCTTCGCTTAAAATAAACCATTATCGCCCGTTGGAGTACCTAAAAGCAGCCATTGAAATTATTCAGAACGAGATTCGCAGTGGCAGGCGTCGCGAGATTAATAATGTAGCTATAATTTCCATTACTAGGACTGTAGTTATAGAGGGGGCTATGGTGAAGGCAACAATTAATGTTCGGGACAATAAAATCCACGGTAATAATAGAGCAATAAAGTATAAAATTGTTACGATTACGAAGGCAAAGAAATCTTCCATATAACAAATGTCACTTTTGACTTAGCATATTGAAGTGGGAATATATTTATTACGTATGTGGAAAACTTTGCAATTCGGATTGGAACTTCTTTGATCCGATTTTTGAAATTCTCATACAATATTAAGAGTGATCTGTATCTTGCTGTAGGACATTTGTATTTTATAAATATCTTTTTCAAATCACCAATTTAAAAGAACAATGAAATCGCCACAAAAGATAACTCACAATTTAAAAGTTATAACAATTTGCCTTGAAAATTATATCACACGAACGCCTCGAGCCGTTTGAGCAAACATTAGTTATGAGAGCAATGTTAAATATTTGCCACGTCTATTGTGAATTGAAACGTGAATCTTGTTTGAACTTGACAAATTTCAATGTTCAGACATAAAGGGATTAATTTCGTATTGTGTCAGTATTATGAGATATTACGTCCCAGGTACGCCTTTATTACAATGAGCTTGTGACGCTCTGGTAAAACCATTTACTCCTGATTAAGAGTCGCGTAATTATAAATAATGTATAATTGTATTTATTTTCAATTTATAAATATAAAATATTACATCATTGTAACGTATTAAATCAAAAGAAAAAAGTTTTTTTTTACAACCTATTTCTAGAAGAATCAACGTTAAATTCAATCACGCTTGTCCAAAGGGAATATAATATAATATATATAATAGGTAGTTCACCCAGGCTCGGAAAAATATTTGTATGGCATATATGTATGGCCTACAGATATTTATTCCGATGCAGGAATGGAATGTGCGGTTATCGATTCCGAAAGCAGTAGCTTCGCCACTGAGTCATTTAGGTCATAATGAAGGATTGGTCATATGAAGAACTATTGATCTATGTCAATATAATTGAAGAGACCTAGATTCCGTTGGCTCGAACATCTAGAGAGGGTGCGAGAAAATCGTGCTCTCAAAGAGTGGTATATTTGGGAGTACCGTCCGGTCAATCGACCCAGGTATTGTTGGGGCGATGCGGTGATCGCTGATTTAAAGAAGCTTCAAGCAATCAACAAACCAATGCAAAAGAACGTGACCAATATTGTGTGCTCGTAGTGCGGGTCAAGATACACCTTCGGTAGTTGAGCTTACGAAGTAATTAAATAAGTTAGAGTTTTACACGCTTGTTTATTTAATAATTATTTATTTTAATTCTAATTCTTTATTAGAATTCGTCCCGAATTTAATTAAAGAGCTAATGGAAAAGTCATTGCATCAACTAATTTAATTTACAGAAATATTTTCTTCCCTTTTTCACTGGTAAGTCCAGTCGAGAGATTGAAAACAAAATAAGATGGAACTAATGTTCCGGATAGGAACAAAGTGCAAGAGTTTTCACATTGTAAATCCTGAAAGCATTATTACTTCCTTTGTTGCAGCGTATTTCGAAGCGAACAAGCTACTCTCCCTGCATACCGCTGGAATTGCTTGCGGATATTTGACATCAAAATAAATATACACTGGCGCACGTAATTTGCGTGTGTTCTAGTATTGTTTGAAATGATCGAAGGCTAGAGGAAATACCATTAATTTTTTTTACTCGAAAATGTTTGAAAAATAAATTTGATTAGATATTTATTATCTTTTTGTGGACACAGTATATGAGCGAGCCAGCATAATCCCTATAAGTAATCACCGTTGCCCATGGATAATAGTAATATCAAGGACACTGCTGATACGGTCCCTATATTAGATATTTTAATGACAGACTAGGAAGCGCTTTTAAGAGATAAACTTATAAATCATTGTATATTTAATTTCTTAATACTTTATGGGATAGGAAGGTAAACGAGCAGGCGTGTCACCTGATGGAAAGCAATCAACGCCGCCCATAGACTTCCGCAGCGCTATAGGCATTCCTTTAAGGAAAGTGTTATGGGACTGGGAATGGGAGGGGGAGGGGTAGAGGGAGGCGGAGGGTGTTGGGCCTACGGAACTCGGCCGCTCACCGTACGAAGCGCGGTAGGTAAGCTACCACTTAGACGCCAATTTTCTGCGGGAGTGTGGTACTTCCCCGGGCGAGCCGGTTCATTCATGCTACAGACAAATATTATGGCATTTTTGACAAAGATTTCGTCTGCAGCGTGCCTCTACCACTATTAAAATGTGCTTCAAGTTAGAAGTATAAAAAATAATATGATATGGTTTTCTTTGTAAAATATCAACAGCAATAGCTTAGTTGGTAAGGCTACGATTCGACTTATATATGTTTCATTGCACTATTGACGTGAAAAATTTCCTAGCATCAGCATTGTAAGCTCAGTTGGGATAATTTAAGATTTCTTGTAGTATTAAAAACATTGTAATAAAAACTATTATATATAGCATAAATTGATATTACCTTCAACTCTAGATAAATTGGAAAATTTCTGTCGGGTAAAAAATAAAGACCTGTTCGCAGTACGTTTCAAAAAAGAATAAAAACGAGTATGAGCGCTTCTCGCTTATAACATTCGCGACACACGTCGGCCACAACCTGTCGAGGGGAGTTCGGAAAATACGCTGGGACGTTCTGTCATCTGCGAATGGCATTTCGGTTCACCCTTTAAGATACTGCAATCTGTTCGCTAAATTGTTACGTTTCTTTTTCACTGCTATTTATTTTTAATGTCTTATAAAGTCGTAAAAAAATATTAACTTTTAGACTCTTCATATACCTGCTCAAACGAAATCTATTACTTCTTAATAATGGAATAAATGCTTGCATTGCATCTCATGTCTGTCAATCGGGTATAAACTTCTCGTGGGTATTGTATGAGCGTTGTACGCAAGCGTGCCGATCGTCCCGGGATCAGCCTTCCCCTGGTACTAGAGTGCCTTACCTCAGCATGCGGAGCTCTGCTGAGGCTGATCTTCATCCTCCCTTGTGGCCCGTAGGATGCACTTTGACGAATCTAAATATACATAATTCGTTAAAAAATGACGGCGTCGTGGTTCGCCACCCGTTATGTCCTGATTCCCACGAGGACGAGAAGCAACGAATGGAGAGCCGTTTCGCTATGATGAATGTGAGAGGAAGGATGGATGGAAAGATGGATGAGTGTGAAGGAAGCAAGGAAGGTGTGTTGGGATCGTAGCGGATGGGGATCTGTGGCCTTTGCCTAACGCTACAGGGAGACAGGCGTTATGTATGTATCTATTGTACGAGACGATTAGAGAGTAAATACCAATGTATATATATATATATATATACATATATATATATATATATATATATATATATATATATATATATATATATATATATATATATATATATATATATATATATATATATATATATATATATATATATATATAAGCAAAAGCGTCTACCAAAAAAATAAAGGCCATTCTGCTGTCTACATTTTGTTCTCCTATCCACCCGCTGTGTGTGAGATTATAACAACGACCTACAACGGAAGGCAGCGGTGGACAGAATTGAACGATGGTAGATAAACAAATAGGGTCAATTATCACTTCCTTGGGAGAGGATTCCATCCTTTAGGTCAGTATTATATTAAGTTATTATAATAAAATAAATTCGCTAGATTTACCGTGTTGTTCTACAATCGATGAAATGTGATGCCATCTACAATTCAGCAAACTTAAATTATATTTCAACGAATATTTCCCTCATTTATGATTTTAAAAATTATTAATTGGGGAAATTTATTGGACATTTGTATTAAATATGGCTGTGACAGTTTTAATTATTCTTAATTTAACAGATAAAATGTTCATAAAATTATTTTTGCCCGTCGTGAGATGAAAGAAATTATTTTTAGTTAATTATGTCTGAGAATAACTTATATTTATATAATAATTAGGTTTGACATGGCTGATGACACTGACGTTGATAAATTAAAATTTTACTTTTAGAAAGAATACAATAATAAATATAGAATTTTTCATGTTACTTTTTTCCATTCATAATCGTAGGTAAATTATAATTGTAATTTTGTGAACAATTTTCATATAAATTTCATTCAGTCCTAATAACTTATTTTCAGAAAATATTTAACGTGATCCCAAACAAATATTTCCTGAAAGATTAGTGAGTGATATAGATTCATTTAAACCGTTCAGTAAAACCTTATCCATTTGCTTTTTGGCTTTTTAGTTTATTTTTATTAATTAAATAAAACATATCTCTATAGATTGCAGAGATAAGAGCACATTAGTGAATAAACAACTGATTATATCACTAATTATTAATAATTACAACAAATAATCGTAAAAGTAGACATCGTGTCGTGTCAAATACAGAAATGGAGCCCTTCTGGCCAAAGTCATTTTGATAGACGGTCTGCGGAAGTAACTCGGCTTCAGCGTTAAGCCAAAGATCGGATTGAGTGAAGCGCCTTAGGGGATGTCTATATTTAGCAGTTGACTCCAACAGGCTGATGATGATTTCAACTCCTTTGCCTTTAAGACTTTGTGTCCCCTTGTGTGTGTATCGTCCATATTCCGTGTACTTTTTGATATGTATTGAAAATTCGTTGTGATGAAATTCTGTACGTTACAAAGCTAACGATTTGAATCCATACACGTAAGAAATAACTCGTCAATAAATTTAATTTGACATATTTTGCGCCTTCACGATAACCTAAGCTAGCCATATATTCTTGAGAATGATTTAAAATATTTGGAAATATGTTTGGCAAACCTCTGTAGTAAGCCATTTATTTGGTTGGCCATTCGGTTTCAAACTCTTAATGAAGAAAACGTTAAATGTATTTATGAGCCTTTGAAAGCTACACGTTCTTATTTTCATTACCTTGGCGTAACAAATTGACGCTTGAGTGAAAATGAAAAGGTCATAAAGGGGAAACGTATTTAATGTATGTATGAGTATGTGCAGAAATCTGAGTGCGCGGTACAAACGCTCGAAGGTCGAGGAAGGAGTGCTTTGATTAAATGTGGTTATTTTATTTTGTGAATAACGTGTTATTCAATCTGTATATTATTTTCGATTTTTCATTCGATTTAAAGTAAACGTAACATAAGTACCTATAAAATTATCGCAGTTCAGGAATTAAAAACTCGTACAAGGAAAAATAAATATAATGTAATAGTAAATGCAATACAAAAGGTACATATTCTAATTCTTAATAAAAATTTCTTAAATTAAAACAAATTAAAAATCATCAAAAATCCATAAACAAAAAATTAAAAATAGTCAAGTCGATGAAAATAACATAGCTCTATTTGTTATCATCGTCGGATATCATATGCGATCGCTTGCGTAGGACTAGTTCAAAATCGCTATCATCATTCGAAATATTTTGTACGTCAGTATCACGTTCCAAAAATCAGTTTCTCTCTGTGGTATATTCCACAAGATTAAGATTTTCGTTGTTTCGACTAGATAACATTGCATTTGATAACAAAATCGGTTATTAGCCGTTGTTATTTTTTGTAATCGTGATAAATCGAATGAAATCGTGTAAAAATAGAATAAATTTTTGTTCTAGACAGTGTTAAATAAAAACCGTGTAAAACAGAGTTGGGTGTATTTTACGTTCTCTTTTGCCTTTCCCATGAAATTCTCAAAATTTCGCTTATTCTATTTTGTTTTTCAAGCGTCGATATGTATATTATTTTCTGAAAATGAAAATTCATTGTTACTAACGTATATATAGATCCTTCTTAACTATGCTTAAACAAATTTATCACGTTTCATTTCATTCAACTGCACGGCTTCTATAGCTAACATTAATAAAAACCACAACAAAAGAAAGGACCTAAATAAGTAATTAGTTGCCCAATAAAGTGACAGACAGAATAAATAGTACTACCCCTACTCCATTACGGACCCGAATTTATCGAGTCATTTCCAGTGAGGCGGGTTGTATTAGCCAGTACACATTGGACAATCTATTGCTTTTTTTTTATCACCGTACGAGTTTATTGTGTGAATTATAATACAGTTAAAAAAAACTCAAATTATTTTAATTCATTTATTTGGCACAAACAATAAATTATAGTCGTAGAAAGAAAAATACATAGTGTGAACATATTATATCGCCTACATAGTGTGTGTGTGTGTAGGTAATTTTGAATGTTTGCGCACGAAAAGGTTTTTATATTACAATATGAAGTAATGAGAATAACTTCTATAAATTTATTTAAAAAAAAACTTATTAAATAAATAAAAGCTATGTATAATGCCAAATAAATTTAAGTTGATCATTGGTAATACGACGTATGTACGACAGAAAAAATTAATATGTGTAAAGAGACATTTGAAAGCTTTTACCTATTATTAAAAAAGAAAACACAAAAATAATGCAGATAGACATATATTTCAGTGATATTAGGTAAGTATAGATCGTGTAGGTATATAAAATAAAACTTAGTTCAAAGTTAAAGACAGAGAAATAATTAAATACCTTTATCGTTACTGCCATCTATCTAATGGTTGAGCATTTTACCTGGAACAAAAGTATTCATTGTAAATTGTCAGGATTACATCTTTTGTTGGTAAATAAAATAAGGTAAGTAAATAAAATGGACACATTTGTAACATGCTACGAATATTGATTTTCATTATAAAGCCTGATGGCCACATTCCCGTATATAAGCCAACTAAATATAATATAAAATACTTAATAACCCTATAATACTTACTTATTATTTCAAATGTAAAATTACACATGAATAGTCCGATAAAGAATCCGAATCGTGAAGTCGAAGATCGGGGTTAGGCTGTTTTGATTATGATGAAGTACTAAATAGATATTTATGCTTGTAAATTTAAAAATATAAATATAAATCTCGTTACTGTTACTGTTAGAACATTGTATTGACCTACAATAATTCCCTTCAAAATGAATTTGAACATAAATATTTATCCCGCCAATAAATAAGTCACCGCACCTAGACCACAAGGTGCGTGCGAATCGAAATCGAGTCAGATTTATGCCTCAGTAACGTGTCCAAAAATAATTGGATCACGGCCCAAAAATAAATTCCCGACTGCGCTCCGCTTGTCCGATGCGACCGCTAAAAATCCCAAGCATTTTGTTATTAAGAATCTCAAAATTGCAGAGCTTTCCTCGGAGCCTTTTAATTTGGCCTAGTATCATAACCGGATATTATGTGTGAAATGGGTTACGAAGAATATTTCATTTAAAGAGTTTAAGTTTTTACTTTATGGTAACATTTTTAGAGCAAATGAAAAACACGAATAAAATTTTTAATACGATTTTAAATATATGATGCATAAAATTCACTTGATTTCAGCGACGATATATATATATATATATATATATATATATATATATATATATATATATATATATATATATATATATATATATATATATATATATAGGGTTTTCAGTATCGGAAATCAATTAGGTAATCAAACTACTGAGCTAAGCAGTTATTGTATGACTACTATATCTATTACTAACAAAAGAAAATCAAAGAAAAAGTTTAGAATCATAGCTCATAACCCCACACTAAGGTTATTGGTGCCTCGAAAATACGTAGACCTTTGTATCCAGCTAAAATATATTACAAATGTATATTCTTATATGGGATTCGAATCCGCGTCTCTTGCTTCAGAAAGCGAATGTTTCGCTATTGCACCATGTGTAATTATTAAGAAACGCATGATTTACGTTTGCAATGATACTATATTATTATTAATATATAGTTAAGCTGTAAATCTTGATGTATAAAAATACATGCTAAGAGTAACACAGTTTTGAAAAAGTCAAAGGGAAGTAAGTTATTAGCTGTAATTATGACGGAAAAAAACGGGTCAACAACAGATGACCTAAGCTAACTTGTTTACCATTGATGTCTTAGAAATGAGTGCGCGTGATTGCGCTTTAGTTGTCCCTTAATATATCAACAATCTTACATACGTCTTTATTAGATTTTTATGGCCTATACGTCTACTTCAGAACATTCACGAAACAATGTATTTTGTGAATAACTTGACCACGCAGTTAAATTCCAAATTGTTAAAATTTATTGTTAGATTTTTCACAGCAGCGTGAATGGGCAGTACATTCAGAGAACTATCTTATTCTCAATAAATCCACTTTTAAATAGTAGTTTTGCTATTGAGCTTATTTGGTTGAGCGATAAGAGATGGAAACTCCTATCTTCCTTCTCTTTCCAATTTTTTTTTATGGCATAGGAAGGCAAAGGAGCTGGCGTGTCACCTGATGGAAAGCAACCAACGCCGCCCATAGACATCCGCAACGCCACAGGCAGTGCGGAAGCGTTGCCGACCTGAAAGGAAAGTGAAAGTATGGGAGGGGGAAGGGGAGTGGGAGTGGGAATCGGAGGGAGAGTGGGAAGGGGAGGGTGTTGGGCCTCCGGAACTTAGACCGCTCACCGTACGAAGCGCGGTAGCTAAGCTACCACTCAGACGCTAGTTTAATGCGGGAGTGTGGTACTTCCCCGGGCGAGCCGGCCCATTCATGCTACAGACAAATAATATGCCATTCTTGACAAAGTATTCGTCCTCAGCACTGTAAAAATTATTTTTATTCCTTCATCTTCCCTTTGTCCTCCCATTATTTAATATATTTTTTTAGGGCTGGCAAAGCATGTGCAGAGCTCTTCGTATTATAGATATCCATGAGCAGTGATAATTATTTACTATCAGGTGACCTGCTTGCTTATTTGGATATAACTTGTATTAAAATAATGTTATTTATATATAAAAATTTTTAATGTTTATATTAATAAATAAAAGGAACAAGTAACAACCAAATTATCAACACAAACATTGTTTATAATTTACGTATTTCTTCCTATGTTTATAGGCCTTATGTAAGTTAGTAAATGTGAATTTGTTAATGGAAACGGAATATACGGGGAAGTGTGTTAAATGAATTTTACTCCGTGCGTAATGTATCAAAACCTCAAGGCGTGTCGGAAACTTCAGCCCGACTCGCCCGAAGCCCGAAAATGGTCGTATTGATTAATTGTCCTTATATTTATTTGGAACTAATGACATTTTGCTCAATTCGACTTCGTTAGGCATACTATTTTTTATGTATTATATATAATCTTACTTGTGCAAACTTTACTGGGTTCAAAATTTTTGTATTATATTTATGTATGTATATCAGGGGTGACCAACATGATTGGATCTATCATTTACTGTTTTCTGACCGGCTTCTATGCGATCTACCAAATACATAATCAGTACTTCTTCTTAAACTACGTATCGTCTTTCACACACACACACACACACACACACACATATACATATACATATACATATACATACATATACATATATATATATATATATATATATATATATATATATATATATATATATATATATATATATATATTATATATATATATGTATATGTATATATGTATATATGCCATGCCATAGCCTGCGACAGGCTACTTCTGGACATGGGCTTCACCATGACGGGCTACCTATATATATAGGGCCGATCTAAAGTCACCGACATAGCTTTGAGGTCTAACTGGGGCTGCAATGGCTGGTCACGTTTATTAGAGAACTAATAACTATTGGAGTAGATGATTGATAGAGTGGAAACCACATCTTGGCAAATGTAGTGTGGGACGCTCGCTGGCTAGATGGAGAAACGATCTGCGCGAAGTGGTTGGTAGAGAATGGATGCGTGTAGTTCGAGATCTGTAGCGAGTTTAGTGAGGCACTTGTTCAGTGGCGCCTGTCGCAGCAATATTCTTCTTCTAAGTCAGTTATAAATGTGAAACCAAATGCATATTATTTTGTACATACATACAATCACCCCTATTACCCGGGGGGGGGGGGGGCAGATACCACAGACCTCTATCTGTTACGATCCCGGCATACTTTCTTTGCTACATTCACATTTATCACTCTCTTCATACAAGCTTGTCGGTTGAGGGCACTTTTGACCTGACCCTTTTGAGAATATCAGCGATTTGTTCAAGGTAGAGGAAGATCAAGGTCCTCCTTGATGTTCCCCTACCGTTCCATCGACATTTACAACGTTAATTCCTTTTATCAGTCGTCTTTCATCCATCCTCACTATGTATCCAAACCATCTATGCATCTTTTTTCTAACATCGTCACATCTTCTTTTATTATATTTTTTTATGTTATTACTTTATGTTGAACAAAAACGACCATACATAAAGTTCACAATATTCATAAATTTATTGTTTTCAATCAGATTAATTTGAGCTGAAAATTAATTAATTTATTAAACGTATTATAAGTTATTATTATCATTTTATGTTTATACGTGCTTACACAACAGTGTAAACTAATTAGAATAATGAGAACTAATGAATGTAGATACGATCAGAATACATTAAACAAACATAATTTATTAATAAACAATGATTAAAATAATCTTATCAAATAAATAATAATAATAAGAGTCTAAATAGATTGTAACATACAAATAGCACATGACGAAGCTTTTGGTATTGTAGTCAAGACTATAGAATTACCTCTTTTGGGGGCAATGCAATTGTATTTTGTTCGTAGGAATTTTTGTCGATGGATTATTAACATATATAATTCCGCAGGATCACTGTGAGTATGTTAGCTATTGCGAACAATAACTTGCAGCTACAATAAAACGCTTTAAACTCGTAATGATTCAAATTCTTCATATTTTGATTTAGGACTTTTGTTTATCAAACGTCAGACCTTCAACAGTTAATCTTTTGCCTACATTTCGTAACGAGGTTCCTCTGGACGGAGAAGAGACCTCGCACATGTCCTATTTTTTGTATTTTTTTTCCTTCGTAGTATTTACTGTATCGTAGGGCTGTCACGACGCGTAAAATAAATATTTGTAGGCTATATATCATTACCGCGCATACTATCGAATTCGCGACCCTTGGATCCAATACCGGAGCTATATTTAACTCAAAAAAATATTTTTGTTTTTTTTAAATTGTTTGTTTAAAATTGAGAAATACTTTTTGGAAACAGAATTTTGGAAGTAAATCTTATTAATCATCATCAATAACTTCCGCTAGATTTAAGCCTCTCAAGGCGCCGTACCTAGTTTGATCCTCGCCTTCACACATCCAGTTTCTATCAGCCACTGCAAATCATCGCTTCATTCAGTTAGAGGTTTCCCAAACTACGTTATATGATTTCCACTCCAGGGCTACAGCACTTGTTTATTTCAACGGTTGCCAGTTTACGTGACCATTCGATTGGTACTTTAGTTTACTAATTCAAAAAGCCAAGTCAGTGGCTTTGGTTCTGAATCGAAGAACTGTTGGTGAAATCTTATTAGTAATTAAAGTGGAAATAGAAGCCATAATCGCCAGTTGAAGCACTAAAAGCTACTATTTGATGTTATTCTTAGCAAAGCCTCGGGCACGTTAATAATTTAACGATAAACTCCATTACCTACTTTGTAATTAAGTTGAATGGAAAGTACATCTAAGCGCCCGGGGAAATAATTAATTTTAGCAAACAACATTCTGTATTCAAATTAAACTCAGTGTTTTATGCTTCCGTGCGAATCGTGAAAGTTCAAACCGGAAATATCACCTTTCAATATCCATAAAATTTCGAAATCTGTTCTTCTTATTTCATAATCACGATTTTCACTACTTTTGTGGCATTAGAAGGTAAACGAACGTACATGTACCCTTCCAACCAGGTTGAAAGCAATCAGCGCCGCCCATAGACATCCGCGGAGCCATAGGTATTGCAGAAGCACTGCCGACCTTTAACATATGTGTAAGCCTGATTTTTTAAAATTCGGGTTTCGTTTTCGTATCGGTTCGGATACACTGCTGAAGGTAGCTGGTTATACGTATTCTCTGTTTTTATTGTTTTGTCTTCGACCATTTTCGATGTAGTAAAACCTTAACTTCCTCTCTTCCCTACTAATGTTTTGAGTCGTGGGTGTTACTGTCATTCAGGATCCACAGTATCTTACACTGCGTACCACGATTTATTAATAAAATAATATATTATTATATAAAATAAATTCTTTTTATTAATGAGACTGCAGTATAGACTGTAACAAATTAATAATCAAGTTGATTGGCCGCTCACCGTACCCGTACCCCTCAGACGCCGGTTTTCCGCAGGAGTGTCGTACTTCCCCGGGCGATCCAGCCCGTTCATGCTACAGACAAATATTATGCCATTCTTGACAAAGTATTCGTCTGCAGCGTGGCTCTACCACTAATATAGGCATTGAAGAAAAGTTGGCGGCCTATTATTGAAGTGACTATTCACATTAAACAAATAAAGATTTGCGTGCACTGCGTATACCGCAGAGGGCACGGGGCGGAGATAAGTTGCCGCCCACGCCGCGACATGCGTGCGGCTCGAGTTCGATTCAGATTTATGTTCTACTAACGTGCCTAAATATAATTGAAACGCGAGCAGGGAATAAATCACTCGCCTTCAGTGTTATCTTATTTAAGACCTCGAAATCGTTACATTATATACAGGGTGTCCCAGAACTCAACGTCAAGCCGAAACGGGGTGACAGGATTGATTGTAACCTTCATGAGAAAAATTTCCATTTTTCGGTTATTGTGGTTAATTTTTATTATTTTTGTTCATTTAAACTTTGGAACCGTAACCCTAAATAACATTTCTAGAATCACAGTAAAAAATAATGACACATTTGCCCCAAGTTTCCTGGAATTAACACTATTAATGGAGTCAGGCGTTACTTTGCGGAAATCCATCACTATGTGGACAGTCAAAAGTGAAAGGGGTGAAACACGTGTCGTTTACAAGGTGGAAAAGTGGTAATGTGTGTTTGGTGTTGTGTATAGTGGTTGGTGGGTGGAGAGTTGATGGCCGATTTTTAGTAATTTTTTGGTTTAAGTTCCAAATAAATCCACTTCTCTGATAGCCTACAAATCTGAATAAATATGTGTATGGATTACAAATATTTATTCCGAGTCTACCCCGCCAATCGATATTGGACAAGCGTGGCGGGTAAACGTCCGTTCTTCCAGAAAAGGTAAGGCCCGTGCTCAGCAGTGTGACATATATGAGCTGTTAAAAAAATACTTAGTAAACTTTTAAGCGTGAACAAAGTTTCAAAAAGAACCATTTGGACATTTATATAAAATAGCCTTATTTCAAATGAAACCGTTAAGTTTTATAAGATTGAAAAATCTTAATATCTTGAGTAGTAAAAGTACAAAATAAAATCGAGAATGTGTACATGAGCGTGTGGAATTAAGGTCATAAAGTTCCACGGCAGTACTTAAAAGCAGCTGTTTAAAGTAATTCCTTGTGGGGCGCGGGAATTAACGACGCAGATATAAATAACCTTACGTTCTACTAACGTTATATATAATTGTAACACATCATTTACGGAAACTATTCGTAATTAAGATATAAAGTTGAAATAGTATTTGTTCTTATTAATTGATTTATTCAACCCAAAGATGAACTAATTTTATTGGCGCAGCGACCCATGGATCTTGGCCTCCGAACAGATCTTACGCCACTGTGTATGCCACATACGCTCTCTTGACTACGCGATCCTCCCCATCCTCTCAACGTGGCCCAGCCAATGGAGTCGGTGAGTCTTAGTCACTCCTATTACATTGAGTTGGGCTACCAGATGCTCGATTTCGCCATCTGCCATCGTCACTTTTGGTTGGGCCCAGGATCTTTCAGGAGATATATATATATATATATATATATATATATATATATATATATATATATATATATATATATATATATATATATATATATATATATATATGTATATATATATTATGTATATATAAGGGGGGGGGGTTCGCCATCGCATTTCGACTTTATGCAATGGGGCATTCTCTCCCAGTCCACCTGCGTTGTAATAAGTAATTGTAATAAAATAAACTAACAGACTATTTGTATACATACATTTCAATACATACTAATACATAAATATGCAAGATATTTTTTTCTCACAATGCGTTTTGTTGGTGGGTATGCCTTTAAACCTGCGATTATGCAAATTAGTTTAATCACATGTAAATGCACCGGAGCGTACCTGTTTACCTAGCATTTGTAATGTTAATTTTATGCACATGCTCTTCAATCACAATATCATGTTACTCCTACAGTACAGCTAGGTTTTATCGTGTAATTAGGTCACATTTATATAAATTTATATTAATCTAATTAGTTTTAATGACAATATGAATAATAATTTATTCGCATTAAATAATAATAATCTTTATTTCAGACATTTTTTTTGTGCATACATTTTACATTTTAAAATTTTTACATTTGTGTTAGTAATTATGTTAGTGAATCATATACATTGAAGCCGATTTAGCTGTTTTATAAGGCGCGAGTTGAATCTAACAACAACGGTTTTCATTTTGAAATACAGTTAAGTATTTTTTCCTTTTATTCCAGCACACTATAATACAAGATCAACCTATATCTTTTCATGGGTGGAGAATAAATTGCTAAGATATTAATTGAAGTTACTATCGTTAATGAATAACAGGTTTTAAATATTTGAATTTTGGTACCAATTCAATACATGATACTAATGTTTTTAAAAAGTAAACAAAATAATTCAAAACAGGAAAGTTACGGTGTGCAAATCCTAACTCACCGGGACTCTTCGAATAGAAATAAGTAAAAAACACTGAATAGTTTATTGTATCCTAGAGTAAACAGCTCAATAACTGACAGAGTAACGGATTTCGTATACACCCGGCGCGTTAGCAAAAATCGGTGAGGAAAACAAACGATAAAAATAGCTTGAGAATAAAATGGATTTATCACGGACTTTGATCTTGTGTGTATTTGTTTTCAATTGTCTTTTTCACTGCCCATATATGTCCCACTACTGGTCACCAGTCTCCCTATTTTTGGACATTAACCAACCACGCTTTCGCCAAGGCGGATTGTCGGATACCCATTATGATTATGATATGATATTTATCGCGATGCGAGAATTGAACACGAAAGCGGTAGTTTCGCACTGTACTAATTAGATTGTCTATACCAGTTAAGGACTGAAAAAAAAATAGATGAGAAAGACTACTTTTTTTGTTTATTTCTTTCTTTATTTAAAACAGTTAACGACTGCATTGAAAAGGATATGATGGTGATGAGAAGATTTAGGGTATAGAGCCATCCTGCCAAATAGGGATAAATGGGGAAGAATTGTGGAGGAATTGAAGAGTCAGCAACTCTTCAATTCCTCCACAATTCTTTTAAATGTGACAAAACTAACGGATAGAATATTTATTTATGACTTTTAATTATTCAACTTAAAAAATCAGTTGTTTACTTTAACTATCAGTAGTTAAATTCAGCTTCAATAATTAGTAGAATCTAATAAAGTTAATGAAACTGAAAAAGAGACCCTTTTTAAATTTTAACAATGTAAACTGTAAGAGAAGTATATAAAATTTCAACTATAAATTTGTGATATCACAAGCCATGTTGTAATTTGGAACTAAAGCGTCTGGCGAGTTTTAAAACTAAATTAGTAAAACAAATGAACCTAATTTCCATGTAACAACCTGCTAAACCCAACTCAAGCATATGAAATTTGTATTTAGAAGTAGATCACTTATATAGCCACGCTCGTACTGTGAATTTATTTAATCAAAAAGGCCATAGTTGATTTATTAGTGTTCAAGGGTAAGGGTACTTTCATAATGATGTATGATAATGTATTTTGCGCAGATAACACACTCACAAAGTTTTCTTTATTTATTAATTGAAATATTTGCTTATAGAATAAAATTTATAATATAAGTTGAAAAATGACGACGACGTGGTTCGCCACCCGTCACGTCCTGTTTCCCACGAGGGCGAGAAGCCACTAATGGAGAGCCGTTTCGCTACGATGAATGTGAGAGAAAGAATGGGTGAAAGGATGGATGAGAGTGGAGGAGGCGAGGAGGGTGTGCCGGGATCGTAGCGGATGGAGCTCTGTGGTCTTTGCCAACCCCTGCGGAGGATAGGCGTGAATATGTATGTATGTATATATGAATAAAATTTATTAAATGTAAATTAATTTACATAATAAATCAGAACATTATTATATACTATATGTATATTAATATATAAAGAAAGGAAATAAAACACAAAAAAAAATACTAAAGAATCACACACATTGTTTTATGTGAATAACATTATAATTATTTTTTGCACTTAAGAATAAATTAAATAACAACATAACATAACAAGAAGTCTCCGCTCTTTGGAATCAGATATTTTCGGCGGTCTTTCCGAACCGATACGATATTGGGACCTTCAAAAAACAAGCCTACTCATACCTAAAAGGCCGGTACCGCGTCCGTGACTTCTGCGGTGTCGCAATTGTCTATCGACGGCGTTGATTGCTTTCCATCGGGAGGCAGGTTTGCTCGTTTGCCCTCCTATGCCATAAAAAAAGTTTCAGACATGAAGGTGGTAGAAAAACTTAAATCGAAAATTTTTCACTACTCACGACCATTAGAGATGAGATGTCAACAAAATGATTTACAACATACGGAAATATAGCACCGTTACTACTTTTATGGAGTGTTTTCCTCATACTTTATGATTATATTTATGTGTACAAACAATAAAGTTATCGCGTAAAATACTTGACACGTAAAAACTTCCGTCGTAAAAAGTGGATTTCGGTTTTAACGTATATATTGATGAGTATTCTGTAGTCAATTCTAACTAGTGTTGATACAATATAGTATGTATTCCATGGGTCACGCGATATATCACATATATGATACGTTTGCAGCTTAATTATTTTGGATTAATTTCATTTTAAGTTCATTACAATATAATTTTAAGAATTCCTCACACAGAAAGAAAATTGAACACTTTATTTCTTGTCTTTCTGTCCCATATTTAGATATCAAATTCACTTTTTTGGATTTTAATCAAACTTTCAAAGGTGTAAAGCAATGAAACACGATTAATTTATGAAATTGTAATTATTTTCCGTATTATTTATTTATTTAAAAATACAAAAGCACAAGCTTTATGCACATGTATGGTACAAAGGCGGTATTAATGCCAAAAGGCGTTTCTTAGTAGTAAACCTTATTTAATTACTATTATATTATTACCAATGATAAAAAAGTACAATACTAAGAACTTTTAACATTTGCCCGAACTTTATTCAATAAATAAATATTGATACCAATGATGTCACGTTTATTTGTTTTATAAATCAAATCAAGATGTTTTGATAACGTTATAGTTTCTGTGGTCATGGGCTTATTAAAAACAACGATACATATTATGTTATTAAGCGTTCTTATAATTCAAACGAAAATCTTCTCAGGCAACAGAATAGAAAAATATTATATTAATAATTTCCGAAGTTATATAGCAATGGTATCGTACATATTTTCCTCTTACAATAATATACGAACATATTTTGAATTTTAATCTTTATGGCTAAAAGGCTTTAAGGTATATTCTTACTTTTACTGTGAATTAGATAGCTTACTAAACGTAATAAACTGATTTTTATAAAAGTAGCGGATTTCGGAAGAGAAATCAGGGATTACGCAAAGGCTTGTGAAATAGACGTCGTAATAATCTATAGACGTACTTTGAGCAGTCATTTGAAATTAACCCAGGCGAAACTCGCAAAAGCAAGCGCCCTACGAGATTAGAAATGAATCCATAAACTACATTACATAATCTATTGCTGAATAAAATGAATATTTTTACGCAAATTAAAAGCTATAACTTTGTTAAATGACAACTTTTTTTCAGCCATTTCATTTTACCAATAATAGGCCAACCATATTGCGAAATGTAATGTCTAATAAGACGCTGGACTATTTTCAAACACGCAGTTTTAGCTTAACTCGAATACTTAACATAATTGTTATATATTTATGTATCTTTTTATTTATTCGTTTATTACATATGGTTGACTCATATTTATATATTTTTGCTTATTGCCATTAATTTTGTTTATTAATGATTTTTTGTATCATCCTGACGATAATGTATCACTACCCTACATCAAATGATCTTTTTAACACTGTGGCCATCCTACGTTTGTCTGGAAGAAATTGCTATTAAACGATAAGCGACCACCAATTGTATAATATATAAATATTACAATCAATAATTGTATAACTTTGTTTTTGGTGTATAATAAAAAATATATCTATATATCTATTATAATAATAGCATTTGTTTTACAGATTATAATGTTTATATACCATAATTCATATGATTTAAAACCTACATCTGAACGAATCGGATCGCGACAGGCAGTAGTAAATTAAGTTTTCGGACGACTGTATTCCATGGGTCACGCGATATATCACCACAGCAAAACTACAACATGGCATTGGCGGGCGGTTGGGCAATACTGACCCATAGATTTATGCCTTGCAAACATGTCCCAAAATAATTGGATTGAAATCGAAGAATAAATTGTCGCAGAAGGTCCGCGCTCGTATCGACCCGACCACCATTCGAAATAACTTTTAATATTTAATATTGGGCACATGGAAGTTCGCGAACAATTATTGTCAACCCGCCTATAAGAACGTTTAGTCGGATAGAATTTATATATCACTCATATATAACAATCAAATATTTTTGTAAATAACATTAACTGATTATACTTAAGCTGTTTTTTTCATTTTCACATAGTAACTCCAAGGATTTTCCTTGAAAGAACAAACGTTAACGATTCCTTACGAGATCTTTATGTGCAAGTGTTTAAAAGAATTGTTTGGGTATTTCTATCTAATATTAATAATAAAGTAATATGTAAAGAACATTCAAATAACGATTGAATAAATCCCTCGAAATAAAAATATAAAATAACAATTTGTGTGACGAGCCTGTTAATTTTTGTGCTAAATATTTGATACTCCTCTACTTATACATATAATTGTATAAATATTATAATCCAATTGTTACAAAACAAGTAATATTAAAAAATCTACATATATTAAGATAAAAGGCATCGTTAGAGAATATTCGTTCTTTATTTTTGACCATGGAAACCTCTTATCCTGGAATAAGTAAATTGAAATTCGGGCTTACTCAGAATCTATGTGATTGCTTGCGAAATCGCCCATTAGAGTACTTTAAGGCGACCATTTGAAGTTATTCTATGTATTTCATAGTATTGAATTTCGTGTAAAGCGTGAATGGTTCATTGAGCTAACACTGAAATCAAAATAAGCTTTCGCTACACAAAATTCGTCTAGACTGTGGGTTGAAAACCCGACCAAAAATACCCAAAATGCTTTTATTTGCAATACTGAGTATTGAAAGTAAAAAATCAATACATGGGTGGGTCTCTTTTACCTACATAGTTATTATATCCATGTATATTCATTTTAATGAGATGGTTGGTGTTGTCTTTTTGAGAGCTAAGTCGTAGTATTTGAGTTGATGTTGCTCAGTTCGATTTTTAAGGCCCCTACTACTTGAAGTTTATTTCTGTATTTTATTATCTACATAAGAGTAGAAAAGTTTTTTTTCACACAGATATTCCGATACTTCCTAAATAAGATGTTTCCTTAATAAAATTATAAATTTGGCCAAAACTTGTTGCTATTAGATTATTACGATATTATAATTTTTATTTTTTTCCAAGGGATTAGCGGAGAATCCTCCTCCGTAGGGATACCCTGGTTCAGAATATCATTACGATTTTTTTTTATATTTGGCAAATTATTGCAATACGAGTAAGTAGCATCAATTAGAAAGACACTTAAGTTTCTTAAATGCTGTCATCATTTTCTTCAGCGCTCATCTATTTCTCTTCTTTTTTTCACAGTTCACTGTTAGGCGCAGGCGGATGTTTACATTTCTGGAGGAACCGATACGGTGATGGAACCATCAGAAAACAATTTTAAACATACCACAAAGACCGGTAACGCTTCTGTAATACCTAGGGCGTTGCAGATGTCTAATGGGCGGTGATGATTGCTTTCCATCAGGCGACATGCATGCTCGTTTGCTTGCTTGGTTCCTATCTCATAAACAGAATTGATGGTACTTTTATAGACTGATATCAGATGTTGAATATTGTAAAATTTAAACATTGATAAAAATGATGCCTTTAAAACATAGCAAGTAAAAAAATAACAAAGATAGTCTATCGCGAGATTATAGAGAGAGTTACAGATTTATGCTTCACTTAGGTGCCCGAAAATAATTGGATCGCGATCGAAAAATAAATTGGCAACCACCGCGCGCCCGACCCGACCGTTACAAATAACTGTAACAATTTGTTACTGGAGAGCATCAGAAATTTTCCGTTTTCTTTAAAAAATAACTTATACATTTAAAGAAACAAGAAATGAACGTAAATCATCAACATTATGTTTTGGTTCAATATTATTGTAACATAGTATTTATTATATTCCTTGAAATAGGCCGTCTAGTTAGCATACTGAAGTGACAAACGGACTGGTGACGTTCATGGGAGACTCGTCAACCGCTGAAATAGACGGACTGGAGTGGGAATCTTGGCAAAAGTAGATCTTAGCAGTGCCGTTGGTAGAGACTCTTAAGACCGTTGGAGTTTGTGTAGGTGTTTTTTGCCAGCATGGTACTTCCCCGGACAACCCCACCCATTCATGCTACATAAAATAAAATTGATAGAAAAATTTGATATTTTGAAATTATTTGTCAAAAATTCTCATTCAGGTATGGTTCTATCACAAAAACTTTTTTTCATGGTATATGAAGGCAAACGAGCAGGCGTGTCACCTGATGTAAAGCAATCATCGCCGCCCATAAACTTCCGCAGTACCATAGGCAGTGTAGAAGCGTTGCCGACCTTTAATGGGAGAGAGGAAGGGAAGGAGAGGAGGAGGAGGAGGAAGAAGGGGTTGTACCTTCCGCAACTCAGCCGCTCATCGGATGAAGCGCGGTACCTAAGCTACCATTAAGATGCTGGTTTTCTGCGGGACTGTGGTGCTTCCCCGGACGAGTCGGCCGATTCATGCTACAGACAAGTAATATGCACTTCTTGACAAAGTATTCGTCTCTACCACTAAATACTATTATCAAATGTAAAAAGAAATTCTCTTTTGGAAAACACTTTTTTAATAAAAATAAGCAAGAAACCATTTTGGGTAAAGTGAACAGTGAGTTATAGATAGACTAGACACTACAACAAGTTACTGAATACACGTTAAAATAACAAGCGGATGTCGATGGATTATATTAAGAGGATTATCGAATATAACAAGTATCTTGGATCAAATGAGCGTCCCTTTTTATCGCTTCGTCGCTTTTTCGATAAAATTCCTTTGATCATTACACGACACGTGTAAGCGCTCTAGCATTGGCGTAGAATTACAATGAGAGGAGGAAATAATTTATGGGGAGTTAGATATTATGGGGGCGGTGTGGTGGGTATCGAATTGTTTTAATCTCCTTTAGGATAGGTGTGTGTAATATTGGCGTGCTAACTTCTTCTTATACGTTCTCTTTTCTTCTTTTGTTTCTTCCCTCAATCCCAGGAATCGAGATCTGAATGGTAGGTGACGCTGTTATGATGTGAATTGTTCGACGGCAGTCATTCATCTCACGCGTGTACATGCTATATGTAGCTTAGTTATCTGTAGCATGGCAGTCATGGCGTCGGCCTTCGGTCATGAGGTCTTTGCTTATCTATCCTTAACAGAGGAATGTCACGATTAAGTTTTTTTATAAAAAAATTTCCGCCAATGTACGACTGACCAAAGAAGACAGTTTTTCACAATTCAGGATATTAGGCGTACTTTTGTTAGGAGCCTCTTGTAGTTTAGCGAACTAATGGGTACTTTTTCCTGTTTCTCTAGCATTAGACATAAAAGAGAACATGCATGATTAAAAGAAAAGACATCGCCATTCGTACCGCTAATTGACACTGATATGTTTCACTGGTTTTTATAGAAGAGGGAAGAAAACAGAATTAATGGTTCTCTAATGATAACGTATGTAACATAACAGTGCCCTGTGTCTGGAACACTTAGTTTTAAAAAGTGGTGAAGCGTGATGGGAAATGGAACATAGGATCAAAGAAAGGCATTGGAAAAGGAACAGGTAATATTCACTTAGTTATTGAAGCTTCTTTTCTTCGGAACTCGGACTCTACGGACGACAACCGAAAAGCTTTTCGGTTGTCTTCCGTAGAGTCTACTATACCTGTTGGGGCGAGACACGTGTCGTTTACAAGATGGAAAAGCGGTAATGTGTGTTTGGTGTTGTGTGTAGTGGTTGGTGGGTGGAGAATTGATGGCTGATTTTCGGCAAGTTTTTGGTTTAAGTTCCAAATAAATCCACTTCATCCAGCACAAAAAACACACATTATTAATTTTCTGTTATTGTTTGCTTGTCGCGGATCTTAGCTAAGTAGAACTTTTGACTGCCCACATAGTGATGGATTTCCGCAAAGTAACGCCCGACTCCATTAATAATCTTCTTTTTTATATCAACGGAAAACGAAATTAATAATGCGGCGTCACATTTTTTATAAACTATCATAAAATATCTTAAATTTTTAATATCAGACTTTCTATAAAATTTCAGTTTAAG
This sequence comes from Baronia brevicornis, assembly GCA_031353405.1. Classification (NCBI taxonomy): domain Eukaryota; kingdom Metazoa; phylum Arthropoda; class Insecta; order Lepidoptera; family Papilionidae; genus Baronia; species Baronia brevicornis. Next base: position 445,344 of record JASFAT010001437.1, read on the forward strand.
ATTTTTGTTTAATATATCGCCTTTTACATTACGGGTTTGGACTCACTGGTACGATATGATTTATTTGGCGTCGTGCAATAAAATGCTATTGCGAAAGACATTGCCAACATAAATAATCCTACAGCCGTAAAGTGACAGGCAGTTGGTCGTAACTTTTCATAGTTAATAACCTCAATACAGCGGTCAGTACACATATATTCAATAAATATAATAGTGGTAAGAAAAAATAAATATTAAAGATTAGAACGAATAAAATCTTAATTATTCTCTATCGTTATTTCGATTTATGAAAGTGTTTAGGGTACAAATAAAGAAATGACAATTATGTTTTTGCAACGTTAACTTACTAGTATGTTATATATTCATAGTGGTAGAGTCACGCAGAATAATACTTTGTCAAGAATAGCATAATACTTGTCTGTAGCATGAATAGTCCAGCTCGCCCAGGGAAGTACCACACTCCCGCAGAAAACCGGCGTCTGAGTGGTAACTTAGCTACCGCGCTTCGTTGAGTGGCTGAGTTCCAGTCGCCCAAAACCCTCCCACTCCCACTCCCATAATGACACTTTCCTTGAAGGTCGGCAATGCTTCCGCGCTGCCTTTGGCACTGCAAATGTCTATGAACAGCATGTATTGATTTCCATCAGGTGACACGTCTGCTCGTTTGCCTTCCTATCCCATATAAAAAAGTTATAATATGACTAAACTGCTTCTTAACCATTCCAACTAAAAAGTGTTTACACTAGAAAAATATTCGACGTAAAAAAGCGAAAACGATGTAAATGACACAGATGTCAAAAAAAATTATTGTATATTCGGATCAGCAAAAATGCTTCGAATGGTCTAAGTCTCACAGCTCTACGTCCAATAAAAAGTGTTCAGACCCAATATTTTGTAGAAATTTTAAAATTTTGGTGGCAACTTTTCATTTTGCTACCACTTCGTGGTGGCGCACCATATCATGTGCCCCAAACGTAGAAACGAATCGGAGAACCTCATCTCTTCTCCAACTTTACGATCGGCCCTTGTTAGGGACAGCGCCGTTGGAACTGCAGTAACATGTGTCACCGTTTCCCATAGAGTCTACAAATAGCGTAGAATGGTTAATTAAAAATAAAAAAAAGTAAAATATGACTCATATCAATAACTCAACAATAGAATCCAACTATAGACCGTAATAATCGATTGCATTCTTTCCAATTGAGCTGTTGTTGTTTTTGCTCGTTATCTAATTGTTTTTTTTTTGAAATTGTAGTTAAGGTTGAAAACCTAAATCTATTATCGGACCTCCTAATAAATATTAAAACTTTTTTGACTTTTACTAAGTAAGAAACATTTTGTAATACCGATTTTACACTGTATTAATAAATTAATATAAATTTTTGCGCTAAGTTTAATTTATTTTTATTATTACAATTAATCTTATATTTTTAATGTCAAACTCATTTTTTTTTATTTCTTTTTGAAATATAAGATATTGTTTTTATTGTGTTCACGTCAATAACATGTAGATATAGAATATAGATGTCGGTACTGCTACACATGGACTTTGTTTATATCGCGGTCGTTGTCGTCGGTGTCGTTATTGTGTAGAGGTGGCGTGACCTAAGTGTATAACCAAATAAAATTAATCTGTACCGTGGCGACAAATTCTATTTCTATAACGACATATAGACAGATCTGAAGAATGTACAGTGTGTGAAGATCCTGAAGATTTCAACATATAAAACTTTGAACTACGAATTGTATAAAGTGGATTTAAAGGCAAATAATTTAGTTAAAGGCAAACTAAACCAAGTAGGTATAACAGTTGACGAAAAAAAATTGTGCGTGCAAGCCTTCATTTAACCCGTTAAAATAACAACCTAGCACGAGTTTTTATTGCTAATCCCCTTGCACGCAACCCGAGTTAACTGAATAGAATTTATCCTCGCATGTAGCTTTATGTTAAGTGTTGCTTACTAGAAATGTGATTACAACAAAAAGCGAGCGCTAAACATAAATGGGTTATTTAAATTACAAAATTACTCGCATGCAACTATGTTCTACTTATCGCAAAGTTATTTAAAATGTGCAACTTCATGCATAATCAACCCAACGTTAAAAATGATGACCAACTATGAAAAGGCGGTCAATATTTTTTCAATGCATTTTAATATTGTAAACCTTTTTGTCTACAGAATTTATAGTTTCATCAACATTGCTTAGTAAAACAACTTTAATAATGTTAGCATGAAACTATTTGTAACAAATATCTCAAGATTATACAAACGTTATGTTTCTGTAAACACTTTTTGTCTGTTCGTGAATGGACCTTAGCCATGGCGTTGGGCGGAAGAAAATAAGCGTGCGTTTATAATAGGACCGCATAAATGAGTCCTGGCCCGTGCGGTACAGTGGCGCGGGGATATGACGTCAAAGAGGATAGAGGGATGAGCGGGCAGGTCTGACAACCGCTCTTCACTCGATCCCTTTTATGGTTTTTCCTCCATACCGATAACAATAATGTTTAATATTTAGTGATCATATTTAATTTAACAAATATATACTCATTTTTAATTATTTTATTTCACCATACCAATTTTTATTATATTCATTTTTAACTATTTATTCCACCAAGCCAATACTTAACTTTTATCGGTTGCTAGATTTTTATACGTGATTCTCGCTAGGTTGTAGCTACAGAAACAGTTTTCATTGACATTATTCATTTTTGGGCTCAATATATTAAAAAAATTAATTGGAAAAGGCAATGAAACATAACTGGATATGTCAACTGTCTGTGACGGATATTTGACTAATAAGGCAATAGTGCCTGCATTTCACACAGAGCGAGTTTCAACATGTCTCCTCTTGTCACTTCCCACGTGACTTACGACCGCACCTACTTTTGTCACGTGGGAGGTGACTTACGACTGACAAGGGTCAAATGCTCATTTCTAAATATTTATTCTACCAATACGTACATACTTAAATTAAAAGTTTATGGCTATTCCATCATAATGACAGATACTCTTATTTTGAGGGTAATAAATGTCCAGCAGTGAACTATTTATTATGAGTATATGGATTGAGTGAATTTAAATGTAAACGAATAAAATGTGTCCAAAATACAATAGATCTTTATGATGTTACACTAAACTTTACATTACTATTACACAAGGTGTTGGTGTCACCTTTGGTATATGTAAATACATATAAATGTATATGGTTTTAGAATTAATTGTGAATGTTATACTATCTGCTGAAAGGTTACACTATATGTTTACTTTGATCTCGGCTGTCAAGTTAGAGGCGCTGTAATTGGATCTGATTCCATTATCAGATTAGAAGTAAACACAAGTAAGCCATAACAGTTTGTATTTGTAGTACAAATTATCAATACAATACGACGAACCAACAGCAATACGGTGAAGGGTCCATCAACGGATGCATTAGCATAGGTATGCGTCTACAATAGACAATCACACAATCCAATTTAGTTAAAAGCAAACATCATGGGCGTGCTTTGCCGTTCACTGCAATATTATTTCTCATACATATTGATGTGCATACGCGACCCACTTCTAATTTGATTTACAGTATCCTCTAATTCAAAACGGTTTTGTATATTCCAGTTTATTTCATTAATTTTTTTTAAGTAATTGGCCCATAACTTATTGTGACATACATGCAACGTAGGCTTAAAACATTGAAATTATCCATATAATTTATGATTATTAATGGAGTCAGGCGTTACTTTGCGGAAATCCATCACTATGTGGTTTTTCAAAAGTTTTACTTAGCTAAGATCCGCGACAAGCAAACAATAACAGTAAATTAATAATGTGTGTTTTCCTGCTGGATGAAGTGGATTTATTTGGAACTTAAACCAAAAACTTACCGAAAAACGGCCAGCAACTCTCCACCCACCAACCACTATACACAACACCAAACACACATTACCATTTTTCCACCTTGTAAACGACACATGTTTCGCCCCAACATGAGGCATCTTCAGGTATAGCAGACTCTACGGAAGACAACTGAAAACTCTCCCGGAGATGTATGTATTTATTGAACTGGAATCTTAGATTTTAAGTTTAGAAAGAAGAATAGAACTGAATTAAAAACTGTTAATAAAATAAAAATATTAAGTAAAAGTAACAGAAGTAGTACAGTCCATAAATTCCCTTAGTCATTGGCGACCACTTACCAGAATACCTACCGACTGAGGAAATACATTAAAGCACCCTTACTGTTTGTGCAAACAGCGAAGACACTTGTCCCAACCTTCCTCGATCCGATAAAACGAATGATTGATAAAGAGGAGATAATAATTGAGGAGGGTTCGGCTGCAGTCTTAAAATGAATGGGACGTGCAAAAACAATCACTGAGAAGAAACTAATGATTTTATTTCTTACATTGGATAATGCGCATTATAAATCCGGTAGTTATCTCTATAGCAGCAAAGAGAAGACATAAACAGAACTTAGAAACCACGAGTGTATTCTAGTAATCAATTTATGCCTTGAACGAATCACTTTTGTTTACTTACGCTCACGTTGTACACCTCAGCAACGTTTTAACATGTTTTTTTATTTAATTCATGTTTTTTTTTTGTTAAACACAACATGAGTAAGTAAAGGTTACAAATGCTTTAATTAAAAGAAACATTCCAAGGGTTATTGAAACAAAACATCTCTTTCATGCATATTGTATTATTATATCCTTCTGTAAGATTTTAGAATACTAGTATGAATGTAAAACAAATTTGAATGTAATGAGCAACTTACTAGTAGTATATTTGTACTTGTCAAATCAACATCTATGTGACTATGGATTTCATGATCAGTTAATCAAAAAATATTCCTTTAATTTACTTCTATAGTTATTGGAATGGAAGTTAAAGGCAAAATTTAAGGGCTCAATTCATAAATAACATGTTTACTCAATAAAGTTTACTAATCTTCTACTAATATCTTTCAGAACATCTGATAAGAGTATAAGGTAAGATTCGATTGTCCCGCTTTTATCTCTCTAGTTGAAGTATCTTCGTAAATTACTATTGAATTTGAATTAGTTTGTACAAGGTTAAACTCGAGCGATCTTGTAAGGAATTGCTATGAGATGAGCAAATGTTTGGATCAGTTATATAATTTATTGATTAAAATGGTATCGAGATTGTTACTAATATTATAAATTGTGCAAAGGTTTTATTACATTGCATTGTTTGCATGACATTGTTTGCAGCATAATAGTATGGCACATACAAGAAATAATCTTTTACTTTATATAATGTTTTGTTATGTTGTCTAAATAATGTAAATAGTGCATGCTTTTCTCCTCCCTTTTCCTTCTGTCCCCTTTACTTGTCTTCTGTTTCATCATTTCCTTTTTTAAAGACAGGTAACGCATATATAAACAAATTATTACAAGGAGATGAAAAGGTAATATTGTGTATATTAACTTTTTTTGGAGTGACGTCGTTTTTTAAGGCGACCGAAAAAGCTAGCGTTTTAACGACTTATGTTCACTTTATCAGTAATTCTTATATATAATCCTTGTTTCAAAGTAGTGATTAAAATTGAAAACCTAATTTTAGTTCCCCAACCCCTATATCTAAAATCAAGACTACGAAGCGTTTTTGATTTCTTTATTATTATTATTTTCTTAATAATGGAATATAAAATCATTATCCGCTATCAAAACAAGGAAGGAAGGAAGGAAAGAGGAGATATTACATTTTTATTTTATGCATACTTAAGCAGCATTGTTATGCGCAAAGTTATATAATACTTTTATTGAAACGTTATAGATAAGTTATGTAATTTCCGTGAAATTTCATTAAATATAGTTCAAGTACACCATTGAAGACAAATAGAATAGATACGCGAGTTGAGAGTATTCCACTTGACTTGGAAACTTTTGGTAAAATGTACATAAAAATAGCAAAACGTGACTATATCGGCTTATTGGGAGGAATCTGATGATTTGTTGCGACTTTATTTAGGTTGCTTCTCTATTTTTATTGGCAAACAAGCAATCGAGTCACCAGATTTTAAGCAACCATCGCCGCTCAAGAACTGCAAGACTAAGAACATTGCACATGAGTTTCCTACCTTAGCGTGAGGATGTAAATAGTATGAGGGGAAGAAGGAAGCAATAGGGGAGAAGAAAATAAAGGAAGGGGAAAGGAATCGGGATCCGAAAGCCTGCACTCACCATGCGAAACGTGTGATATTGTATTTCTTGAGGGTATGTGTACTTTCCCTGGTCGAGTCGAGTTTTCATGTGTGAAAAAACTGTTGTGAAGAACTGTCATTCTCAGTGCCCTTAGAACTGCAAATATTTATGGGCGACACTAGTTATAGGAGGGAAAACGATCAAGTTTATCGCCTGGTAGAAAGCAATCAACGCCGATTGACTGCTTTCCACAAGGAATTCCGCGAAACCGTAGGTATTATGGAAGCGTTGCCGACCTTTAAGGTAAGTGTAGGCTTGTTTTTGGTTGTTTATCACTAGGTTACCTGGTTGCTCGTTTACCCTTCCCTTCAATTAAAATGTTTAATTACTCTTAGTATACCAGTTAATAGTATTAAGAATATGTAATAAAAGTAAATTCGGAAATATATGTACTGAAAATCGGCTGGCTTGCATTTTGTTTACTATTGAGTAAAATTAAATTAAGGTAATGAATGCCATGAATAACCACGGCTCGTGTAAGCCAATTGGAATCAAAGAGAATTCGTTAATCAACATAACCGTAAATGAAAACTAATAACGACGCTCTATTTATAATGAAGGAAAATGAAAAACATTTACTAACACAACTCATCAAATACACAGCGGCTTATGCACAAATGGATTAACCCATGCATTGCCATATGTTTATAAAGAATTGGCGAAATGGACACGAACTTATCAGGTTGAAAGCAAATATAAAATGAACCGTTGGCATTTCCAATACATTTTTGACTCATTTCAATTTACATATTCATGTTACCAAAGTATTTTTCCTTTTATCGTTTTCTTTCATTTTAGCCGTAAAATAGTACGTACATATCTCATGGCGTAATTGTAATCTATTCACCCACAGACATTTTGAAAATCCAAAGAGATGGATTTTTTATGTAGCAGAATTTAGCTGCAAGCGACATTTTGTCAAAAATTGTTCAAAATATCTTTGTTTTTTTTGGGAAATTTTATTCCTTAATGGGCCTGCTTATCCGTTAAATCAGCACACTCTTGCAGAATACCAACTTCTAGTTAATCGCAAACCCAATCCACCTCTCCTTCCTTAAAAGCTTCTCCCTCCTCAGGACAGGCAATGCGTCTGTTATGCTTTAAATTCAAAGTATACTTCGATACTTAGTGCTTATAAGAGTTGAAGTAAGGGTTGAATAATACAAAATGAAGAAGTAAATTATAATTACATTCAAAGAGGTACAAATGAATGAGTAAATAATAGGCTGTTAGTTTGTCTATATATTGAGTTAGCGGTAACTTTTGTGTAAAGATTAACATATCAAGACAAAACATTTTAAACTGAGTCTCGTATAACAATAATAGAGCAAGCAGAAGCTAAAATTTATTAGTTTTGTGTAGTATGCAGATGTCTCTGTTAGAGGAAGAGTGTTAAAATGAAAGTTACGTTGTGACGAGGGTCGGCGTGGGAACGCTGTCATTGTGTTAACAAATCTCTGATATATAAATACATATTATATTTATATACTGTTTACATTGTTTTGTTTATAACCAGAGCCTCCTCTTCTCTATGTTAAATCAATAAGTAATTTAATCTTTCTTTTTTATAAGACTAGCTTATATTTTCACAGACATGAAACAGATTTTTTATAAGATTATTTGATGTTAGTATAATAGAATTTTTGTTAACCATTCAAACTAAGATAATAGTTTTTGAGCTAGAAAAACATGGTTGATGTCAAATCCCTCATGTTATATCATTAACATGTTATAATCGAACGCATTACCTTACATTGAAAGAGCAATCTTCAGCAAATGAGCTTAAATCTAACTTAATATTTTGCAAAAATAACAATTTGCAGACGGCGATGAATTGGCTCAGTGGCGGGGCCAAATATAAAATAAATATCAATTTTGAGTCCACAGCATTAGTAGTTACTTTCATAAATGCTTGTTGTGATACATGAGTACAGATACACACCGAAGTCTATTTAAGTTGCACTATACTCAAATGTTTCTGTACAAAAACATCTGTGTATTGTGCAACTAATGCTAGCTTTTTAATTATGTACCATTTACTTCTGGCCAGTGTTTTATTTCTTTGCTTTAAACCACGATACTGATAAGAAGACTACGAACGAAGCTCGATATGATCTAGCACGCAATACTTAAGTCAGCGGATTGGCTGAGTAGACGCTCCTTGTTCGTTGAGATGGTTTCTGATAATCTAAGCGTTAGCCACAAACAAGGGGGGCTCATGCATATTAATGAATCATCTACACTGCTTAATATATTGAGCGTGTTGTCCGTTCTTACCAGGAATTTCATTTACACTTATGAAAGCAATGTTATTAAGAAGTTTGGAAAAAAGCTTTAAATTTTGGGAATTTATACAATAAGTAATTCATAGGAAATTCGACAATTTAGGGTTACATCGTAAGCAATTTATTCGTTTATTATTTATGGTTAACTCATGTTTATATACACTTATATATTTTTGCTTATGATACTAATGAAATTGCCTTTTTAACACTGTGTCCATCCTATGGTTGTCAGGAAGAAATCGCTATTAGCGAGAAAACCGGCGTCTGAGTGGTAGCTTAGTTACAGCGCTTCATCCGGAGAGCGGTTGAGTTCCGGAGGCTCAAACCTCCTCCACCCTCCCTAATGACACTTTCCTTAAAGGTCGGCAACGCTTCCGTACTGCTTATGGTACTGCAGATATCTATGGGCAGTGTTGATTGTTTTCCATCAAGTGACACGCCTGCTCGTTTGCCTTCCTATCCCATAAAAAAAACGTACTGTGGGACGTCCCTTGGTCAGATGGAGTAATGATCTGCGTATGGTGGCTAGCGGAAACTGAATGCGTGAAGCCGATCTATCGGACGTACTAAGAGGCACGTCTTGGGTAAGGCATATTTCCAGCAGTGGACTGGCACATGCAGTTGATAATGAGGATAATAAGCAATGTTTGTGTATAACTGAACGGTTTTTCCGAATAATGATTAAATGTATACATACTTGTTAAACTGATCTCGAAATTTACAGTTCTTTGCTGTTATAGATTTAAAAAAAATATTTATCATCATTCGAAAGCGCATCAAAGCATTTGAATCAAAAGCCGCAACCATTAGCCACGAAAGTGGATCATTACTCACTACACTATATATGTCGCTTTATATATACTTATATTGATATACGTAGTTAAAACAGAGAAAAAATCTTTTTATAGTTTTTCTTATTTTATTTACATTATGGGTTGCAAAACAAAAACAATTCACATGAAATTCCTCGTTTCTTTTTAAGATAATAAGATTTGAGTACTCATATATACGATTTTAGTTCGAGTCACAGTTAATACAATAGAAATCTATGATTATTTTTTCGAATCAAAACTTGAGATAAGCAAACCTTAATCACATTAAATGATAATATGGTGCACAATGAGAAATATTTCCTGTTTATATAATAAGTGAAACAATCCAACAGTCGGACTAGTAACATTTTATAGTAAATAAAATAATATAATTGATAACTCAAATGTACTTCGCTGGCTCTCTGCCAATCCATTTAGCCAACTGCTGTATTCCGCCAGAGGCCATTTTGAAATTGAATTATCAGCGAAATAATAAAACATTGAATTTAAAAGAGAATAATCTGAATATTCTCCGTAAAAACTTTGCTTATATAGATTGATTATTTTCAATTGTCAGCTTTATTATAAACACGGCACGACTAAAATCACTGTTACTATCACAATCAGACAGTGGTAGCCCCTGTTGGGTGAGCCCCCCTGAGCCTCACCTGAAATGCGCCTCACCTAGCTTGATCTGTGACTTCACGTATCTCTTTGAAAATAGTCGCCTTGCCAACGCTACGCAACTAATATTTAAGAACTTTTGAATTCTACGTCTCGACTTTGCATGCGCTCGACTTTTTAAATAGACATAGGCAATGAATAGGTCCTTTTTCCATACGCTTTTAAATATTAATTTTTTTTTGTATTATATGAGAATTTTTTATGATATAGGAAAGCAAACGAGCAGGCGTCTCACCTGATGAAAAGCAATTAATGCTGCCCATAACATCATAAACATTCGCAGTGCCATAGGCAGTTTAGAAGCATTGCCAGCCTTTAAGGAAAGTGTCATTATGGGAGGGAGGGGGTTGGGCCTCTGTAACTCAACCGCTCACCGGACGAAGCGTAGTAGCTAAGCTATCACTCAGACGCCGGTTTTCGGAGGGAGTGTGGCACTTCCCTGGTCGAGCCGGTCCATTTATGCTACAGACTAATAATATGCCATTCCTTACAAAGTATTCGTCTGCAGAGTGGCTCTACCACTACATACACAAACATTTTTTATTTCTGCTCATATCAATGCAAGTTTTGGTTATGGAAATGTAGTGTATTAATCTTAAATTCGTAATTTGTGTATGTGCAAAAAGTATAGGAAATCTCATAATTAAACAGGATCGCAACAATGAAAAGACGCGATCGTAATAGACTTTAACGAAACAGAAAAGGTAAAGAAATAAAGACAAAATGTACATAACACAGGGTGTCGCGACGAATAATTACTCGAAGATTTAAAAGGAAGCGAGAAACGCAGAACATTATAAGGATGGACAGCTTTTTAAACCTGAACAGAATGCAGTTGTCTAATACCACTTCTAGCAACTGAGTGCGATATTTGCGAAGCACATGCTGACGGTTTGTTAACATACTAAAAAGCTAGACAGCATGTTGTACCTAATCTCCACTGGAACTTAATCCGCAAAAGCGTAAGCTGCAAAGTAAATCGATCTGATTTCCGACTATTGTGATGCAACATTTGCGGACTACATGCTCTTTATTCAGTGAGAGATTTCCTACAAATCTAAGCTTTAACCGCAAACAAGCGAGGCTCATACATATTCATGTTTTATCTACATTACACGTCGCGAAGTAATGCTTGTCGCTTTAATGTGTTTGTTAGAATTTTCCTTCCACGCGTAGATGTTGTGTAAGTAGTTTCGTTGTATTTTACGAGCAGGTGGAGCTTTTGTAAGTGCTTTACAAAACCTGAGCACACCACGAGGAAATATAACTATGTATTAATGTCTGCAACAAGCTATTGTGCTCCTGGTGTTATCATATTTGCGTATTATGCTTTCTTTTCATCTCATATTACCATTATATCCACTTGAAAGCAGACAGACACTTATTGTGTATTTAGTTTGTTGGTACAAAATTACTTTGAATTTGCTTTAATATGGTTTATCTTTCTCTTTTCTTTAAGGACTTTTCTCCACTGGACATCACCAGACTGGACTGCCTCCTTCAAAATTGAGGGTGATATTGTAATTGCTTCGCGGGCTGGTTGAGGAACTCACATTAGTTTTATATATAAAAACCACATACGTTACTTCAAGAGACTATAAATCTCAAGTGAGGTTAAGTAAAGATCGAAAAAAGATGTTAAAGGACACAAATAATAATCCCTCTACCCAAGTCGAGGTATGGATCGCATATATGAGGCCCTTGGATCTCTATTGGCAATACATCTTTTATCGTTTCAACGGAGTCTCGGGATTGAGAAGCATCTTTCTCCGCTGAGTTATCGACGTCGTTTTTGTGTCCGTCTATAACCTGCTTGCCTGAGACTATAAAAATTAAAAATGCATTAGGTGCTTTAAAAATGGATAAGACACAATAATAATGTTGTTTTATACAATGCTAGGAAGATTTTTTTTTAATATAAATTCACGCCTATCCGCCGCAGGGATTGGCAAAGACCACAGAGCTTCATCCACTACCATTCATCGTAGCAAAACGGCTCTCCATTGGTCGCTTCTCGCCCTCATGAGAATTAGGACGTGAAGGGTGGCGAACCACGTCACCATCATTTTCAACAAATTAGATATATTAAATTCGTCTTACTGAATCCCACGAGCCGCAAGGGAGGATGGAGGTCGGCCCCAGCAGAGTCCTGCATGCTGAGGTAAGGCACCATAGTACCCGGGGGAGCCCGATTCCGGGACGGTCGGCACGCTTGCGACTAAGCTCGCCCTTAGCCACGCATCCTTTGACACGGCAGACCGTAGATTGGCGGAGAGGAAGGGAAAGGATAGAGAAGAAAGGAAAGGGCAGGAACGGAAATGCGGATTGATAAATATTTATAAATCCAGACATATATTTATTCCGATGCGAGGATCGAACCCGCGACCATAGACTCCGTGGGCGGAGGACCCCGGCATTGGGCCAATCGGTCGTCGATTCTGATACAAAAATAAATGGCAGTTCCTGATTTCCAGCAAGTTGTTTGATTATTTCGCAACCATTTTTAGAGTTCCAATAAAATAAAATAATAATGTAAATCAAATGCATCGTTGATGTGATAATAGATAAATTTTAATGAAAATAAAAACAATTGGCGAGAATAATGCAAGTCAATATTTGCTTCGGTGTGATGATCAAATGAAATGTGCACAAAACAGCCGTACCATTCAACATTCACCCTACGCTGCACGATATATTGAATGGCTCGTGTATTCCATTCAATCTGCAATACAGATTGAATTAGACGGTTCTGCGAATTGAATCTGTACGGAGATTACATATGTAGATAAATGCGAATGTGAAAAATGAGAATAATATTGCTTCAAAACGCTGAACGCTTTTGCTTTTAACGAAATTGGATCGCTTGATTGTCCGTTGTAGATGCACTATTTTTGTATCAACTTGCAGGGCATCGAACGAAATATTACGTTGGCGTTTTGTTATAGTAAGTACTGTAAATATTCAGGCACCTGTTTTGATATTACAATTGCATGTAAGCACTAAGGTTGTCACCACACGAGTTTCCGGTAAATTTAGAAATATTTATTTATTTTATTTAATACTTTATTGTTCATAAAACACAACATACAAGAATTTAAAGGAAAGAAGATGTACAAGGGCGAGCTTAACTCAAAATTGAGTGTTCTTCCGGCAAACCCAAGAGTGAAAGAGAGATAAGATAAGCTGTGAGGATAGAAATAAGTATATAAGAACAAAATATAATAATAATATGTTATATAATACTATATAAATAAGAGGATGCATATATATAATATACACATAAATATATACATATATAAATATTTTATACTGAAAGGAATTGTTCTTTGACTCTTCTCTTAAATACATCCAGTGAGAGTATTAATGGAGTCAGGCGTTACTTTGCGGAAATCCATCACTATATGGACAGTCAAAAGTTTTACTTAGCTAAGATCCGCGACAAGCAAAACAATAACAGAAAATTAATAATGTGTGTCTTTCCGTTGAGTTTAGTGGATTTATTTGGAACTTAAACCAAAAACTTACCGAAAATCGGCCATCAACTCTCCACCCACCAACCACTATACACAACGCCAAACACACACTATCACTTTTCCATCTTGTAAACGACACGTGTTTCGCCCCAACACGAGGTATCTTCAGGTATAGGAGACTCTACGGAAGACAACCGAAAAGTGGTTTATTAGTGGTTACTTTTGACTGTCCATATATCCAGTGAGAGGCTATCACGTATAGTATGTGGGATAGAGTTTCACATGTACAGTGAATGAGCCACCGTTATTGTGTAATAATGTATTTTTGGGACTAGTAATGAATAAGTATGCAAATTCAGTTCTTCATAGAAGAAGCAAGTAGTTTAGTATTTATTTATATTCAGAGGTCGATTTTCTTTTATCTATTTAGTCATTCATGGAAGATCTATCGCCGCCTGGAGCGAGCATTAGCCGGCCAATTGGGAAAAGGCCACGAGGCATCATGATCAGTGGCATGCTCAGGCATCCAAGTCCAAGACACACTGAGACACACAGAAAGAAAGTAAGTGCGTATATGGCGATTTTATCCACTAGTTAGGTTCAGGCGTATATCCAGTAGTGTACAATCGTAGGCTGATGATGATAATTTAATAATAATTTTAAGATATACTTATTAAAAAATTCTAGTCAAGTGTCATATGTTTTTATACATTCTTAATTTCATATAAAACTTATTAAATACATATAAGTTTTATATGAAATCGCAGGTAAATTGACAAGAACGATTTTATTCTTGCGTACATTTTCAATTACGTTACTGGGTAAGATTTTAAAGTTGGTAGTGACGTAAAACCGAGGGTCTCTGTTGTTGATTGCAAATTTAATTAAAATATCAAGTCAATGCAGAAAACCCTCCTTAATATTCCTTTTATGCACGAATCATGGTTGACTTCGATCGCTCATTTTAATTTTAAAGGACTTGTTGTATTAGTCCAGAGGTACGGCTGAATAAAGCTTGGCTTGATTTTAAACGCGTGTGGAAACTTGGTGAATAGGGGAAGATGTATTTTTCAGTAGATGGTTTAAAATAAGTGGTTTATCGTTTTAGTGGTGATTCGACTATGTAACAACAAAGTCTAAACTGTGTTTTTCGATATTTAATAATGTTAAATTAAAAAGTAAGAATGCTTCAGCTTAAGATGAGGGCTCATTTTTCCAACTTATTATCTTTTTAACACTGTGTCTATCCTATGGTTGTCTGGAAGAAATCACTTATAGTGATAAGACCACCATTTGTATATAAATATTACAATCAATAATTGTTTCACTTTGTTTTTGGTGTACAATAAAGAATATATTTATCTATCTATTTATACGTCACGGGCTAGTGTTAAAAAAGATTCTATGGTGTTATTTTTTGTATTTGTTTGATATTATGTCTATATATATATATAAGCATGATACAATTGTATAATTTTGTTTTTGGTGTACAAAAAAGAATATACATTGTTTTGTTTCGTTTACTAATTACTATTCAAAAAATATTTTATATTCTTTATATGGAATGAAACAGATTTTCTTTTAAAATTCTAAGTAATAATCTTAATATTATTCTTATTTGTAGACAAAAGCAATTTTATTTATTTAACCTAAGACATATATGTATGTACAATGAAATGATTTAAAAGCCCAATTTAGACGTACTTATATATTTCAACTCACGAGTTTAGCTGTAAAGCAATTATCCTTTCATATCTTAACAACAAGGGCCCTTACTACGAATTGCAAATTCAATTAAAATATCCAGTTAGGTAGTGAAAGTGGCCTCTTGAATGTTCAAGTTATGGCAACGTTTTTAGTTTTGTGCCCACCCGGTAGAGTGGGAACACTACAATTCGTTTTAATTTTTACGTTTCAACCCCAACACGCTTCGCTGAGCGTGAGTTAGACGGGAATTTAAACTAAAACTTTTATGAGCGAAGTGGATACAGACTAGCGAAAGGAACCTAAAAGAAAACGTAGTCTCGCTGGTTTTAATAAAAATATACACATATTTCGCAATTCTTATTAGTTCTTGTAATGACTTATTGGCGTGTTTAAAAACTCTTATTTTGATTATAGTTACGTATAAATGTTTAGTTTTTAGTAAAAGTTTAACAAGGCTTTTTGGCTTTTTGAATGTCCATTATTCAAATTTAAGATTCATAGAACCTGACCAAAGAAACCATTTCTCTTGAAATATAATGACAATGTAATAATTTAGCTGTCTGCTTCACGATATGGACGACATTCCATTTCTTCAAGTGAAATCGCACAAGATTGAGACCAGTAGCGCGTTCTTATATTGAAGGCTTAGGGTTAATACGCAAGTATTCCTGCGATATGGAACGAGGTTATTATGGCATCAAATACCAGATGAGCAGCAGCGATTGTTTCATTAAAAAAACCTTTGTCAAACCTCAGTCTTATAGACATTCTACTACTATTTCGCTATGAGGTTATTCTGGACGAAGAAACGGCAGGAAGGTATTCCCTTTTTTTTTAATCGCCATGAATTAATTCACACACCTAAATTATTTTATGTATAGTCTAATGGACAAACAGGAAGAACTTTCGGTTGTATCCTCTTATTAAGTTAAGCATATGACTTAAGAAGCCTAACATTTCGCCTTATTCTATATTTTACTGGTTTGTAATATGCAAGTAAGGTATGGCATTTAAATTCCACATTTCTGCTGCATTTCCAAATATTTAAGGAAATAGTAGATGAAATTAATGAAGTTATATAATTCCACATTGAATCTAGAACTGAAACAGTGAAGATTACATATGTATGTAAATAAATATGAATAAGCAATAAGATTTCATCGGATTACTAGAGGCTGCTCGTTATTGCTTTCTACTAAATTGGATTGTGTGATTTTGTATTATAGAATAAGTTCGTG
Organism: Baronia brevicornis; assembly: GCA_031353405.1. Taxonomy (NCBI): domain Eukaryota; kingdom Metazoa; phylum Arthropoda; class Insecta; order Lepidoptera; family Papilionidae; genus Baronia; species Baronia brevicornis. Next base: position 461,769 of record JASFAT010001437.1, read on the forward strand.
AAATTCTCTTTGTTTCACATTTTCAATGGCTTTTATAATATTTATATGTAATAACGAATTCCAAAGTCATAAACTCTCTCGTTCTTTTTTCTACATTTTCGATATTTTTTATGATTTTACTTAAATGTTTTCTTCTTTTCCAGGTTACATGTTATACTATTGTAAATAGGATATTTTTATTACTTAAGATTTAAGTTATTACCTGTTAAAAAACCTTATCTTACCTAATCCTTATGTTCATTAGTCTAGTTCTCTCACAATTATTTTGTGAATAATTGTTAATATTTTAGTTTATTTAAATAATACAATGATCTGCTAAGAGTAAAAAATACTACTTATACTCTTTTTTTTTTAATAATAACTTTTATTAGGTGTACAAATAAGTTTCCGCAGTTTTTTATAAAAAATTAGGAATTTATTGTAAAGGAAAAGTACATTACGTTTTATTCAAAGTATTTTCCATCATTTGCCACTACTTTTCCCCATCTTTCTGGCAACATTCGGATACCCCGTCGAAAAAACTCTTCATCTTTTGACGCTATCCACAAATCTACCCAATTTTTGGTGTCTTCATATGATGTGAAGCGCTGCTCAGACAGACCATGTGCCATCGACCGGAACAGGTGATAATCAGAAGGGGCTAAGTCTGGTGAATACGGCGGGTGGGGTAAAACTTCCCAGTTGAGTGTTTCCAAGTATGTTTTTACCGGCGCCGCAACATGTGGACGAGCATTATCGTGTAAAAGAATAATTTTGTCGTGTCTGGAGTAGTAATGGGCGCGTTTTTCCTTAAGTGCCCGACTCAATCTCATCAATTGTGTTCGGTAGAGAGCTCCAGTAATGGTTTCGCTTGGTTTCAGCAATTCATAATACACGACACCAAGCTGATCCCACCAAATACACAGCATGAGTTTTTTTCCATGAATATTCGGCTTAGCTGTCGATGTTGATGGTTCGCCGGGCTTAACCCATGACTTTCTCTTCTTTGGATTATCGTAGTGAATCCATTTTTCGTCACCAGTGACTATACGATGCAAAAACTCTTTTTTTATTCCTGGCAAGCAGCATTTCACTCATGCATAATCGGCGTTCAACGTCTCTCGGCTTTAGTTCATATGGAACCCAATTTCCTTGTTTTTGAATCATTCCTAACGATTTTAAACGATGTGAAATTGCTTGTTGAGTCACTTGTAGAGTAAGTGCAAGTTCTTTTTGCGTTTGGGACGAATCTTCCTCCAATAGTACTTCTAATTCCATGTCTTCGTACACTTTCGGCCTTCCACTGCGTTCTTTGTCTTTAACGTCAAACTCACCGTTCTTAAACTTTTGAAACCATTCCTGACAACTTCTCTCACTTAAAGCAGCTTCACCATATGCTTCTAGAAGCAATCGATGCGCCTCAGCTGCAGATTTTTTCACATTAAAGAAGTAAATCAAAAGTTCCCGCAAATGATGCTTATTCGGAATAAAACTTGACATTTTTGCACGAAAAAAATTACGTGATGCTGATACGGAATCACTAGTACTTTAAGGTTATGGTGTTGCCAGATGACTAAACTTGGGATATTACGTTTTACATCTGACAATTTCTCCATAACCTTCTGGTGGGGCCATCTTTTGACAAACCGCGGAAACTTATTTGTACACCTAATAATTCATATTTTTTATCTTATGATTGTGTTTAACCATAGATAGTGATAACTTAGCTTAATATTATTAAAAACCATATATTTATTTATCATCACGATCAAGTTATGGTTGATCAGAAAGTTTATAAATTCAAAAAATAGAATCAATTCAAAAAATAAAATTTAAAACATTTAAAAAGATTTAGAAGTATGTTTTAAATAATACATAGTGTATAGTTTTATTGAAAATTGAAGTACCAGGAGCGCAAAAGGTCACAAGGAATAAAGTACATAGTCGTTCAAGAAAACGGACGTGTCGAAAGAGAGCTAAACTTAATCATTACGAAGACGTGACCGAAATGGTTACATTTCGCGCGATTTCTATTATCGAAACATCGTCCGGACACAAGTCTTTTGATAAATATTCTTGTTCTTCCGTTAAGAAAAGGGCTAAAATTATACTCACTGTAAATATATTAATAATTCTGAACTAGACAGGCAAAAATGCCATCCCAGTTAGTTCGCTTCGATAATTACGGAGAACCATTAGCGCTCGCATTACGCTCGTCTCATGTTCATCAGCTTGTGGTCGGAAGCTTCTGTGAACGAGGGCGTGTTTCGTTTTAAGCCCCTTAACATAAATATACATATATCTTTGTATTCTATTTGTAACACGTCTTTTAAGTGGTGTTGAATGTTAATGTAGCCAAAATTTACTCTGCGCGTTCGTGTATCACAACTTCTAGTTTAATGGAATAAATAATAAGAAATTATGTACAGATTTGTTATCTATCTCTTTGAGTACTATATCGAATCTTTTATGGCAAATGTCCTGAGCAATTGTTTAACCTCCAACCAGTTGCATAGTTCCACCATCGGACTACCCGCTGTAAAAATAAGTTTGTTTTAATTCCATCCAAACTATCCAGGTGTTGTTGGCAATCCACCGGTATGCGTCAATCGCAGTTATCTCACACGGACGGTGCATCTGTAAAATGATCTACCGTCTGCGGTGTTTCCGAATAAGTTCGACATACAGGTAGTCAAGAGACATGCGTATATGTTACGAAATGTGTGTGTATGTATATGTTTACGAAAAGCCGGCAAAGCGTTTGTGACGTGATCCAGTCTATGGGTGGCGGTTCCATCGGGTGACCCGCATACTCGTATGCCTGCTTCTTTATAAAAAATTATATTTCTATTCGTATATATACAAGAATACATTATTATAAAAATAATATATCCAAACTTTATTTGAATATAACTAGAATTTTTGTTAAAAATTCCAACTAAGCTAATAGTGCTTGTGCTTGGAAAATATGGTTAAAAACAAAAAATTGAACCTCGATTTCATATCGTAGGCGCAATCCTTATTAATTGACCAACAACTTTCCTTTTTCTAATACACTACCATAGTTCACCAATTTCGAAATTAGTGAACTATAGTAGTTAAATTTAAATGTGCTGGTTCCGAATGCACCTTAAAATGTATTTTTATCATACAACTTGCGGTATGCTAATAACATTTCAAAATGATCGCTAAACTCAGCAGTTAGCTTAGTTAACTTATGACTTTACGAGATTTAACGAAAGAATATGGTATGAATCTGTTTGTGTATAATCCAACGATATCGAAAAATGTCGTGCCTAATTGATAAAGGAGAATCGAGATGATTGCGTTTTGTTTGCTTTCGTCATACAATATCAATGGCATGATGTTTATTTAAATTAAAATCAACTACTACAACTAACAGGACATTTTTGTGATAATTTGTTTCTAAAACTTTATTTTATTCATATTTTAAAGATATTTTTTAATTTTGCACATAGCAGTATCGAAAAATTCTCAATATAACCGAGTTATTAATGTGTACCCCATAAAATTCTTGTTGGAAGCTAACTGTATAAATTGGTTCACAATTCAATTTCAATAGCAATTTCATAGAGAAATATTTATCCAGACTAAATTGGTAGACAACAAGCAAGCGTCGAATTCTAAAACGAAATAATTGAAGAGTAAGTACCTCTTCATAACATCGTTATATCATTCCTTGCCGCCGCATAGAAAATATTAAATGTATGTTTAAAATTTCTGTTAAAAATCTGAAAATATAGCATACAAAAATCTTATACAATATAATTAAATTACAAAAAAGAAAAAGAATCCCATAAGTTTTAAGAAATAAGACTTATTCTTGACATCATCGAAGTTTCGATCACCCCTCAGGTGAGAACGAAACTTTGGCTTAGAACGCCGAGAGGATGTTTTCTTATAGCAATTGAATTCCGATATGTAATAATGACTATTGTTAATGACGTTTTTTTTATGGGAAAGAGAAGCAAGAAGCAGAAGCGCAAGTGTGTCGTTCGATCGAAAGCAATCATCGCCACAAATAAACATACGTAATACCAAAGGCATTACAGTTATTTGCCGGCTTTTGAGATTAGATTAGGTTTCTCTCTAAAGGTTCTATTGTCGTATCTGTTCGGAAATACCGCTGAAGGTTTTGGAAAGGAAACTGATTCCATAGAGTAGTAATCCAGATGGTGGATGTGAAACTTTCTTTTTGGCGAGTTATGCGGTAGTGGAATTATTCGAAAAATTTTTCACAGAACGGCCCATAGTAAAAGCGATAAAAGATGACGAGACATGAGAAATATTACCGAAATGAGCCTTACATACACTAGTTTTGTATTTTAGTTATATTCCGATGGATTTCTCTTAGTGAACATATTATTTTAGAAATAAATATTTCAAAAAATATTAGATTATAACAAAACAAAAAATCTATACAATATCCGTTCATAATATATACAGCATCCGTTCAACTGGAATCTATTGTTACATAACCTAGTTACAGGTTTACAGAGTAAATCGCACAATCCAATTTGGTTAAAAGCAAACGCTCGTATTCAACCATGTTAAGCTGCAACGTTATTTAGCACTCATTTCCATGTATATGTATATAACCTATAAAAATACGATTCGAAACTGTTTTGTTTACATATATTTTATCCTAAATATCTACCACCGGTGATGTCTTTAGGCATATTAAATAATTTGATTATTTTTAATTCAGTATATCACTAATATACACGTATGAAGTCACTGATATACATTTTTTATATATATTAAAAAGACGATAATGGATACCGCCCGCGTAACATTAATAGACGTCACTGCATTTCAGCACCGGACATCTATCCATATCGCTATGGCTAATGGTCAATGAAAACCTTTTAGTTACCTTACATACTATTTATATTGTACTGTTTGTTTTTTGTTTATTTTCGTCTAATTTTTTTGTTAAATTGGTTACTTTCACATTATATATTTTTATATTTCGTTACTTAGTAAGTTTCAGTCATTTAATAATATATTTTTGCGCCTTGGTCATTCATGGTGCTTGTAACACTAAACTCATTTCCACGACTTCGCCCGCATATGTGTTAAGAAGGTATAGAAGCCCCAGGGTTTTTGATGAAAGTAGGCGCAACTATTCCTTAAACGACTTCATGCGCTTACTTTTAGCACTCCTATTGTACCGGTCTCTATTCTCACTTGTAGCTTTTGTTGTTTAATGTTTTTATATCTATCACAGTTGTGTGCGTTGAAATAGGAGGCGTATTGTTTGAAAATTATATGAATTAAGTATAATGTTAAGATTATAAACACGATATAAAGGAATATTGAAGGTAGTGTTCTAGAACAAGATAAAACGTAACTTGTAAAGGACCGCAGGGTATGGTTTTTAAAGGGCAAACAAACCTATCCGGTTTCCTTTAGTTACACAAACGACGCCTTGGGAAGGCTTTAAAATGAAGTCGGATATGTGACGCTTGACGAGGGTCATGTTGAACGTTGGAGACATTTTGCCTTTACTGTCCTCGTGTATTAAGCTATTAGTTATACATACTTATATTGGAATTCCTCTATATTGTGGATTACTAACTTTTGGTTTATTTTTTTATGGAGGCGATCGGCAATCGAGCAAGAGGGTCACCTGATGGTAATTAATCATCGCCGCCCATAAACATCTGTAGTTCTAAGAGTACTGTAGGTACACTGCCTTCTTCTAAATCGTTACGCTCTTGAAAGAATGGTCGTGACTTTCAAAGGGAATATCCCTTATCTTAGAGAAAGAATGAAATAAATATTTTATTTTTGATATCATTTAGTCTTGTTCTTCTTGTGATACCTATTCCAAACATCATCGTATCAGCAAAATAATTTATATTGTCACGAGCGACTTACTCTGCCACGCGTTAAACAGCAACCGAATTCGCGAGCGCTTTCGCGCTCGTGGCAACTTTAGCTAGACTTACAACGAACGTGACAGCGCTCGTCGATACTCTACCGGTTAAATACTAAGTTGATATGTAAGCAGCCTATATTTTAAGGATCAAACAATTAGTTGTTGTCAATTCATGCCAAGAAGTGACTACGTGCGGCAATATTACAGAGATTACGGAAAATATCATTTTTCAGAATTAATGCGCGTCCGTTTTTTGTACAGTCTTTTAATCCCCTTGATCATTACACGATACATGGCGGGACCATTATTGCAGAATTTTATAACGGGCTGGATTACGAAGAGATAAAAATATTCGGGTTTATAAGCTTTTCATATTAAATTATATTGTTTTGTACACTGAAACAAAAAAAGAAGAAAGAAAAAGGAATTGTAGTAAACGATTTCAACTAAGCTAGAATGATTGTGCTTGAAAAACATGGTTCACGTCAATAGTCTAAATATGGTATACATCAATAGTCTAAACATGGTTCACGTCAATAGTCTAAACATGGTTCACGTCAATAGTCTAAACATTGTTCACGTTAATAGTCTAACCATAGTTCACGTCAATAGTCTAAATATGGTTCACGTCAATAGTCTAAACATTGTTCACGTCAATAGTCTAACCATGGTTCACGTCAATAATCTAAACACGGTTCACGTCAATAGTCTTAACATGGTTCATGTTAATAGTCTAAAGGTAGAGTTAAATCCACGACCGTTAGGGGCAATACAAATTCCAATCAAAATTAAAACGTCTACATCACACAATTACACAGTTCCATTTAATTTACGGTTGAAATTAAGAATATTCTCGCATCTATATTGGCCGTTATTTTACTTTTGTCTCATTCACACGTATGTACGTACTTGTGAATGATTCAATTTGGAGAATTGGTTTATTTAATTTTAGACTGCAAGAACCGTTTATTTCGTCTGTGTGTATTTCGTGTTTTGAATAGTTCAACGTTCGTTGCTTATTTGATAAAACCGCTGGAACTCATTTTAATTGAATTAGCTCGTCTGGAATGTTTAAGGAACGTCTTAATCTAAACACCTAATATATTTACTACTTGAAAATAATATTCTTCTTAACTTCGAAAATTTTATATTTATTTGGCTTTCATTTTCAAGCTTAGTGTATATTTTATTATTTTTAATAATCAAGGGACTCTTTGAATATGTCCAACACCAGAAGTACTAAACGAAGGCGTCCAATTTTGATGGTTTTGATGACGTTAAAAATTGGATGCCTTCGTTGAGCTGGGCACGTTATACGAGTGGACGAGGCTAGAGTACCCAAACGCCTACTCAACGGCAAACCAGATGGCTAGATGTAGTCGAGGACGATTTAAAGGCAATCGGTGTGAGGAGCTGAAGTCAAAAAGCCAAACGAAGATCGGACTGGAAAAATTTACTGAACCAGGCTAAGGCCCACCTGTGGCTGTAATGCGTTGATGAGGATGAAGCACTAAAAATGATTTACAAGCTTATGAAAAGCAGGAGTAGAGTGAGAAAGGATTTACAGCGCGTTAAGAGCTGAAAACCAATGAAAACGATACCTGTTTTGTCTCAACACGAGGTATCCTCAGGCGTAATAGACTGTGCGGAAGCTTTTTTGGTTGAGTTCAGTTATTGATTCCGAATAAAGGATTTACAAAAAGTTACGCATTAATCATTAAAAAGTATAAAACAATCTCTAAGCTAAGAAAGAGCTGAGAAGGATTTGTAATTGTCTACAATAAGACAATATGGCCGGTTACATTTAGTTTTCTTTAGCAGGGAAGGAGTTTAAATTAAGTCGGACAGATGCGCGACGACATGACGAGGGTAGAGTCGAGGCATGGTTTTCATTGTACTTGCGTCGCCCTCCATATGCATTGGCATTGTATAAATGAACCCCTATATATCATGGACTCTATTGGAACCGCTAAGTTGTGAATTCAAACAATACTGAACTAGGGTCCATTTTCTATGCTCGATGTTCTAACTACAAACACGTCTCCCCAAGATTATTCTACATATATGAAGCAATCCATCTCTAAAGAGGTATTAACCGCTCTTAGCATTAATGAGAAAATGTATGTTAAGTCCACAATATGACGCAGGAAATGTCATCTTAATTTTGATAAACTGTATTAGTATTTCATTACATAAAGGAGTACATAGAGGAGAAAGGAGAGCCAATCAACCCTCCAAATAATTTATCATCCCCTTACAATATAAATACGTATAGAAGTATTACTGTTACTGGGATGTCGTAACGACGTGCCTGATTGATTCATGTTTTGTTTTATATACATTTTTTATGTGGATTTTGTGGCAATGGATGAATAAATATTATTTTATATATTAATGATTAAAATATCGTATTTTCCGGAGTATAATTTTTATAAAGCAGGAAAATATTTTCAAAAGTCAGGGTTCGTCATACACGCCGGATGTTGTCTTATAGGGCGTATGTTGCTGTAGGCCGAGATATGGATAGATATAGAGCGTCGCTGTGTCCAGCAAACACGCATCTTTCACCCATCTGCCGTCATATTTATTAAGTTTATTGTCTTACCCTTCATTGCACCTTTGAAGTGAATTAAGATTTGATCCAATTTTACTGTTTCATGTTTAAATATTAGATGACAAATAGCCTTAAGTAATGTTTTAGCTGATATGTACCTGCATGTTATGTTCATTTTAGTTAAAATTACCCAATTGAAATCTAATCTGTTATTTTTTTCCTTTTTGTTACGAAACAATCGCACAATACATGTAATAGAGATAAAAAATCTTAGTGCGTATACTAAGAATCAATTACATTATCAACGGTTTAATTATAGATAGACTTACTATAAGTGCAACACACTAAACAAATTAAAATATAATACAATAAACGTGTACGTGTTATATAGAGATAAAGAAAAAACTCAGAAAATAAATATAAAATAAGTAATATTAATGATTATTCTTAAGTAAACTTTGTATTATTAATATTATGTAATATTATTGTTTTAATAATAAAAACGATCTAAATTTATAAACTTTTTATTAAAATACGTCGACTGATATATATATATATATATATATATATATATATATATATATATATCATCGCAGCCAATCGGTTCAGAATAATTTAAATACAAATATTAAATGGCTGTCAAAAATTTTAGAAGACAAGCTTAAAAGTCATTGACAATGACTTTTAAGCACCTAATTCAACACCCTTGTTGAGTTAGGTGATTAGCTAGGTAAACAATACGATTAACGTTCAGCTGAGCTTCAAGGTCATCTACCTTTACTACATAATACCCTACCCTATCATAGCAAACTACGAAGTAGATTACTTAAGACTAGAGCTAATGAAGCGATCCCTAAAGCCGTATTTGCGGTGAGTGCGGTAAATTGCTTCAATATTTTATACAAATGAGGTTGCACGTAATGCACAATTTTTGCAAACTACAACGCCGAAGTAGCGGTTTGTTATAATGGGATTACTAATGGTTAAGTCCAGACCATTATACCCACAGATGGGCAAAAAATGCCATTTGAATGGTGTAGTAGCAATCTTTGTGTTGTTATATCGACGCTTTGGCTGACGTATATTAACTACTGTTTATAAACTAAGAAATAATAATTCTTGAATTTTTTTAAACTGTTGTCCGGTATAAGAATTCAAGAATTTTTTATTCCCATTTTTCTCATTTTTGGAGAAATAGTCTAACTATTTTAAATATAGAAATGCTTATATGCTATTATAGAAATGCTTTTTACAATAGCACTAAAATTTTGTGTAAATAATATAATATTCCTGTGCACATTTCCAAACAGTAAATTTTTTAACAGTAAATTTACGGAAGTATTATTATTTTGATTTTATTTATTACGTTTTGGTTCATTAATTTAAATGTTCTTGATCATAATGTAGTAGTAAACCTTCAAAATTTAATAAGGTTGGTCGTTTATAAAAACCAAAATGTTTCGTGAGAATGACGAAAATTCAAAAGAACGACCTAATCAGGATAAACATATGTTATTAATGGAGTCAGGCGTTACTTTGCGGAAATCCATCACTATGTGGACAGTCAAAAGTTTTACTTAGCTAAGATCCGGGACGAGCAAAACAACAACAGAAAATTAATAATGTGTGTTTTCCTGCTGGATGAAGTGGATTTATTCTGAACTTAAATCAAAACCTTACCGAAAATCTTCTACTTCATCCAGCAGGAAAACACACATTATTAATTTTCTGTTATTGTTTTGCTTGTCGCGGATCTTAGCTAATTAAATTTGACTGTCCACATAAACATATGTTACAAAAAGTGACATTATGAAAAAATTATAAATTCCATTTCAAAATTACAATTGTGACATTTGTTAGTGTTTACCGAAAGCAAAAGGAAGATCGTCAAATACATATAATACACAGGGAAAGAATGCAAGGGGCTTCGCATGATGGACAGCAAATATATCAGTCAGACAAGGGCATCCATTTCGTGGATGGAGTTCGCCCAACCTTTAAAAGATTAACGATGCCCAACAGACGGTTCATTGCTAGTAAACGATAGAGTGGACTAATAAATAACGGACTGTTTTGCGTTTTACTGTCGAAACTGAAACACATGCTACACAGAAGGTGGCGAGGAATCCTATATTGAAAACCAGTCAGAACTAAGTGAAATCATAATTTGATCATTTAACTGTTTAAAAACATTACTTAAGTTAATTGATGGAGTCAGGCGTTACTTTGCGGAAATCCATTACTATGTGGACAGTTAAAACTTTTACTTAGCTAAGATCCGCGACAAGCAAACAAAAACAGAAAAATAACAATATGTGTTACTTCTTTCAGTAGAAAACACACATTATTATTTTTCTGTTATTCTTTTTAATGAATTAATTAGTTAAATAGTGGTTGTACCGAATAGACGGGGTATGATGTGTCACAGAATATCGGCATTAAGTGGTAATAGATCTATTATATCGCGTTTGCTATATTCAACGATTTAATACTTCCCCTTCTATTACGTACAATTATTGCCCGGGGAAATATCGTACCTTAGCCGAAAATTTCAGTAAAAGCTTTCCTTACTACCCCCACTTACTCTTATCCTACTTATTTTTCACCCTCCCATTATCCAACATCTCTCCTACCATGAAATTGACCATTTAATTTTATTATTTAAGTATAGTTTAGGATAATTCAATTCGTTAAATATTACATATTTTTAAATAATTTGTTATTTGTATTTGTAAGCCTAGCGAAAAAAGCATTAAAATGTTGAGTTTTAAATATTTTTTTATTATTTAAAACTTTGGTTCTTATCTGTGTAACATATTTTAAAAGAACATATTCCATTCTAGTATAAAAGCTCAATGGAATTTTTTGAATACATTATTTTTATTATATCACGCTTTTCATTTAGAACGAAAAAGTAATATAATCTTTTCACCAAGAATTTCTTGTACGCTTGCTCGCGTGCAACACTTCAGTTGCATGAGGTGGTCGTTTTTAGAAATAAAATGCAAGTGCATGCTAGGATACTCGCCATTTTGAAATTTTATCTCGCTTCTGCTATTCTTTTTGTTTCAAATAATAACATTTTGAAACAAAGTTTGAATAGCATTCAGAATTGTAGCTCATTCACACACATTCATAAAATCACTCCTAAATTAATATTATTAGGTTTGAATAATGCAAAAATAGTATATTCTTCTGTATTTGTTTTTTATTTGTATATTATTATTTTAAGAATTTGTATGAGGTTGTTATAATATGGGAATTTTTCTTTCGCCACCCGATTTCTTCCCTAAGGTGTCATTATAAGCGACTACGGAAACAAATACATCTAAAGCACATGGCGGTGTCTATTTGAGAATAAAAACTAAAATACAATTCCCAAATAGTCCATGAAGTGTGGGAATTACGTCAACGCCAATTTCCAGTACTGGATTGGTTTACTGATGATGTTGCTCTTCTAGTCAATGCTCTTATTACAACGATATTGATGATGATTGCACAGGTGACATTGTAATTAATTGTTTACGCAAGTTCCTTTTGTTTAATAACGCTTTTTGTAACGGATAGAACTTAATTTCTTGCCATACAAATAATAAATAAAATATAAAATGAGTTTTTTAGATTCCATATAAAAACATTTGAAGTTGAGATGGAATTTAAACGAGCTACGATTATCGTCAGTAATAACCGTACGTAGAATGCTTATACTTTTCATATATATTTTTTTCCAAAGCATCAAACATCCCCGTCTGAAAAATAAAAATTAAAATGAAAGATGTATGTTGTAAAAGCAGTCAAAGTATAACTGCAGAAGGAAATAAAAAGTTTGAGTTCACATCGTTCGTCTGTTCATCGTTTAGGTTTTGCAAATAAATTCCATTTCCACACTTTGGTTGATGAATTCTAAAACTCATGTAGTTTTCGACAGACAATCATTTTTTTAAATCGAATGTTTTCTTCAAAGTACAATACTTCTACATAAACCAATAGATATATAAAAATCGGATAATCTAAGTAAATGCAAAAATTTTAGGTTTTCTACCAGGTTTATCCTATCCTACTAATATTATAAATGCGAAAGTTTACGAGTATGGATGCATGTTTGTTACTCTTTTACGAAAAAACTGCTGGACGGATTTGGATGAAACTTTAAAGTAATATAGGTTATACATCGGAATAACATATAGGCTACAATTTATAATGATTTTATCTAATTTTGGTCGTAATATAACGATACATGTCAATTAAGTAGGAAAACAATCTGGCCTATGAGAGCTATCTTGGCGTACGCTGCCTAAACCATTGGAGTTACTCAAAGATGATGTACCGTAGGATTGTCTTGAATAGTTCTTAATAAAAGTGCGCGACAGCATATATCTACCTTTTATGTGGAAGCCACTATGACCAAAATTGTAAACTATAAATTAAGTAAAAAAAAATATATTTAATTAAAATGATCTATCACGAGACTTAATGTCGCAGACCAAATTCCACGCGAGCGAAGCCGCGGGCAAAAGCTAGTTTGCTATAATTATAAATCGTTGGCATACCATTAGTTACCATAATCAGCAGTCGCGTCAGTTATCAAAGTATTACTTGAAATAAGAGATTACAAATTAGAACGCAGAAAGAAATCACAAGCATACACCAAAATTATACAAATATCGAATAATATCGATAAATCGATCAAACTTAATTTATTTCTCGACAATAACGCAGACTCTAGTCTAATAGTTTCTAAATCAATAATGCAAATAAAACGGCAGAAACTTAGACAAACTTGTAAAAAAAAATCAGAACGATTTCACATGCAGCAACGAGTTTATTAAAAAGTGTCAACTACAATTTCTCTCAACTGAGTATTCGAGGCCGACCACAAAATTCCCTTGGGAGAGTCTAAAAAGAATCTTGAAACTTTCTATGGAACAAAGCTGACGGAAGATTCAGTGATGGATGAAAACGTCGAGTTGTGGATCTTGCCTCTAATTTTTCTTTGAAATTAGTTTTGGCTTTGGATAAATTTGCTGATAAATTGCAGGAAAATGGTTTGCTTAATAATACAATTTTCGTGGGATGTAAGTTGTATTTGTTTTGTAAACCAAAATATAATCACATATATTGTACATTATGTAGCTTTCTAAAGCGTTCCCGTAGTTAAATAAATAATTTGATATACTAAAATTAATATATACTCTAACATTTAGCTTAACTATGTGCTGACGTTAAAAAAGAACTACGCTACCCACTAATTTCACGATGTTTGTACTAATTTCAAATAAAACAGTGGATTTAAAAGTAAATTTAGCAAATTTTACCAATTAGTAAGTTTTAGTAAAATTTGCTAGATTAAAATAACATATGCAGCATAATATGAACCAGCAATGGAAATATATTCATTCTAGCTAGCGGAACTGTTTGAATTACGAATCCACGTTGTACCAAGAAATATACAGTTACATTTTCATTTTACTGTGGCACTTTACAAAAAGCCTCGCCCGTATATAAAGGACCACACAACATTTCGCTTTGAATCGGGGAAGGAAAATTTTCGCCAACACATTAATGCAACGAATACAACTAGGCGGCGTGTTAAGTAGATAACACATTAATATGTATGAGCTCTTGTTTGTTACGCTTAGTTTTTCAAAGGTACTTAATAAATAAAGTTCACACCATCTACATTCACCTGTCGAAGTACGGCGTATACTATTTAACCTGAGTGAATTATCTTCAAAGAATTTCAATGTTTTTTGGATAATTACTTAAGATTTTCTCATAACTGTTAGATAGACACAAAATTTGTTTGTGTGTAAGGTGGACAGTCAAAAGTTTTACTTAGCTAAGATCCGCGACAAGCAAAACAATAACAGAAAATTAACAATGTGTGTTTTTCCGTTGGGTTTAGTGGATTTATTTGGAACTTAAACCAAAAACTTACCGAAAATCGGCCAACGGAGGTCAACTCTCCACCCACCAACCACTATACACAACACAACACGAGGCATCTAATAACGGGGAACGGATAATGCAGTAAAAAACATTTTTAACGTTAAAGATAAAGTGGACCGACAACTTAGATCATGTGTCTACAAACTTATCTGTAGTGAATGTAACGCAGTTTATATTGGTCCATATAGTGATAGATTTCCGCAAAGTAACGCCTGACTCCATTAATTATGTGTGTAAGGTTCAAAAGGATTTATCGATTTCACACAAATATAAAAATGCAAACGGAGCAATCGATCTCTCTGTGAATCGATGGATCGATCGAAATCGATTTACCATTTGCAGTGTTCATGGACATATGATACTGGGGTAATCACGAAAGGTCGGCAACAGAACTGTGATGCCCTTAATCACTTACTATCAAGTAACCCACATCTTTGCTTGCTTTCTATAATGTATAAAGTGTGTTTAATAAGAAAGGTTTTATAGTAGATTATTTGGAGTTTTCAGTGTTCGTCTAAGGAAATGATGACGTCATTGCGGTAAAATGATAAATGAATCATCAGTTTTCGAGCCTCAGTCCAGTCTTAAAATTATCTAAGAGACTAATTGCTGCAATTTTATTAGGAAAATTTGTGAGTAATTGTTTATATATCTCAATTACAGATAAAGTAATCGTTTAATTATTTATATTTTGAAGAGTAAATAATGCAAGTATTCTCTTTCCACTGTCCTACACTTTTTTCTAGTTATAGGTTCAAACATCAGTCAGGGTTGTCTTTCGTTTTTATCTTAATTTTAATGCCACTGTTATATACGGGGACTGCCAGCTTAGCTAACTAATAAGTTTTTTTTAGGGTATGCAATAATGGCACTTCCTTGAAATGTAATTTAAAAGTACTTTCTGAAATTATAGTTAGGGCCGAACCGTTCGTTGTCTATTTCAAATTTTACTACTTTATTCTATTCAACTCAATAAATTCCACCATACGTTCATCACTAAAATATTGGATAGCCTCACCGTCATCGTCTTTTCCTTCGTCTCACCTTATGCCATGTAGTTCACTTTTTTACACATTCTCCGTAAGTGACCCTTAGTATTATATTTTTTACGGGTGTGATTAGAAAATCGACACTCTGACGCTTTGTGATTAGAATAGCCGCACACTGAACACAACTTTTATAGCACTTTAACTATTTTTAGCGTAATTTTATCTACTTTTCTTGATCTTGGACGTCATCCATTTTAAGATTTTTAGTAAATATATTCTTACTAACGACGACCAGCAAGCGGGCCTTTCGTCGATCTTGTAACCTCGGCACCCGACTACTTAAGAGCCAAACATTTTGTTCCAATTTACTCTGGTAGCTTTAAAAGTACGTAGTCATATATTTTAAGCTTCATTTTTTTTATATTTTCACGCCTATTCCGCGCAGGGGCTGGTAGAGACCACAGAGCTCCATCTGCTACCATTCATCGCAGCGAAACGGCTCTCCATTGACTCTCCATATCTTAAAAATAATTAAACAAATTTCAAAATTTAAATTTATAATATAAACTTTTTATTTATTAACAAAGTTTAGTGTATTTGCTATTTGTAAACTCTTATCGGAGAGGAAACAACAAAAATTTCTCTGTTAGCAAACACTGTGTGAAATAAAGGAATCATTTTGTACAAATACTGTAATGTATAAAATTCTTTTCATGATTTATTCTGAAACGGTGAAGTACGGGTAAATAAAATTAACACGAAATATCTCTTTCCAAAGTTTGCAACAATTAAAAGTTTTTACGTAACGAAAGTGACGGGAGATTCAGTGATGGATGAAAACGTCGAGTCGTGACTTTCTTGTTTATTTTTCGAATTATTTTTATTTTTAACTTTCAGAAGAAACAGCGATAATTGATCAAGTTAGTCATTTACTTTTCAGCTTAATATAATTTTGTTTTTATAAAATAAAACGATAATTGAAGTTAGTCACTAATTTTTCAGCTTATAAGATTATTGACGATTTTGAAACTTTAATATCTTCATCAATACTTGGTGTTGCCAAAATAGAGAAGCGGAAGAATGAAAAATGCCCGAATTTTCCGGTTCCGACTAGGAAGGTTACGAACAAAATATTAATTTAATATTAAATTGTATGGGTGTTATTTCGGTCACTTAATCACGATATTAATAACACCATTGTTATGCACGTTTCTACATATATACAGTTTTCTTAGCAATATTATAAATATTCGTGAATTTATGCACAAAGGGTGTGTATTACTTTTATTTGCATCATACGTGTATTACAATGATTTTACGTTTTTGTGTGGCATGAGTCGTAGAGCCACGCTGCAGACCAATACTTCATCCATCTATCCATCAGGTGACACGTCTGCTCGTTTACTTTCCTATCCCATAAAAAATTGTTATCCCTGAGGCCTTTGTAGTTTCGTCAGAAGGACTCGTGAACAGAAGGCCCGTTAGTTGCGGATTAGGGACAACTACTATAGCGAAACTCGCCGAATAAAGCTGCTCCTCAATCTCGAAAAACATTTCGCATTAATACCGAAAATTCAAAATGGAAGTCTAATCCGAGTTTATTATGACTCGATAGTGGTAAAATAAATTGATCGATTATTATATACGTCGTATTGTAAAGAAAAAAATAATATTTGAAATTGAAATACGGACTATAACTACAAAAAGTTTTAACAAAAAATTACCTTAAAATGTAGTTTTCAAGTAAGTGATGCACATCTATCTAATAGCAAGCACTATTTTGTTAATTCAAATTGAGCTATAAGACTTGCTAAAGCCTTCATGCATAAAGATATATGTAAAAGCTCAATGTTTCAAGCACCTCTCCTAATCGATTAAGTTGCTGTAAGTAAACACTTAACTACGCGACAAGCGATTGAGTATGTTTTCAGGTGCAGTGTAAGACTTAAGAAATAAGTTATTATTATTGGCACTATTTTTACATATATGTATATAAGTAGTATATCCATTATAGATTAATATAATGCTAATAGTAACTTCATTTCTTTACATTTAGTTCACTTATCAGTTAGCTTCTATCACCGAATAGGTATAATATAATATGCAATGGTGTGGTAATAAATTGTGTAAAATGAAAATATAAAGTTATTTAAATCATTCAGTGGCGAGGATTCCGCTCTCGGAAACAAGGGTCACGAGTTTACTTTTTGCATTCGTATAAGTATATTATGGCCTACTTTTTATGAAAACTGGCTGGCCCGGCAATCCACCTTGATGAAGGGCGTTAGGGTAGTGTCTATTCTTGCAGAAATAGAAAAACCCCTTGTTCAGCGGTGGGTCATATATCAATCAACTGGCAGTCCACTGCTGGACATGGGCCTCACCCAAAGCGCGCCACCTAACTCAATCATCGCCTACGCGCATCCAGTTTTTGCCAGCCGCTGTGCGCAGATTGTCCCCGTCGCAGCATCAAGCAGGGGGACGTACCACACTACGTTTGCCGAGACACGGTCTCCACTCCAGCACTCATCTACTCCAACGGTTGTCGGTTCTCCGAAAAACATGTCCAGCGTATTGCCACTTCAGTCTGCTAACTTGAAGAGCTATGTCGGTGACTCTGGTTCTCAGGTGAATTTATTCATTTCGAATTCTATCCAACAGAGAATATCCGAGCGTAGGCCTTTCCAAAGCCTTCTGAGCTCTCTATTCTGACCTCTGAGTGGGTCATACATGGGCTGTGAAAAATAGCAAAAAGTTAAATGTAATGAAAATTACACAACGATTTCAACTCTTTGCCTAGCCAGTACTACACTTGCTTGAAGAGCTTACAATTTTCTATTCCGCGCAGAGAAAATCTTTTTTCAACCGTTTGTATCGTTAACCTGTATGGTGGGTAGGCAGGCAATCAACGGGACAATCGGTCGATGGCTTGCAAACACAGTGCAGACAGGCTCTCAGTGTAAATATCTCCCTGTTCCGGCCAATTAGCAAACACGCCTGGCTGAAAACTTTTGCTATTGGAAATTGATTGTAGCTTTGATTTGGTACTTCTATATTAATCTGGCCATTCGACATGGTTCCTTCAGAAGAAAAAAAGGCTCTCTCAAGTGTATGAAGAAAATAATGGTTCAATAAAGAATGAAAATTAATGTCGTTAGTATAAACAAGGAAATGGTTTCTTCCCTGTGTAAATTGTAATTGCAACGACATGGTTCCATAATAATTTGTGAAGTTTATTTCTATGTAACCTTTAATGTGTCTTTATGTGAATAAACAAGTGATTTTGTTTCTGGAGTTCTTTTTGATATGAAAAAGTCCATTACTATCGAAATCTAATAGGTTCAGACGATATTATGTGGCACGGAAATACGGGCATGAGCCCTATAAGGGTGATAAAACTAGTAAAAAGTTAACTAAGCTCCTTGGTAATGACTACAAAATAATTTCTGTCAGGTTTGCTAACTAGAGCTTATTTGAAAACGGTTAATAGCAAACTTAAAGTGGCCATAATCCACATAATCAAAATTATGTTGCTGAAAGGTAATAAGACACTGAATAGATTAAGCCATTGAAAGTAACTGTCATAAAGCCGTTTTATATGAATGGCTCATAATTATAAATATGGCTTACAGTGAGAGAAGGTGTACGTCGTACATTAATGAGAAATGTCAACGTTACATCATTAGCGTATCCAGCGCTATACAAAAGGCCTCACATATACAGGTGTCCCAGAACTCAACGTCAAGCCGAAACGGGGTGACAGGATTGATTGTAGCCATCATGAGAAAAATCAGAAAAAAATCTATCTGAAGATCTTAAAATTAAGAACATGTCAAGAGCTTGTGCGAATAAAAAACATTTAAACTGAGTAAAATGGGTTAGCAAAAATCGAGTTACTTGAGGTTTTTATTTTTTTACTCGTTTTTTTTTAGTATGAAACTAACAAAGATTGTACCATTTTATAATCCTGATTAAATGCACCAACTTTAAATGGCACTTGCCAAGGCACTCTAGTACTTTTTTTTAAAAGAGGGCCTTTCAAAGTCGATAAATTTTAAATTCATAGTTTAACAAATAGTCTTAATTTTAGGAAACTTGAGGCAATTGTGTCATTATTTTTTACTGTGATTCTAGAAATATTAATAAGGGTTACGGTCCCAAAGTTTAAATGAACAAAAATAATAAAAATTAACGACAATAACCGAAAAATGGTTACAGTTTGACCAAATTTCTAAGCTTTTTTTTAAATGCCCATAATTTTCAAAATGCATGGGATAGATTTTTTTTCTGATTTTTCTCATAATAGTTACAATCAATTCTGTCACCCCGTTTCGGCTTGACGTTAAGTTCTGGGACACCTGTATACAGTACCTACTGCTAAACTATGTCGTTTAGGCACGTAAAGAAAAGTCTACACAAACTTCAGTCATTGTCCTATCGATATATTACATTTCGATGTCAGCTTTAAACTTGTTTGTTGTAAAAAAATTCTTGAAAAATCTCTAAAGGATATTGACAATTTGCTAGGAATTGAGCGAGAGAGCTTCCGTGTTGATTCAAGCATTTGTTTGTTGTCGTGACTCTCCCAGTACTCAAAGAAACATCTTTAACAAAATCAAACGTCTTTTTAAACTTTGTAGAATGTATTTTAAGTCCTTAACCAATATAAATTAGATCTTTTATTGTTTATCCGTCAATCAATATCAATACAGGAACATCAGTCCATTGCTTTTTTTATAAATTTACTAATTAACGTCTTTACGTTAATTAGTACCAGTAAAAAACGTTTAATTGTATATTATAGTATATTTAAAGGTAGGACATTAAAGCTACTTTTTAACCAAGAAACAAATTAAAAGACTAAGAGGGTTGTAATACGACCGTCTTTTCTTATAGGCAGCTTTTGTACAAGAATTAATGAGAAGGAACTTTTGTTATAGGGTGCCTAGTCTTAACTCGGTTAATACAGACTTTATTTGAACTTATTTTTACAAATCTTTTTCATTAATTTTCTCAGCTACATGAATGAAAATTGTAGGTAAGTTTATAGGTGGTTTATGTAAAAAGAAAGCAGTAAGATTTGAGATCATATTTAGATATTAAAAGTGAGTAAATATAATATACAAGTATTCTTAAATATAAATAGAAATAAACTAAGTATACAAGAGCCTTTTCATATTTAGCTACAGCATCCTGTTTATTCAATCATAAAATTAGGATAACCTACAACATAGCAGATAATAACCATTTCAGTCGAATCTACTCCAATCTCACATACTTGGTTTTTGGAAGCTACTAGTCCTTTCGATGATAACATGATTCATCTTTATAGTTTCAGTGGTGTTTTAAAAGTGGTGTGGCCTTTTTTGTAGTAATTTTAATCGTCGATCAAAATTTGCAACAAACGAGTCTATGTGACAACATTGTAAAGGAATCAATTTCATACAAAAAGCAATCGTAAACAAATTTAATTATTTTTAAAATTATCACCAGCACACAACTGTAATAAGACTCCCCAATGCGCACTTAGCCTAATCTTCGACTACACTTTGTTTCTGCTATTTTTCTATTTTTTTTTAATTAAAACACTACTATTGCTTTTTCTTTACGATAATTGTTTCTTTCTATACAAGAAAAATCAAAATAATTTACAATGTTACATATATGTACCAAATGTTACAATGGAGGGTAGTTGGCAAACATCAGAGGCGTGGCGTCAAAGTAAACATCACTGCGCCCTGGTCAATTAGCGTTTGCCGGTCTATACCAAACACAAACAGCCGTTTAGTACCAATTTTTTACGTTGTTGTTTCTAGGTTCAGTTATCTAATCATGCTCTTCCTAGATAGAAAAATAGTAGAGATACAAATTTCAACTTATAAAAAATGACAAAAAATTAAAAGCCAATGTCTTGGGTTTCTAGTCATTGGCCTCCTTCAGATACTAAAGGGTTAACATAAAACTCAGGCTCAATCAATTGGAATTAGTATCCCAGATTAGTTAAGTTTTATCATTTATTACATTTAATACAAAACAGGAATAGATTGTCAGTTTCAAATATAGACTTGTTTCGGTTTCAAATATGGAATAGAAGATTACTATATCATAATTATCACTAGAATTCTAGTTAATCACTTATATAACTTGTATTGTTGTGATACTGGTTTTATTTTGAAGTATGTGTCTTATTTATAATATAATAGAATTGAAATAAAGCAATATCCTTGATTACATGAAAAAAATCGATAACCCTAAAGTTGAAAATGAACTTAACATTAGATACTAAACTTACAGAACATTATTGTATGCAATTTAATTTATTTATCAATCTTCCTTTCCCTTTATCGACTTTTCTGCTTTTGCCTTCTGGGACGGTAAATGTTTTTTCATCATGATAATATGATCTCAAACTGGAGGAATATATAAGATAAACTATATAAATAAAAAAGAAATGTCATAAAGTAATTGTTAAGGTTACCCACAACCCGAGAAAAATTTTGAGGCGTATCTATAGTCCTGTGTTGGAAAATGAGCGATGGCGTACTCTTTACCATCACGAGCTATATGAGCTGTACAAGCCCATTAAGCCCATTAATTTAATCAAAACCATTAAGATTGGACGCCTTAGTTGGGCTGGGTACGTGATACGGATGGACGAGGCTAGAGTACCCAAACGCCTACTTGACGGCAAACCAGATTGTCGTGGAAGTCGCGGAAGGCCTAAGGTCAGATGGCTAGATGGAATCGAGGACGACTTAAGGACAACTGAGGGGCTGGTGGGAAAAAGCAAAACTCCGACTGGAAGATCCGACTGGAAAAATTTACTGGACCAGGCTAAGGCCCACCCACGGCTGTAATGCCTTTGATGATGATGACACACAATGCGTTTGAATATAAGAGATTTACTTATATAAATATAAACTTCTATCTATGAAATATTAGTTAATATCAAAATTTATATTATTTTACATTATAAAACCTTGTTAGACTTTGATAAAAAAACGTCGAACAAAAAGAATATATCAACGCGAGAAAGCAAAAAAATATTAAATTACTTCTTACAGAGCTTACGTACATATATATGTACGTTGTATCCGACTTTAATATATTTTATCCCCTCAGAATTTCTTTGTTTTCTTCTCTTTGAAGTTGAGGATATGGCCGCTATCAAAATATATACGAAAGAATAATAGAACACTGGAAGACACAGTTATACAAAAATAATTAACACTTACGACAAAAAATAATTAAAAATGACGCGTACACCGTGCATTATTAAAGATTTTTTTTATTAAATACAGCTAATTTTAACCAATTTATTACGACAAAAATTTATGAAAAGATTTTTATATGTATTATATATTTTATGTACATATTTGTATATATATTATATGTATTATACAGTCCTGATCAAAAGTATTAGGCACCTTACAATCTACTCGATTATACAAGTATGGGAAGAAAAATACAACTGATGTTGTTGTTTTCTTTCGTATATTGACTTAAAATAGGAAATAAGATTAATATTTAGTGGGTTTACCCAATCGCTTTAATTACAACAATTCTTTGTGACATGCTTCAAATGAGGTTCAATCACTCAGGCGCGGATATGGCGCTGTATTCGTTTTTAATGCGCTTTTCAACGCTGTTTTCGACTTTATATTGAGCTTCCGTATCTTGCGCTTCAGTATACTCTAAATATGCTCGATAGGGTTCAGATCAGTAGACTGTGCTAATCAGTCTAAACGGACAACTTGGTTTCCTCTAAAATAAATTATCGGTTGGCAAGTAATGTATAAGGACTCTCGTACCGAGAACGTGTGCTTGCCACTGTGTGAATATTTCATCCTGGCGTTAATTGCCATGGTCATACTGCCAGCTTCCGATCGTTAGAGCTCCATTTGTCTATTAACAGATGGCGCCGTGCGCAGATGAGATAACATTTGAAGTGATAAATTGTTGCACCTCTTAACTTCCCTAAATAATAATAATAAGCAAAATTTTTAATAAACGCATCTCCTGCTGAATAATTTAGTGAAAAGATTACCCTTCGAACGTATAAATGATTGTAACACTTAAACTATTCAATAAATTTTCCTAGATTCATATGAATATATGAATAGATTTGAATGCATAAAGAAAGTATTATAATGCCAAGGGTATTTTTTTTATATATTCACGCCTATCCCCTGCAGGGGTTGGCAGAGACCACATAGCTCCATCCACTACCATTCGTTGCAGCGAAACGGCTCTCTATTAGTTGTTTTTCGCCATGGGTATGAAAATAAAAATATTCAATTTGTTTGTGATTTAAAATGAGTTTGTTGGTGATTTAAAATGACGAATGAAAGAGTCGAGCAAATTGGGGCGGCGATGGGCTAATTACGGATGTCAGAGAACCAACAATCATTGAAGTAGATGAGTGCTGGAGTGGAGTCTTGTTAAACGTAAAATGGGAAGCCAACCGGATAGATGGAGCGACGATTTGCGCAAGTCGGCTGACAGAAACTGATTGCGTGCAGCGAGAAATGACACTACGTAACGCGTTTGGTGGAAGTTCAACAGTGAACTGCTGCAAGGTAATGATGATAAAGAATTTCATACTGGAACAAATATCCGCTATTTTAGTAACGCGTAATGAGAGTCCAAGGTTTCACTATTCCTCTATTATTTTCCGCTTTCACTGTTCTTTTCTCAATTTCCTCAAAGGCAGAAAATTCATTTAGACTGTCCGTGATGTGACATGCGTTTATACGTAACGGTGGATGCACACCCTTCGATCGCTTGTTAAATTCATATTCTATAAAAAAACCCATTAAAGAATTCATGACTATAAGACTTTATAGTCATGAATTCTTTAATGGGTTCATGACTATGAATTCTTTAAAAAAAGTTTCGTTAACAACAAGTGTACCCGTTTCCTTTTGTAGAACTTTGTGCATACCAACCGTCCTGTTCTATTTATCATCTTCTATTGAAATAACTTTTGACTTTTAGATAATATAACAAACCGTCGAAAAGGTTCGCCGTAGTTCAACAAAGATATTTAATTTCGCCGAAGCTATGCTACGAACCGGATTTTCATCCCTGTTCGAAGTACGAACTATTTCGATTTCCGATGACCTCCTAAAACTGACTATAGACTTTTATGAAAATTAATATTCGTTTCTGGTTGGAGATATTGAATTCAATCATAAGACTTTTTTTATTATTTAAGTTCCATCATTGATATCGTCATTTTGCCATTATAATGCTTGTATTGATGATACCAGTAAAAGCCAATGTCTTGAATTTCTGGTTATTGGCCTCCATCAGATACTAAAGGGTTACCATAAAACTCACGATTATCAATTGGAATTGGTATCCCACATTAGCTTAGTTTTATTATTTAACTTTACAATACAGGAATAGATTCTCAGTTTCAAATATAGACTTGATTCGGTTTCAAATATGAAATAGAAGATTACTATATCATAATTACTACTAGAATTCTAGTTAATCACTTATATAACTTGTGTTGTTGTGATATTGATTTATATTACAGTATGTTTCGTATTTATAATATAATAGAATTGAAATAAAGATGTAATATTTATAGCAATATCCTTGATTACATGAAAAAATCGATAACCCTAAAGTTGAAGGCATTCAAAGCTGCGGATTTTGGATAGCGTTATCCGTAAACAATAAATGAAAGCAATTATAATAATTTACACATTTCACGCCAAATTTATTTAAATACTTATTTTGATTAGGTTAAGCTTTCACGTTAGCCAGGAATTTTAAATTTAAATTTTTACGAGCATTTCATTTCAGCAGACTAAAACAAGGTACAGTTTAAAGATATGACTCCCTGGAGACTAATAACTTCTACTATAAAGTAAAATACACTAAGAAAAGTATGAAATAAATATATTTGTAAGGAAAATGCTAGATAGTAGGTAATAAGAAGATTTACGAAGAATAATTTGCCATTGTAACTTATTAGCTAATTTGGTCGCGGTATGTTTAGCAAAATATTTTTTATGGAAGTAATAAGCAAACCAGCGAATGGGCCATCTGGTGGTAAACTGCCGCTGCCCATAAATATCTGTAGTATTAAGGGCAGTGCAAACTGTTGCCTACCTTAGGGTAAATAAAATGTGTATTATACGAACACTGTGAAAGGAACTATGGAAGGCCGGCAAAGCTGTTGCCTTTGGCACTGTCTATGGGCAGCGTTGCTTGCTTTCCATCAGGTGAAACGCCTGCTTATTTGCTTCTCTATCTCAAAACTACTCCTCTTGGTAGGGAAATGGACCTCCAGATCCTTGTACCACCATCCACAACGCGATAACAATTATGATCATTATGGTATTTCTCCAGTTGAACCGACCTGTTCGTGCTAGCATGGATCTACCAATATATATAAAAAGAATTAAAAATTATATTATATTACAATCAAAATATAATTTAATATTTTCTTAAGTTATTTGAGGAGACTTAAATCTTAGTACTCATACAATAACAACAGTTTTCATATAAAATTTATTGTGTACACATTTTTATAATATATTAAGAATACAATTATGAACATTAAGATATTTTAGGTCTTTTGTGATTATTTTCAAACAAAAGAGCGATCTTGGTATTTCTGTTATAAGTGTATTGGTGGTTTAGCAAGCTTCCGCGAACCCCCTTTAACACAGAGTCTATTGTTCGCGATTTCACTTGTCATTAGACTCAAAACAAATTCAAAGAAACAACGCGAAGTTTCATTGTATTAATCGTCTTTATTTTGTAAACAATTGGTGAAGTTAGACGGGGGACTCGTAAATTTCTCGATGAATGAATAAAGAGAACGGATCCTGTAGACGTGGCGCGCGGACCATCAATCAAATTGAAGCAAAGGTTCACGTTATTGAAGGGCCGTGATCGTTATATTTATAGTCGAATTGTAACTTCTGTCATTATCCCCCTCCATCTTTTCCTGCGCTGTTCTGTTTGAAATGGTGATATAAGTTATTTCTTTGTAACAAGAAGAGCATTCATTATATTATTTATTATTTTTATATCTTTTTCTGATCATTTTGTTTTTAACATTGTGGTTACGATTTTAATCAATATCGTCGAATCGTGCCAAAATCACTCTTAACAATTGGAATAAAAAAATAATAGTTTGAATTGTAAAACGAGTTACAAACATTATCGTAAGAGGTTTATTTTTTAATCAAATATTATCTACATCATTCGTTACAAAGTACTTTGTAACGAATGATTTCGGTTCTTTTTTGCTTTCTTGTGAATTTTTTAACAAAAGTAATTCAATCATTTAAATGATAACAAATGTTTTAACACAAGTAATTCAATCATTTAAATGATAAACCTGGAAAAATAGATAAACATAATTTGTAGATATTATTTGAGAGAATAAGTATTGACAGACTATAGATGTAGGCAGATCAGTTCATTTCTTGATATTTCTTTCAGATCTTGATATTTCTATCATTAAATTCGTATTCTTAGTAACTGCGAATTATTTATCCTATCCTATCCTATTTACTACTCCTATTAATATTATAAATGCGAAAGTTTGTGAGTATGTATGTTTGTTACACTTTCACGAAAAAGTACTGGATGAATTTGGATGAAACTTTACAGTAATATAGGTAATATACATCGGAATAACATAAAGGCTACAATTTGTAATGATTTTATGTAATTTTGGTCGTAATATAACGATACATATCAATTAAGACGGAAACAAATCTGGCCTCTGAGAGCTATCTTGGCGTACGCTGCCTAAACCATTGGAGTTACACAAAGATGATGATGTACTGTAGGATTGTTTAACTTGAATATTTCTAAATAAAAGCCCGCGACAGCATATATCTACCTTTTATGTGGAAGCCACTATGACCAAAATTGTGAACAATAAATTAAGCAAAAAAATATATATATTTATTTCAAATGATCTGTCACGAAACTTAATGTCGCAGACCAAATTCCACGCAAGCGAAGCCGCGGGCAAAGGCTAGTTGAATATATATTAGTGGTACAAACTGTACGAATTAACGGTTTCATTACTTAAGGCACAAAGATCAACAGTGTATTTCTGCTCGGTTTTTTGCGTTACAATGCAGACACTCATGGGTTTACGTAACGGGAATACTTATGTTTACTATGAAAAGAATAATGCATTCATCATTATCAGCGCACGGCAATTCACTGTTGGACATAAGAACTTCCCAAAGGCGTGCCACTTTGCCTGATGCCTGGAATTCATTCCTGCGAGTTACTCTGCGCAGATAGTCACTCTATCTAGCCGAGGGGCATTTCACACTACGTCAAAACGATAAAGACAAAAATATAAATAAATAGAAGGATCGTTATGTGTTGTAACTTTTAATTAAAAATTTTAATGATAGATTATGGTTAATGATACGCTTTTCTCGAATAAAAAAATCCAAACTACTAAACTGTTAACGGAAGTTTCTTATAGCTGTGTTATTAAGTTATTAGTTATTCATGTAAGTTAAACAACTAGTACAAAATTTAATTCATAGTTACATAATTGTTTATGGTATATTGTTTCGTACGTAATATATTCCATAATGCATAACAAAATTCAATTATGTTTTACATATGTAATAAAATAATTAAATTAAAGCTATGGCACGAGGTAGAAGAGCAGAAGATACTATGTTAAGTCTGATATTGTAGAGAAACAAATATGTTACATATTATATATTTTAACTTATTTAAAAAGAATAATAACACACATAATAACAGTTTCCCAGAACTAATACAAACTTTCCGAAAATAACTTATGCATTTTGAAAAATTTCCTAAAAGGTACACCGCATAGTTCGGGCGAAGGTATTTAATTATATCAAAACTATGCCATGACCCAGAAATTCATCTCTGTTGAAAATTGGAACAGCGTATGTGTCATTTATTTTAGTTCGGTCGATTTCCGACTACTTCGTGGAATTGATTTTGGAAATTTATAGGGTTGTGAGTTACATGAATTTTCGAATTAGAAAAATTATCTAAAAGCAGCTAATGTTCATCTAACTCCAATAATTATTTAATTTTATACAAGTATTATACGTTATAGCTCAGTTGCTAAGGCTCACGATGGCATATGATCTGACGTCATGAGTTCGTATCCGCCATTAGAATATAGATGTGAACCATTTCTTAGCACAAGCATTATTAACTTATTTAAAATATTTATCAAGAAATCTAGTGATTTCAAAATTGATTGTCTTCTTTAGAAAAAAATATTATCAAATATTATCATATACCACAAGGAGAGTAAAAAGTATATAGATAAAGATATGAAAACTTTAGAATATATAACATATAATAATACTTAACAAAAGTTATGTATATTGTTTTTTGTGCAGACTTGGCTTATTCAGCAGAAGTGAAACAAGAACGAGCTATTTTTGCTTGTTTTTTGATAATTACACGCATAATTGGCGAAACATAACAGAGCATATTATACAATCATCACAAGTTTTGCAGCGGGCTGACTGGCTTTTGCCTATATATTTTTTTTATAAGATAGGAAGGCAAACGAGCAGGCGTGTCACCTGATGGAAAGCAATCAACGCCACCCATTGACTTCAGCAGGCACATAGGCAGTGCGGAAGCGTTGCCGACCTTTAAGGAAAGTGTCATTAGAGGAGTGGGAATGGAAAGGGGAGGGGTAGATGGAAGGGGGAGGTTGGGCCGGTTCGGGTTCGGTTCGAGAACTATATCTATAAGAAGTAATATTTTAAAAGAAGCTTTAAATCTAAAGATTTGTTTAATGCTCACAATGCCTTTATACGGTACATTTAATTAAATTTATGCTAAACTTATATTCCCAAGAAACTTGATATAAATTTCGATGTGGACAAATCGCAACAAAGGGTGGCATTTATTGATTGAATTCTGTTTTTTATATAGTGAGTGCGAAAATTTAATTTATATAATGAGAAAAAAAAACATTTTATTATTGGCAGCGTCTTGAGGCAAGCAATAGAAACTAATTCAATGACAACAGTAGACGCTTTCATTATAATAAAATCAAATACGTACAATATTTTTTTAATTCTCTTTATCGTTAAGAAATAATCGGAATCAAAATGACCACGAACATATGTTAACATATATTCACGTAGGTACAATATATCACAATTTGTAAAACGTGTAGCGTAATGCATGGACAACTAAAATATAAAAAAAGTCACGCATAGAAATGATGACTTTTTCATCTTATAAATGACACGTGTTTCGCCCCAACACGAAGCATCTTCAGGTATAGTAGACTCTATGGAAGACAACCGAAAAGTGACTTTTCGTTGTCTTCCGTAGAGTCTTTCGTTTACAAGATGGAAAATTGGTAATGTGTGTTTGGTGTTGTGTATAGTGGTTGGTGGGTGAAGAACTAATGGCCAATTTTCGTTAAGTTTTTGGTTTAAGTTCCAAACAAATCCACTTTATCCAGCAGAAAAACACACATTATTAATTTTCTGTTACTGTTTTGCTTGTCGCGGACCTTAGCTAAGTAAATATTTTGACTGTCCACACGATGTTGATGTTCACATATAACTAATCATCTTTAGTTATATGGATATAAAAACGCAATATATAACAGCCAAAAATTTAACAAAACAAGGTATGAGGAACAAAATGAATAAGTATGTAAACGCACACAAACAAAACAATTACCCTAACTAGCAAACATCCCTCCTCTAACTAATGCCCCGTGGTAAAGAATAATGAATAAAGGGCATGAAAGCAACACTCACCCTAATTAAGGTAAGAGGGTTCTCCCAAAGGATGTTTGTAACTGTGACGATGATGGCTATATAAAATCTAATAGAGGACTTTAAGAGTCATATATTACCGTCATACCGCTGAACTACTATAGAATGAACAGTGTGGGGGGTTACTTAAATTTAGCTTTGCGAGAAACATTTACATACATATCCTAACCCCCATAAAATTTAAAATATATAAGGAATGAGTTACTGAGACGCATTAAGAAAAATTGAAATTTATTATTGTAACATTTATATAACATTATAATAAAAATTATAATAAAAAAATGTATACTTAATAATTTTTACTTGGCTATGCTGGAAGACAACTCAATTTTGAGTTAAGCTCGCTCTTGTACATCTTCTTTCCTTTTAATTCTTGTATGTCGTGTTTTGTGTACAATAAAGTATTAAATTAAATAAATACTTTACCCGAACGAAATTTAGGAAAATATGAGTTTTAACTGAACCGTATAATACAGTAGTAGTCAAACTATAACAGTTAAGAAAACTGTAGAGCAATAGAAAGAATAAAACAAGATGTAATAATTCTCATACTACCTATACATACTAAAAGTTGGCTGAAAAATGACAAACTAGTTAAAAATAAGTTTTACGTTGATAAAACAAAGAAATGCAAAGTACAAATGTTATTACGTTTCGATATAAAACGAAAATGAAAAAAAAAATAAGAAATATATTTTCTGTTTATTGGCGTCTCGGAGTAAACAGTATAGAAAGCTCTAAGCTAATTACGCTCGCAGATGCTGCAATTGGCTATTGGTTCTATTAGCAGGAAAAAATATATTGGTATTGGTAGCTAACGTTTTCTCATTAGAGATTGTAGTAAATTATTATTGTAGAAAGTTATTTTTTTAAAATTTTGCTGTGACAGAACTTGGTTTTGTAACAACTAATGATTTGTTTTTTATGGAATAGATAAGTAAACGAAGAAGTAGGTTGCCTGATGGTAAATAACCAGTGCCATGATAGACAACTATAATACTAAAGCCATAGCAGATGCGTTGCCTTTTATAAGTTAAGGTGAATAATGAAAGGTGAAGAAGAAAACAAAGGAAGGGACGACCAGGGAAGAATACGGCCCCGGAATGCCAGCATTAACCGTACGATATGTGGTAACACGGTAAAATGCTACCACATTATACCGATATTCTGAGGATGTTATACTCGTAATTCCCTAAACGGGCCAGCCCATGCTGTCGTGGCTCTACCGTGACTGATTTCCAATTTTCATAAAAAATATCAGGATTTCCTATGATAAAAGTGACATGAAAACACTACAATGGTATTTGAAATAATAAATCCAAAAACAACTCATTGTTCTATGCAAATTCGTGTCAAACAGAGCCCATTTTACAAGTACGTGCCGTGCATTGACCTCAGTTCAGAAAACGCAAACGGATGCTACTAGAACAATGTGCATGACACGAACAAAAAACAGCTTTTTAACTAAAGCAGACAGAATACTGTCGTGTTATTGTATTCTGGTAAAACAAATATATTTTCTGTGCCATCGGCGCAGAAACTGATTTGGAATATTCGTAGTTTGGATGTTTCAATACAAAGTAGCGTATTCATAGCACGCTAAAATAAATAAGAAAAAAGTGGATATGCTAATTTAAATGTGCACATTTTAAGAATAAAATCCGATTTATATAATTATTAAAATTATCATTATCATCATTTTGCAACAATCTACTATTGGAAATAGGTCTCTTCCAAGGCGTGCCACCTAGCCTCATCATCGGCTAGTCATCACTACGTTTTCCAAGATGCGTTCTCAACTCTAGTATATGTTTATTTCAATAATGAAAAAAAAAAACAATATTTTTCATATACATATGTGGGCAACTTCTGGGCATGGGCCTGCCCATTTCTGAAGGGCGAACGAGATTTCTAGAGAAAAATTAATAAACTACGCATGTCCAATGCGGATTAGCAGAATAACCAGATTTGGAATAATTATTTGTAGACTATACATACATACATATATTCATTCCGATGCGGAGATCGAACGCACGACCAATGACTCTGTAGGCGACGGTCTCGCCACTGAGCCAATTGGTTGTCTCTCAACTACGTTTTAATTCTTTATCTAATATAGGAAAGCAATTTAACGCCGAATGGAAAGTAATCAACGATCATGTTTATAGTGATAAGTAAAGAATATTCCCAGCAGATGGACAGTGATCTTCACCATCACTACCGTGCTCCAGAAGACCAAAGGCACTGCGGATCACAGGAGGAGCCAACTATTACAAAAGTTTCCTAAGAATCATCGCAATTGACAAAACTTACACTTACACTTATCGCCTGAGAATTGTTGATTAAGACATAAATATATACATATAACGCCTGATTCCCATAGGGGTAGGCGAAGAACACATTTCCATCTGCTACAATCTCGGAACACTTTCTTTGCTTCATTCACACTTGTTACTGTCTTCATACAACCTCGCCAGTTAAGGGTAATTTTGACCTGATCTTTTTTTTGAACTTCGGCAATTTGGTCACGGTATGTTCTCCTCGGTCTTCCCTACCTACCCTTTCATTCACATCCACGAGCTGATACATCATCAAATTTTAAAAAATAATTGAAAAACATCATAAGTTTTGTCGTAAACGATTCCAAAGCTATTTGGTCTTAAAGTTTACCGAATATTAATTACCGAATTTACAATTTGATTGCTATCTAGAAAGCAAACAAAAAAGAGTACAAAATTTCAATTAAGTCGAGATACTCACATCCTTTCTTTACTTTACTCTGTACTACATAATCCCAGATCTCCAGCATATCTTCAAGAGCGTTTCCAGTTTCTTGTCCCCAGGGATCAACCCTGTCGCACGTCCTCCTCCTTTCTCCTTCGTATTCCTCCACATTCTTCCAGCCGTTACGGTGGCTCATTCACTGTACACGCAGTGCGCTTGTGGAACTCTCTCCCACGTACGTGATAGCTTCTCACTGGATGTATTTAAGAGAAGAATTAAGGAACATTTCCTTTCAGTATAAAATATTTATATATGTATATATTTATGTGTATATTATATATATGTATCTTCTTATTTATATTGTATGTATTGTTAATTTGTTATGGATATTATTATCATATTTCATTTTTGTACACTTATTTCTATCCTCACAGCTTTTCTTATCTCTCTTTCACTCCTGGGTTTGCTGGAAGAAAACTCAATTTTGAGTTAAGCTCGCCCTTGTATAATACATCTTCTTTCCTTTTAATTCTTGTATTTCCTGTTTTGTGTACAATAAAGTATTAAATAAAAAAAATAAATCGTCTTTTTTTTCTTTGTAAACAAATGTTAAGTTAGACAAAAGAGCCGAGCATTTCTCTTCATGAGTGTACGTCGATGGAATCCTTAAGGAACGAAACACGGAGACATCAATCAAAGTAAAACAAAGGACCCCAAAGCCATTGAACTATCGTGACCGTTATATATAAACTTAGCTGAGTATCAAACCTTTATCACCAGTCTTTTCACTTTCCGCGTAGTTCTCTTTAGCTTAAAGAGATTCTGAAAAATAGTAATATAACACTAATAATAACGTGAGAAAACCTTTGAAAGTTCGTAGAATATATAAATAGAGAAGACAACATTAAAAAAGCTGTCGCAGCGTTATCAATATCACTTGAATTTTTATTTATATTTCACACATTTGCTGAAAATGCTATATATATGTATCTTCTATAAATGCTATATAAATCAAAATGCTGAAAACGTTTTCTAAAACGATGGGATCAATTCCACGGTGAATGTTTTATTATTGTTTTATGATAACTTTGTATTAAAATATTATTATTACTAAAATAATTACAAGGATTATTTGAGGAAGTCTTTACTACAATGGTTCTCTAGATTAAACTGGCCGTGAAGAATCATAATTCCAAACAAAAATATGTCTTTAAGATACTTTAAGCATCAAAGATCATATCCGTTCAAAATGATTATTAGTTGATATTAATTTTAGTCATATACCTAGCCCCGATAATGTACTGTAATTATTAGTTATTTGTATTA
The DNA here is from genome assembly GCA_031353405.1 of Baronia brevicornis. NCBI lineage: Eukaryota > Metazoa > Arthropoda > Insecta > Lepidoptera > Papilionidae > Baronia > Baronia brevicornis. Next base: position 495,996 of record JASFAT010001437.1, read on the forward strand.
AATTAGCAATGTGTGTGAGTTTTAAAATTAATTTACATTTCCGAAACCTTTCTGAAAAGCTGGCAACAGATACGTTGCCTTTCAACGTGTCCTTTGAGTTGATATTCAATAATAAAACAGTTTATATGTTGTTCAACTTTACTCAAATAAGCAATAGAGCCTCTCTCTCTATTTATTTTGATGACGGAAAGAGATTTCTGTTTACGATAATAGCGAATGTCTATTTTTTTGTAAATTTATTATTTTACATTCATTGCCTTATCTTTATCTTATCTCATATATCTCATATAAAAATGGAGAGCTATTTTGTTAGTCTCGCTAAAACTCAAAAACGGCTCGACCGAATTGAATAATTTTCGTTGTACGTCATAATACAGGGAAAGCTAACGAATAAAAGAAATATAGGGAAACAACATAAAAAAAAAATCTCTTTCTTCCCTGTACTTTCAATTACTTTCAATAGATGGCGTTTGTGACGACTTTATCGTCTAACGGACGTGTTTTTATAAAAATCTTTTGTTCTAAGTACAAGGAGAAAATAAAGCCTTATTTTAATCATCAGATTATTTTTGTTAATTAAAATAAATAAATTGAAGGCGAAACGAAGTACACTAGGTCATCTAGTAAACAAGAAAGTATAAACAAAAATGTATCCTGAATATACTCGTATTCACTTCAAATAGACGGCTCCTACAACAATTTCCGTATTTATTTGTAGGTCGTATTATCTTCATTTACTGAAGTGACCTAGTTATTTGAGAGAATTCTTCCAGACATCGTTTACACAAGACACACGGTACAGTTGAAGCGTAGATATTTGATCATATTGGACCCGGAATTTCATCTCCGTGAGAAGTTCCAACTATGCGCCATTTATAAGTTTGGTCGATTTCCTTCTATTTAACAAATCAAATTATGTTTATCTATTTCTCAGATATATCTCAGGTCCAATTAATACTACTAACATAAGAAAGGAAGAAATAATAATGAATGATAGGATGCATGAAATGAAATAAATAAAATGATGAGAGGGTGAAATATATCATAACGTATAAGCAATAGATAGCCGTAACAATTCACTGCTGGAAATTGGGAATTCAATGCCTAGCAGTGGACTGTTCGGTAGATAGGAAATTATAGATTCAATAGAGGTACGGTAGTCCACTATTGGATTTTCTTTCCTCGAAAATTTTAGTGGTGTTACCAAAACCATCACGTTTGATGAACGTGTTGGTAATGCTACATTCGTTGTACTCAGATAGATGCCGCTGACCATCACTCATGACCATGACTCATTATATTAACATGCCATAATTGACTCATACGACACACTCGGAAGGAAATGGGGTAGCTATACCGTTCAGTATCAAAAATATGATGTACATCATCCGTCAGCCTACGACAGTTCACTTCTGGATAAGGCCTTTCACAAGACGCGGCACGAAGCTCGATTTCCGTTTTCACGTCTTACTTGTCTACTACAAAGGTTATCGGTTCAGGGATGACCCGACGTCACTTTGGTTCACCTGCGGGTATAGTTTATACTCGTATTCTATAAGTGGTCTTATTTGGTTTAAAAGAGGCGCTATATCAACGTTTTATTAATAGTTGTATGTAGTGTAATGTACTTACATCTCATTCACAGAACAAGATGAGAAGAAAACCTTCTTAATTACGATATAATATTAAAACAAACTTGAAATTTTCTATTCGAAAAAAATGTTGGAGATATTTTTAAACAAGTGTATTATCCTACGTCGAGTGAACGGGGCAAGAAGCAGGGATAGCAATATAAAAGTCTATCATATTTGTATCTTTCGACTTTGGCAGCCAAAGTTATCGAGGTCTACACCAATATGGAATTTCATCTCTGTGAAAGGTTCGCAATTTATGATTTATTTTCCTTCATATCTCATCTTAGAAAATTTGCCGAGAATGCGTAATGGGACTCTTTGTTTATCTTTGTGGAATAATAATGTTGTTTATGTAATAAATTTGTTTTTTGATCTCAATCTCATTGTGATATGCAGCTAATACCTACTTAATATATATAGAAGTAAAAGCTCATTTGGTAAGGATTACGCTTACAAACTATAGGTTTTGGTTCAATTTTACCATTGGACTACATATGTAAGCCATATTTTCTTAGAAAAACAGTTTATTATAATAGCTAATTGGAATGGTTGACAATAATTCTAGTAATATCACAACATTGTTTAAGGTCGGTTCTTTGAAATGTCAAATAAAAAAGAAATTTAAGGTCTCTTTTTTCACTACTATCATAGTTATGTACCTCTGAATAAGTCATAGTCACAAGAACGATGGAAAAATAAAACAAATATAGGTACATAATTATGAAAATAACACGCTTTATACTCATAGCCCGACACAAGGGTTTAAAAACTGATCCAAACTACATCTCAAAAGTTTTGAGTTAAATGTCTTTAGTGTTTTGACACGTCTGTATTTTTTTTATATTCAAATTCTTTATTTATTTGTAAAACGTGTTTGTCAACCGTCAAGCTTTTATAACCATTTCGTAATGAGTTTCCTCTAGACGGAGAAGTAACGGCGAAAGAAAAACTGCAAGTTAAAATAAAATAAAACAGAAAAGATGAGAAAAGACGCCAAAATTGTCAATGTTTTTTGTATTTTTTTCCTTCTTTTAACTATACGGCAATGTGTACAAATCAATCTTCATAGATAGTTTTACAAATAACCAGGAAAACGTTAGCTCATGTATATAAAAATTTTGTTACAAAGAGAAAAAATAATAGCGCAAAATGCGAAATAGGCCCGGGCAGAGTAGTCTTCACAAACAGCACTTAGTTTCTTACAAATTATTTTTGGGAGAAACAACTTCCCGGGTTAAATTAAAACTTCACGACTATTTTTATTTCATTATAATTACAGGGTTACTCTAATGCGATAATGTATGTACATCTTAAATTAATATTAATATTAGTTAATTTTAATATTATAAATAAAGCTGTCTTAGTAAATTTATTAAGATCAAATAATTCTATTTGAAATAAGAAAATTTTATTTGATTTAATAAATCAGTTTTATAATGTAAGTGACATATCTATATATGAAGCAATCAATTCCGCAAATGCTTTTTCTATGTTGAAATATAACAGAGACACTAGATCGGAAAATACATTTATACCGGAACAACGTATCGAAAATTAAATAAATCGACTCACAACATGCTCGGGTTATTGGGTCACATCTGGCCATAGAGACCTTTCACGGTTCACAATTTATATATAAGGTTATTTCCGTTGGTATCGACATGTTTTATTTAACATTTTGTACAACGATTACTTGAGTCATTTATATACATATGTATGTTCTTCTCAATTTCTCAGATTATAATGTTATATGCATTGATATAAATTTATAGGAGAGTCGTTTTTATGTTTGCTTTTAGCAAAATATTATAGTTAACAATTTAATTAAGCTAAATTAAGTTTTTACTTAGTTCCGAAATAAAAAAAAAACTCTTGTTTTATATAAATATTGTTTATTTATCTCATTACACATCTCTTACGCTTAAGAGTTCATACTTAATAAATATTTCACTACTCTGAAGAAATAATAATAGGTCTGGGCAAAAGTATTTTCGTATTTTGAATGTATTATTAATAATCAAACCTCTTTGGCTGTACTGAATGTAACTGGCTGGTTTTAATACCATTAAATGTGACATTCTGAAGATGCAATAAATAAAAAAAAAACTAGTTCCCGCCATTTTTCGATTGTTTTTCAAGCAAGCAAAATGAAAGTATGTGACGAAGAAATTCGGTACATTTTAAAGTTTTATTATAAAAAAAGTAAAAATGCGACGAACGTCGCGAATAAAATTTGTGCGGTTTACGGACCTAATGCGGTATCAATAAGAGTGGCAAAAATGTGGTTCAAGCGTTTCAAGTCTGGAAGTTTTAGTGTGAAAGATGAGGTTCGCTCTGGAGGTCACAGATAAAATCTGAGCCATCTTTGAGAAAGTGGAGCAAGATCGACATATTAGTAGCTACGACATTGCTGAAGAACTGGATGTTGATCATAAAACAGATTTATGTCATTTACGAAAGTCTGGGTACAAGAAAAAACTTGACATTTGGGTACCACATGATCTCATGAGAGAAACCATGACAACGCCAGACCGTACTCATCTATAGCCACGCAGCAAAATTGAGAGAGCTTGGCTAGGATGTGTTGATGCATCCTCCGTATAGCCCTGACCTTGCTCCATCAGATATCCACCTGTTTCGGTCATTGCAGAACTCTTTAGGAAGCATAAAGCTAACCTCAGAAGAATACTGTGAACACTACCTGTCAGATTTTTTTAATCAAAAAATAAATATAAATCTCTGAGGAATTAATGACTATGGAATTTGAATATGAGAAATCATTACTATGGTTCAAAAAAATTTGGAAAATGTTGAATTACAAATATTTCTTTTGAGGTATTTGATATAGCTCGTACAATAAAATAGCGAAATTGTTATATTCAATTATGTCTTGCATTTTAGATGATGCTTATAATGATAAATTTTATATTAAACACATACCAATTTAAGCATCAGATAAATAATAAAATAAATTATTATAATCATAATAAAACGAAAGTCAAAATCAATACGTTGGAAAAGCAAGCAACTTCAATGGTGAGTATATTTCTAACTTACATCGGGTCTTTAAGTATAATGAATAAATAGCATGAACGCACAATAACGTTAATGAAGGTAAGAGGGTTTGCGAGAAAGAGTTTCGTAATGGTGACGATGATGGCAACATAAAATCTAATAGTGGCGTTTTAGGCCCGTACGTTTCCTCGGGCCATGGTTGGAATATCGTTGCAGTGGGACCCGCAGAGCATAATTCACTTTGCGAGGAAAACATTAATGTAATAAATGCGAGGGGCGTAATAACAACTGATAGCCACGACTGTATATCTCACTAGGTCTCCGCGAACAAGAGACAAAGCGTTGTCATCTGTTTGATAGAGTTATAACCGACATAAAGTTGTTATGATTTAGAACACTGGCTTGTTGATGATGTAGCGACACAATTTGATATAAATGACAAGTTGAAATGTCGAGTTTACTTAGAATTTAGAGCAGAAAACACAAATGAGAGATCATAGAAGCTTTGTTAAGATATTAAAGTGTTAAGGAAGTATGAATTGTGGTTATTGATATATAATATTTGATATATATAAATATTTTTATTATAATTATAGACAGATATTTACGTGAAATTTTATATTCAATTTATATTTATTGGTATTCTCTTGTTTACTGCTTTCCCTATATATATATATATATATATATATATATATATATATATATATATATATATATATATATATATATATATATATATATATATATATATATATATATATATATATATATATATATATATATATATATATATATATATATATATTATACAATACCTAACTTTATGAATTGATGCTGATTATTTAGTTTTTTATTTTTTTTGTAAAATTTTAAAATTTTGACTTTTGTTACTTTTAATTTTTAAAAACAATAATGAAAATAACATAGATAATTCAAAAATTGAAATTCTATTCGTCGAAAAAAGGAATAAATTTAAAGAATCAAAACCAAGCTCACTGTTGGCTGCCTCTATAAATAAAGTTTAGACAGGGCGATATTTCGTGATTTAATCTGGATGTATAAAACAGTTCCTCTAGTTCAGTGGCCAGGACAACCTAGACATCCATAAGTGCCAAATATAGACAATACACAATTGAACTTTATTTAAGGAGCCATTTTTTAACTTTAGTTTTACTTTTGTCGGAGACGATTATACTGAAATAATTAGGATTAAATATACACCCTCGCCCTTATTTTTTTCAAATAAGTCTTAGTTTACTTACATTAAATTAAATAAAAATTGGTATCAGACTTAAAAAAAGATTATATTTATTTCAAAAAACAACTAGTTAAATAATATAAAAGGTAGTCTTAAAAATAACTACAAATACTCCACTAATGTAAACATTGGCCTTGCACTTCCTTGGAAAGTAAGGCTAAGTCTCTTACAAGGCAAGATAATAAGTAACATTCTGTGCCTGCACTTAACATTTCGTGGAAGAGCCGGAGCCGGGAAGGCAAAGAGACGCATGCGGCTCGTGAGCCGAGGGTTGCCGACCACCGCCCAAGTTCAATAATATATCCACTGCTGCAGATGGTTATTGTAACTAAAAAACTCTGTTTTATTTCTATTGCCCAATTTATACTAAGCGTCGAAAACTTTAGTTATCAAAAATAATCTAATATGAATCTTATTCTTAGTATACACACTTAAAAAACGTTTTATTTTAGTATTTATTTTATATAGCTCATTAACATTTCTATGGAATGGCTAGTTCATTATGATATATTTTTTTTGCTATTAGCGATAAGACCGGCTTTTTTATATAAACAATATTACAATCAATAATTATATACCTTTGTTACTGTTGTACTTTGTTATATTACTTTGTACAATAAAAAAATATTTATCTGCTCATTTTTTACTTTCCTTTTTTATTGTATTATAAAATAAAAAAGATAAAAGCTCTGATTTAAAGCCTACGCACTTTTGAATTGGAACAGCACAAATGGGCCTACTCAACCGGATAAGTCGTGAGATGCAAAATATTGGCGTAAAGTGGTAGCAAGGATACCGTGGTTTATAAAATGAGTGCAAGGATCCGGTGTCCCAACTCCTGTCTTTTCCTTTCCTTCCTTTTACTCCTTTCATTAAACCCCTTCTCTTTAGTTATTCAGATCCTTACCTTACGGTAAACAATACATCAGCATCATTTGTAATGAAAATGACCATGAGCGGCGTTGGTGGCTCACTAACTACTATGACTTAAGCACTACAAAAAAAAAATTAAACACCTTATACCAGAAAATTCCCAAACTATGTTATATAACAAAAGGGTTTTTTCAAATAAACCCTTTTCCAAAATAAACTGATACCTCAGACACTTATAGCCAATTTACTTTAAAAATCCTTATCTTATTTATTTAAAAAACTGCGGTTGGCGGTGAGCTTCGACCCCAAGGGGTCGATATCGCGGCCTCCACTTAGGAATCCCTGCCTTATACTAAGAAGTATTTAAAATATGACATGAATGCTGCAGTCATAGCTAAAAATATACTTATTGTGTTCTTGTCTATTTCTCACTACACAAAGAAAATCGGCAGTTTGGCAAGCTCCCCGGGTTCATCCTCCTTTCCAGCGAACCTCCATTGTAATCGAAAAATAAAACAAATTTCGCCTGACACTTCCTTCGATAACAAATTGTATGAAATAATATCCGCTTTCAATAGAAAATGTATTTTAATATTGTCATTGTATGTACAAAATATAATCTATATGTATAAAAATCAATTGCTGTTCGGTAGTCTCGCTAAAACTCGAGAACGGCTGGACCGATTTCGCTAATTTTGGTTTTGAATTATTTTTGGAAGTCCAGGGAAGGTTTAAAAGGTAAGTAAATATGATAAAAGATTCTGCAATTATCGTTCAGCTTTTTTATTTATTGATTCTGAGGTGGGACGAAGTTTGCCGGGTCAGCTAGTAATGTTATAAATATTAAGGCAATGAAATGAGCGAACAAATATAATGTATTTATTAAAATAAAATATATTTACTTTTATTTAAAAAAAACTTTTATCTTGTGGAAATAATTTATGTTTAAAAGAACACACAGTTTAATAAAACAGTGTGAATTTTACAAAATGCATAATTAATGACATTGATTTTATTGAAGTTTACTGTTCTGTGTTACGAGTGAGATTCTGAAATTAAATGTTTTATGTTTACTTCTGTCGAATGATTACGAAGATCTTTGCCAAATACGATTGTGCTTTAATTTGATTATCTACATATATTTAAGTGCAGAAAATTCCTGTAGAGATGTTGATAAGTATACACAGGCCACGAGAGCACTTATTATTTTCATAATGGATAAGTAGAATTTTTGACTTTTTCTTGGCCATGAGTTTTTTGAGGTCAAAAGTACCCTTAATCGACGAGCTAGTATTAAGAGTTATGAGTGTGGTTGAAGCAAAGAAAGTGTCTCGAGATCATAGTAGATGAAGATCTGTGGTCTCTGCCTATTCCTACGGGAAATAGGCGTGATGATATATATGTACATATGTATACATATATATGTTGAGTTACATATATGTATACATATATGTTGAGTTTTATTTCAGTTTTATAATTTCATGTTATTGTCACTTATATCAATTCTGGTGGCGTATTATTCTATATAATTTGATACGCGTAAATAACTTGACTGCAAAAGTCCATACAAGTTTTGGTAGATCGGCCGCCATTTTATCAAGATTTATCAAGAAGTACATTTAGCGATACTTATTATTATTTAACACTTGCATAATAATAATAAGTAATTGCCATAAAAAAAAGGAAGAAGATATTTTGTTTAGCTTTGATCCTACGTCGTAAGTTGCATTTGCTACAGTGCTAATAATGTACGAACTGCTGATATCTCCTGTCAATAAATAAATATTTTTTTTATAAATGTAATGAAAATATATATGATTGTTAACTAGTATAGATTAAAAATTAGGTAATAGTTTTATGTAAAATTTAATTACATTCAAGACTTTAGCATATAGAATCCTAAAATCAGCAATAAATTATGAACCACAGCAACCAAAGCACACATATATTCAATAATATATATATTCAATTAGACATATATTCAGTAATACATATATTCAATAATACATATATTCAATAATACATATATAAAGAAATTGGGAACGATAAATGATTTTCATCTATGAATTTCTATATTGTTGGTTAGGTTGATTTAGAAATTGTATCATTTAATAAAAACCTATTTTAAAGTATTGTTTTAATCAGTGCAACTGTATAATTGAGATGCAATATTTTTTTTCTAAAACAAGTTATTTGAAGGATAATAAATATATTTATAGGTTTTTTGTAAAATATGCAAATAAACATACAAATAATTATGTTCTAGGAGAGGTGCAGGATTTTCTGTTGAAATTCTAGAGTCAAACTGTAAAGAAATGCGTCAATAATAGAATGTAAATTTATTTATATTCAAATTTTTCCATCGCGCAAGATTTTGGTTAACAAAGGCGAATTGAAAACAAAACTTTTTAATTCGATCTATCTAAATTCACTTTTAGCTTGGAATCTGTTTGTGAGCCTTGAATAAAAGTTTACGTTTTTGGAAGACTTACGACAATTTATTTCTCATTTATACATGTCTAGATGTTTCTTTATATTTTTTTTAGTATTTTATACTAAAATGACTGTCAAACGCAAATACTCGAAGTGTCTTCTTTTCGTCGCGATGGCTAAATTTTATTCGTTCGGTACAGGAACATACTTATGATTTTGGAGAAAGTTATCATCAGCTCTGTTCACACAAACGTATCGGGACGCGTGGGCCATCATATTAGGTGTATAATGTCCACACCATTCCAGCACTCAATATCTAGACCATAACTATACCCCGCCTAAGCCGATACTTTAATTAATCTGGATTTAGAGCCTAAATAGTGATTCTAGTTTAGTGACTAAAAGTTGTGAATATTTTAAAATGATATTTTCTATATGAATACGTACATTCAACCATAATTTTAAAGTATTTAACAATATGTTTTAAATGATTTTATAAATCTTCGTATGATCAAAATTCAGTTCCGTGCTACAATTTCTAAAACAGTAGGCGGTTCACAACCAAATATAGCTTATCAATAGAAATTTGAAGTTTCACTAACTATTGTTTCAAGGAAACTCGGCCAGGCTATATTTGCTACGATTCGATTTCCACTCCAGCAATCGTTTACTTTAGTGGTTCTAGATTCTCTACGAAACATGACCAGCCCATTGTTACTTCAGTTTTGTAATATAACTTTCTAGTGGTAGAGCCACGCTGCAGACGAATATTGTGTCAAGAATGGCTTGTTATTTGTCTGTAGCATAAATGGGCCAGCTCGCCCGGGGAAGTACCACACTCCCGCAGAAAACCGGCGTCTGAGTGGTAGCTTGTCTACCGCGCTTCGTACGGTGAACGGTCTGAGTTCCGGAGGCCCAACACCCTCCCCTTCTCACTCCCCCTCTGATTCCCACTCCCACTCCCCCTCCGATTCCCATTCCCATAATTTCACTCTCCTTTAAGGTTGTCAACGCTTCCGCACTGCCTATGGCGTTGCGGATGTCTATGGGTGGCGTTGGTTGCTTTCCATCAGGTGACACGTCTGCTTGTTTGCCTTCCTATGCCATAAAAAAAGTAATTCGAAAAACTATAAACAAGTAATATTTACATGTTTTTAATTTTTTTAAGGATTCCTTCTACTTGAGTCAAGTCTATTATTTACACAAAAAACGTGATTCAATTCTTTGAGTGAATTCTACAGGAGGTATAGCTACAGTAACTTAAATGTAATGGGGATGAGCTCATGTCGGAGCTAAGGGATGCCTCGGAATTTCATCTCACTGAGAGGTTTGGAACATGTGTCATTTATTTCAGTTTAGTCGAATACTGTAAGTTGTCAAGAAACTGCCTTTAGGGATTTTCTGAGTGAAATAATAAAACTTTTATTTCTCTAAGTTTAACTTTTTTTACGAAAGAGATAGGTAAAGAAGAAAACGGATTACCTGATGATAACAAACCCCGCTGCCCTTGAACATCTGGAGTACAAAGAGCACTGCAGTTTCGTTGCCTACCTTAGGGTAAAAAAGTGAATAATGTAAGGTAAAGAAAGAAGTAATGGGAAGGGGTAAAGGAAATAAAGGAAAGGGAAAGAAATTCAGCCCCCAGATCCCTACACTCACTCTACAAAACGTGGTAACAAAGTTAAAAATTTTACCACTTGAGACCGATATTCTGTGTGGGTGTGGATCTGTACACTTCAGCGAATATAGTTTTTAGAATCTTTATAAATAACAATTTTTCATAGTAGTTATATTTCAATTTCATTTAAATGTATAATATTGTTTGAAATTTAGTTAAGGAATCGAAATTAAAAAACCTTCACAGTATGTTCTATTCGAACAACGTTTCTAGTTTACAAATACTCGTCCACGTATTGTACAAATCGACAATACGGTTCGCTCTCGAGCGACCGACGTGCATTTGTGAATAGATCAATAGAAATCGAGTAATAAAAATATTTGCGCAATTGAAAATTCCTCCCCGACTTCATCTGCATCGAGGGGTTTATATATAATTTATAAATATATTGAGTATTCCTATAAATAGTTATTAGTATTTATAGTTATACTGAATATATGAAATAAAAATAAATTTAGTAATAATACATTCCATTTTTCTACCAGTTTTGACTGGCACTGAAAATAAAAATATACTGATGTATTAGGTGCAATTCTTTTAATTAAAATAAAAACACACTCACTTTGTTGGAGCAGCGACCCAAAATGGATCTTGGCCTCCGAACAAATCTTACGCCATCGTGCTAAATTAAAATAAAAGCACCCGAAAATGTGTATTATATTTTATTAAAATCATTCACAGCTCTGTTTGTTGTGTTTTCCAATAGGGAATAGGGTCACCCCATTTCTTCTCGTAAGTGGCATACTAGACAACCGTGAGAGCAACTATTAAGGCACTAGGGTCTAGGTAACAAGGCTTTACGTAGGTACTTATAAAATTACCTTCATAAGAAACATAACACTTTACTAAAATTTACAAAGCCCTCGTTTTCTAGCCCAATCAACTTGATTTCATACTTAAGGAAGAACAATGGTAGAGCTCCAATGCATAGAAACAAACAATTATTTTAATTGGTGTACATTTTCCTAACTAATGTTCCATGTTTTAGATATAATTTTGTTAATGAAACGTGTGACAGGAGCAGAATATTTTCTAAACGTACCAATTTTTAATAAATAGTAATAAAGGAATTAAACTGTTATGATGGTGAAAAATAAAATATTTTTAACCTAATCCACCATCTTCACTTTAAAGGAGCTAGTTTATTAAACATACATCCCTATTTTAATTTAAAAAAATGTAATATACATTTGGTAAGAATTGCGCTTTCGATCTTACGTCATGGGTTCGCGTCAATAATTGATATACATTCCTATTTTAATTTTAAAAAAATGTAATATACATTTGGTAAGAATTGTGCTTCCGATCTTACGTCATGGGTTCGCGTCAATAATTGATATACATCCATATTTTAATTTAAAAAAAATGTTATATACATTTGGTAAGAATTGCGCTTCCGATTTACGTCATGGGTTCGCGTCAATAATTGATATACATCCCTATTTTAATTTAAAAAACATGTAACATACATTTGGTAAGAATTGCACTTTCGATCTTACGTCATGGGTTTACGTCAACAATTGAACAAGTAATATAAACACATGAAACACTTTCTTACCACCATGCTTTATCAACATAGTTAAAATAGACAACAAGAAATCTAGTCATCTTATAAAAATATATTATACAATGCATATATACAAAATATGTATAATACCAGAATAACTGAGATGTTTCACAGCTCCGCATAAAGTTCAGAGAGTGTTATACAAAACAAATAATACACCTGATTTGCATGAACAAAAACAATTACGTAGAGACGAAGCTACCAACGGTCACGTTATTGTGCCCTGGTAAAATTGTCGCGATAAATTTTCCGTACCGTTGATAGAAAAACTTTTGCAGGGCGTGGATGGAGGCGCTCGCTTGCCAACTTTCAGTTTTTTGTTTCAGCTAGAGTGGGCCTCGAGCGTCCTTTACTTTTAGCCAGATTTGCACAGAATTTTCTTGTATTTAAATGGAACGTGTATTTAGACATTGCGTATATAAAAATAATGCTCTGTTATACTGGATTTTCTTATACCAATACATAAATATGTATTATATTGAAGAGTTTACATGTGATATCTTATTGTATTAATAAAATATATCTCAAACGTCCTACAACGTATTTTAATAAAAAATTAGATAATAGCATATATAATCCTGTCTTCGACTAACAAAAGTTATAGAAGTATTTATTTTGTTAAAATAAAAAAAATTGGGTCAATATTAAAACCGACAAATTACCGCCTCTTCGAAAAGAAAGTGGTAATCTGAAAGAAAAGAAACGGCTCAATAAATTCTCTCATTCTCTCTCAGACTTACGGTCTTATATGTAGTACTACATATATAGTATTTAGTTATATATTAAATACATATATTTAATATATAACTAAATGCTATATATGTAGTCAAATAATAAGCTTTACTGCATTTCATTTTACATTTTATTATATTTCGGAAAAAACCAGACTGTACTGAAGGCACACGTTTTAAGAATTTTTAAGAATATAAGTTCGGCAATAAACAATTTAATAAATATGGAATTCGTTTCGTCAAATTTGGCGGCGTTTTTTTTTCTAATTTAACATGCAAAGGATCACTGCACAATAAGTTTTTAATGGAGAAACTTTTTTGTTATGGCAAGCCGGGAGCTTCGCGATTTCCATATTGTTTGTGCTTAGTGCGACTTGACGTTGAAGTTTGTAAAAGTTCCCTCGTTTATGTATAATAGCTTGTGTTAGTTGCGATATTTTAACTAAGTTCAAATTTATGTCATTGAAATGTTTACATCTAATATCAAGCTTGATCTGCCTCATTGTAAAAAACAGGAATATTACTGTTTGCAAAAATGTTCAGAACAGTCTGCCATGGTTATAAATATGTATATTATATTGAAAGAATTACATGGCTGGTGGTCGTTCAATTTCTTTTTTAAGATATTTTATTATGATTGCCACCATATTCAACAACCTTTTCTCTTTTCTCTTCCCCTTCCTTAATTTTCTTCTTCCCTTTTCTGAGAAGTATTTATACTAATGGTCTTGTGTTATATGAAAGTTTCACATTGGAACGGATTGATTTTATACAAATCGCAATGCATCTGCTTGCTGTATATGTGATATTCAACAAAAGTGGCCCACCCGTTTACCAGCTATTAGACCAGTCGGCTTTAGCAGGGCAAAGTATACATACTGAGAAAAATCATCACTTATTTAAAATTAACATCGAATCATATTTCACACATAATATACGTAAATAGAACAAGCGTGCCGTCTGATAGAAAGCAATCAACACCACTGATTGACATGTACCACACTATAGTCAATGTAGTAGCTTTACCGACTTAAAAATATGTAGGCTTGTTTTTTTTTTAAAGTTCAATGGTGTATTTTAAGTAAAGATTGTGTAGCCATTTTTTACGTATAGTAAAATAGATTTAAATGAAAGGTCCTTATAGACACCAGTTATAGAATCCAGTTTCTTCACGTTCCGTGGAAATAAAATCAAAATTTATTTAAACTATGACGGATAAATAGGCACATTTTTTAAATGAATTTTTGTAGAATTTTGTTTCAACTAACAGTGTATTAAAGCTTCCAACATATTTTCGAAATTTCAATTTTCGACAGCATAACTTGAATTTCAATGTTCTAAGTATCAATTTTTTTTAAAATCTAAAGATTATAGTGGTTGTTAAGAACGCCAATAAACAAATATGTATGAATATAATATAACATAGATGATGATAAGGGATCTAGTGTCGCGAAAATATTGTCGTGTAAGGGGGAACAACAGGCGCACAGCATTCATCAATCACCGAGAGATAAAAGGAAAGCGTTGGTGTCGATAGAGCACAGCACTCAATGCGTCTCTCTTTATCATGACACCGTAGCGATTCATTGTCATCGCTTAGGCTGTCGGTTTCCTATAAACGTATAATAATACACATTAAAGGAAAAAATAGTAATGTTGAAATAACTGTATATACTACACAGAAACTCAGAGCCCAGTTTCTTAAATTTTTCTGCCTGTATTTTGAAAATAGCCTAAATCTATTTACACGAAAGTCTCATGACACGAAGAAGGGCTTTATAAGGCTAGTTTAAGTCAAAAAAAATTACAATCTCTACGCGAAAATTGAAACTTTTTAATAATATCAAAATTTAATAAAAATCGTGCGAAATTGCCGAAAATAACTCGACATTAACATTATAACTGAAAATAAACAAACAAAATAACAGAAAGCAGAAGGCATCGCAATTATACTGTTTAGTGTACAAAAATAATCGTATTCACCGTACCGAAGAGAATGCGTAAAATTGTATGCGCGTAATAGGACAGAATATAGCGAAATAGGGCTGACCTTGCACCTTCAGATTTCTGGTAACTCTTTAGGCAGTGTCATATTAACATCAAGGGAGGACTGGCAAAACTATTTATCGCGTTTCTATGATCATCATCATCATCATCAAGGCATTACAGCCGCCTGTAGGCCTTTGCCTGTTCAGTAAATTTTTTCCAGTTGGTTCTTTGATCAGAAGTCCCAAAATTTCTAAAGCAACGGTATCATGTCACTACCTACAAGATAGCATAAACTGATCACAAAACAAATTGCACATATACAATATATTTAAATGTAAATAAACTTTGAAACAAAATGTTTTGAGTTTTCATATAAAATGCGAAGAAAGTTTTTCTCCAACCTATTATATAATTCACTTATACATATATGTATATCCAATCATATTACGCACTAGCATGTCACTCCCTCTAAACACATCATTTTGAAGTGTTATATGTAGATAGATTGAAATATTTATTTGCATTTATTATATTTGTACACTAGTTATCTAAAATACTAAAACAAAATTATATATAAGGGTAACAAATATAAAGTTTCTTAAGACTAGTGTATTCGCAGTAGTAGATGATCCTAGTTCAGTGTAATTGATGCTCTAAGCAACAAATTCGTGGGTTATCGCAAGGGTGAAAATAGTTAGTAAATACACACACACACACACACACACACACACATATATATATATATATATATATATATATATATATATATATATATATATATATATATATATATATATATATATATATATATATATATATATACATACATACATAACTATTTAAAGACGATAAAAAAATATGCGGTTGTGTTAGGTTACGTTTACCACTTTCAGTTTAATTATTATCATTAGACAACGCCATCTATTATTTTACAAAATCCAGCAGTTTGCTTCGTTTGACGTCAATATTATTTTATGAATTTCATTTCGATAAAATTCAAGCGAAGTTAAATCAAACAAATAAAACGGAGTTATAAGACCGCAGAACACGAAAAGTTTTCTGAAGTTAGTTTATTTTAATTTTCCCGCGTGTAGATTATATAATATCCTAAACCAACCTCCTCCCAATTTCCTGATATATTTACAAAGGACTAATAATACAATGGAGTTATCGCAGACCTGCTTGCAAATGGGAGAACTTTTACTTCAAGCCTCGCTCAAGAAGATTTTCAGTGAAAAAGTAAATTTGCAGGGATCGAATTAAAAAGTTTCTTTTCAATTCCGCTTTGGTTTATCAAGAATGGGAAAGCCTTCTTTGACAAACGGGGATTTCTTTTAGTAAGCTTACGTACTCACGCAATTTTGTTCGTGAACTTCAAAAGTTAGAATAAAATTTACAGCAGAACGCTTGGTTTAGATATATTTATAATTATTTACACTTTTCCGTTATGATAATCACAACAAACAATTGATAAAATATCGTTATTTATTATTCTCTACTAACATTCGTTCAGTTCTTTAAACTTAACTCCAAACAATTTTCTAAGATTACTACAATTTAAAATCAAAGATGTTACAATATTCAATGTGTATTATAGGTAGAATGGAATGCGTGTATCACTAGAAAATATAATATTGAACATTATCGATATCAATATATAAAATACTGTTTTATTTAATAAAAAAAATAAATAACAAAACAGATATAGTATCGTTAAAATATTCCAGTGTGTACACATAAGTAACCGGTACAAAATAAATGACATTTGGAAAGGTTGGCTTGTGGAACGTTTTGTGGATGATCACATGCTTAGCGATGACACTTGATTGGGAGCACTTGCTGACAAGAGACAGAGAAAACGCCTAGGCTGCTCAATATCAACCCACACTCTTCAACTCAGCGGCAAAGTATATCGTATATCGCTTCCGCATCGGTTTGTATAGTAACACTAAAACGTGGAATCCCCTACAGGTGTATTTAGGTTTTAGACTTAAAACTAACTTAAAATTTTTAGTAATGTTCAACGGGTGAACAACAATTATAAAGGTTTTATTTATCATATATATTTTTGAAGGTTCCTTATTTATATCGGTTCGGAGATACCGCTCAGTAGTAACTAATTCCACAAAGTCAACAGTCTGTACGTGGATAGAAGTTTTGGGATAAACGTAGTTCACTAGATCGCCACTCATCCAGATGGTGGAGATGAAACTTTTCATGGTGGCGAGTTATGGGGTAGCTACACCACACGGCTAAGCCCTGTAACATTCATTTTTTTCTTCTTTCCTAAATATAATAAAACTCGTTCGACACAAATACTTTAAAGTAGCGTTTAAATGTTTTTATACATTAAAGTGAAGTCTGTCGTCTAGTAATTCCATTACAAAATTTATTTTCAAGAAAATGTAGGTCCTCGTAAATCAATAACGATTAGAGGTGGCCGAGCAGAGACGTTATTATTAATCTGTCACCGGCAGACCTTTCGCCGGACAGCAAATATTTTAAAAGCTATTATGAAAGCGTTAGTTTCGTTAAAGCACCTTGTGGAAATTCAACGACAAAATTTATTTTTACATTAGCAGCTAAGTGCTCTTTACTTTTTATGGTAATTTTTCATGTTTAAGCTGTGGTGTTACTTAAGTTATGTTTAGAAAAGAAGTACTGAAACCAGCGCCGAGTACTCATATAAAACATACTATATATCAGAGGGGTATCATGACGGCCTGATGAAGCCCACTGATGGACGAAAGCTTCTCTCTTATCTAGAAAGGCTTACGTTCGCCAAGCTTAGGTGACTAGCTAGGTATTACCACGCTAGATATGCCACTGCATTGGCGATTTTATGTGTCTAGCTTTGAAGTTAAGATCGTTATTAAATAGTCACTCATGATGTATTTAGGCAAGGCTCGAAAAAATAAAAGATTATTTTTAAAAAAGAAGACCAGCAATGTTTTTAATATTACTAGAATTTTTTCTTTTTTTTTTATATATTCACGCCTATCCCCCGCAGGGGTTGGCAGACACTCTGCGGGCTGAGGGCCCCGCCACTTAGCCAATCGGTCGTCTGTCGTCTGTCACTGAGTCAATTTTTTCTTAACCATTCCAATTACGCTAATAATGCTTGTGCTAGGATATGGTTCATGTCAGTGATCCAGTGGAAAATACGAACTTACGGTGTTTACTTACGTTTTTGTAATTATCTTATTTTTGAAAAAAAAAAAAAGAAATACGGAATGTATTATGAGATAGGAAGGCGAATAAGCAAGCGTGTCGTTTGATAAAAAGGAATCAACGCTGCCCGTAGATATCGGCATCAAAATAGCCATTTCAAAAGCGTTACCAGGCTTGGAAAATGTGTAGACTTATTTTTGACAACTACGGAACGTGTAATAATTTCTTAAGCTTTTTTTCAAATAGAACACAGAACTCTAATAAAATGTAGGAGTTATTGATCGTTAATCTAACCGGGGGCACGCAACGCGCGGTCCGAACATAAATTACAATCGCCACCCACATGTTAATAGTCGTTTCCAACGCACAATTATACAATTTAACTTCATTATAGCGACGCATATGTGACTGTTCATTAATACTTAAATTATGATTATAGTTATTAAACTATCATACCTAAAAAGCCACCGACATAGTCTTTCGAATAAGCAAACTGAAGTGGCAAGGCGCTGGTCATGTTTGTCGGAGATCCGACAATCGTTGAAGCAGACGAGTGCTGGAGTGCAGACCGCGTCTTGGCAAAGGTAGCGTGGGACGCCACCCGATTAGATGGTGCAACGATCTGCGTAGGGTAGCTGGCAGAAACTGGATGCATGAAGCCGAAGATCGGGCTAGGCTTCTTGGGGGAGGCCTTTTACCAGCAGTGGACTGCTGCAGGCTGTTGATGATGATCATGCATATGACATAAAAGGCTCTTAATAGAACAGGGTGACATACCAGTCAAATGGCGTGTATGAGTGCTGTCGATCGTGGAAAGGCGAAAAAAAATATATAATTTTAATTTACTAAGAATAATACTAGTCAAATGCCTCATTTACTCAGTCCATCCATTTACTTAGTTAGAAATTTATATACATATGTAAATATTTATAATCTAACATTGTACTAATTACTAAAGGAAGAGCTTAGTTTCCCACAACACAGGCAATCTTAGTTTAGGAACTAGAGTCTTGTGTCATATATAATAAAGTAGTTTGGCGGGACACCTATATTCGGAATAAATACCTGTTGTTAATACATATATTTATCCCAATGACCGCATCAGAATAAATATATAATGGAACGCGCGACTATTGATTTAGGAAGCAGTAATTTCGGCGATAAATAGGTTCCATCCGCATCACCTGGATGGCTATCTGTCAACCACCGTGCGACGTAGTCGCAGTTTTCTGCCACGAACTGTGGAAATGTGAAACAATTTACCACTTGCGGTGTTTCCACGTGATTACGACATGGGGGCATTTAAGAGAAGAGCGTATGTGTTCGTTAAAGGCACGCAACGCATCTGCAACGCTTCCGGCGTTGAGGATATCTATGGACGGCGGTAATTGCTTACCACCAGGTGATCTGCATGGCTATAAAAAAAGCCACCTGGGTCGTCAAGTAGTTTTTTTATAAATATCTGGTGTAAATATTGTATGTGGTTATGAAAAGCTTGGACCGACGCAACTATAATACATAACATAGAAGGCAGAAATAAATCAAGATATCTAATGCATAATTCAAGCTCTTCCAAATTATGTGGGCCCGACAGGTATCAACGCCGCGAGGTGGGATAAGAGTAAGTGTCCAATCAAGATTGTTACGGAAATATCTGAGAAATATTTCTTATTTTTCGTATTCATTAAACCTCATTAGTTCCGCTCTCTGATAAGTTGTTTCGGTGTTTATGGTTCCGATATTTCAAATCAAAAACTCCTTTCAAAACAAAAAATGATCTCCGCCTGATTTTTGACACCTTTACTACTTTATTATTAACTCTTTAAACCTAAGTTTTACAAAAGGGCGCACTTCAGGCATTTTCCGCCAATATACCAAGAACGAAGAAAATACGATAGATGTAAATTAATCTAAATTTACTACTGCAATGGAATAAAATTAATTAAAAAATACGATAAATAAATTATTTCCGTGAAAAGAATTGTTTATGGAATAGGAAGGTCCGCAGTGCCATAGGCAGTGCAGAAGCGTTGCCGGCCTTTAAGAAAAGTGTCATTACGGGGGGAGGGGCCCGGGCCTCCGGAACTCAACCGCTCACCGGAAGAAGCTCGGTAGCTAAGCTACTACTAAGACGCCGGTTTTCTTAAAAATATAAGTCCCTCGGAAAAAACCACAAGTATGAGAAATAAAAACTATTAGATTTCGATTCTACGGGCCATTATAGCTCACAAATCTTCATCAAGCGTTCTCGCTCGTCGAAAGAAACCCAAGACACGCGTCGCAATAATTACACGGGTGGTAATTAATTGCGATTCATTGTCACGAAACTTTTTTCTGTAAGATTTATGTGTGACATAAAAGCGACATCTTGTAAAACATAATGATTGGGGTTTTTATGGACCTTTGCTCAGCTCTTACCGTTATTATGTTTTAACTTTAAATAACAGGTCTCATCTCAGCATTTTTGCAGATTTTTGTTGCTTTACTTGAAGGTTCTTTTGACGGAGCCATATTTTCGCTTGTGAATGGCAACTTACCTCTTGTCACATTTCTTTATCTGATCCTTACCTTCTCAAATTCACTTTCTGCCGGCTACCGTTTATATGTATATAAATTAAATAGAGTCCGTAAGTACAAATAAACAATTTAGTACAAGTAAAAGTATAGTCACCGTACGAAAGGTGGTAGGTAAGCTACCACCTAGACGCCGGTTTTCTGCGGAAATGTGGTACTTCCCCGAGCGAGCAGACCCATCCATGCTACAGACAAATATTATGCCATTCTTGAGAAAGTACTCGTTTGCAGCGTGGCTCTACCACTATTAATCACATCAGTATGTGATGATTGCAGTGATTCATTAATCAAAAAAGTGGTTTGGATTCGAAAATCTGGTGTCGAAGTTTCAGTTGAAAACGAAATAATCTTAGAAGATAAATTTTATATCCAAGTTGTATTAAACAATAAATTAATGAAAGTCAAAAGGCACTTAACTAAGTATTTAAGTACTGTATTCTGACTGGCTTTGTTAATCTCTATTAATACCTAACTACTAGGTTCTCTCTTTGATAAAGTTATGTCAAAGGTAATAAATGTTTTAATTTACTTGTTATTCAAATCGAAAGATGACTATAGTAATAAGTATTTCTGCAAAACTTACAATGATTTCTAGTCTATTTCCAATTTAAGGATTGTAATTATCGTAAAAATTTAATAGTTTAACGTGTTTATTTATACTGTTTTATTTATTATAGGTTCGATTTAAATTGTCTAAAATGTAATAACCATTACATTAAACCATAAAATTTATTACAATTCAGAAATCAATATTACTTAGATTAATTTTCATATCGGATTATGAAAAAAAAAAAAATATTTCATTGTATTCTTTTAAAAAACTGCCACAGCTTAACGGACTGGATATTGTGTTATGTACTCAATATCATATTTAAACAATAAAAATCGTTTGATATGCAGGAAGAGATCAAAGAAAAAGTTTGAGAAGCATACGTTGCTATCAATGAAGACGCTGGGGCCTGCTTCAGGATCAGCCGTTTTAAATGACGTCGTTCCTCTATTGTGGCAGGCGTCCCAGATATTGGCCAGGACGTGGATAAATATAGAACCGTTTTAATATGAGACAAGTGACGACGGGAAATATATTGAGGAAGTCGCTTTTATCGCAAAATTTATTGCGTACAAAGGAAATATCCACTTACCTGCCATGCCTTATCTATAGCTCAGGTATTTTCAGTGTCAATTCATTTCGGAAATTTTAAAAATTTCGTGTATATAATAATACATGCTGTTACTTTAACATTTATAATATTAATTATTAAAACAATCCTTAATGTAAGTTAAACCAAATTTTTGATCGAAGTTATATGAATCGTGTTACTGAGTAGTTATACAATTTACATACGTAGTAGACGTAGTCGTTAGCTTTATAAATTAGCTATATTATTTTTTGTATTTTTTACGAAGTAACATTTAATATATGGGTATAAAAAATACTCAATAAATACATAATAGTATTCCTCCGAAGTTTCCTGCCTTATCGCGAAAAACGCGTTAGAATCGGATCACATTTTAAAATTTAATTCAGACAGCCTGCAACAAAATCAACAAAATCAACTTTTTGCGTTCGGATACTATGCAAATAAATACGCATGGCCACCCGAATAAAGAAAAGGTCAAGGTCAAATCAAAGACAAATCTTGAATGTATGCGGTTAAGTCAAGTATAACATATTTCACTATTCAATATACTTGTAGATAACGTAAAACATAAAAAATTGATTTGTATGGTGAGGCATTCAATATGCTAGCATTATCTCATTTAATGGTAATATGTATTCTTTGCGCAAAGAAGCTGCCAGCTCTTATATCTTCAGATATGTCAATAAAACTCTTAGAGATATTTTTGTACAAAATACGTTTTTATAGTGTCATGGTCATAGTGTTAGCGGTGGTAATATACTTTAACTTTCAGCTACTTCTAGCGCCTAAATATTGCGTGTGCTACGTGTTAAGTATTGTAATTTTACTATAAAACGATTTACACGCATAGCATGCATTATAGATGCAATGATAAATACACAAATGAAAAGTTCAAACACCCGGACTCTGCATGAATACCTTTTTTATATAGGATAAGAAGGCAAACGAGCAGACATGTCACCGGTTTGGAAAGCAATCAACGCCGCCCATAAGCATCCGCAGTATCATAGTTATTGAAGAAACGTTGCCGGCCTTTAAGAAATGTGTAGGCTTGCTTTACTTGTAGACCATGCAAATATTTATCTTGGTCGTACGTATTATGTAAACTGCCGGAGTTCTGATAACAAAGAATAACTTTTATAATTAGACCAATATTCACTCGAGGAGAAACCAAATCATAAGTTTTCCCAAAGAATAGCAACTTTCTCTTGCTCACTACATAATTTCTGTAGGAAACAAATGTATAATAAAATTAATTCTCCACCCACCAACCACTATACACAACACCAAACACACACTAACACTTTTCTAACTTGTAAACGACACGTGTTTCGCCCCAACACGAGGTATCTTCAGGTACAGCAGACTCTACGGAAGATAACCGAAAAGATCTTTTCGGTTGTTTTCAACGAGGTGGAAAAGTGGTAGTGTGTGTTTGGTGTTGTGTACAGTTGTTGGTGGGTGGAGAAGTGCTGACGGCCGTTTTTCCGTAAGTTTTTGGTTTAAGTTCCAAATAAATCCACTTCATCCAGCAGGAAAACATACATTATTAATTTTCTGTTATTGTTTGCTTGTCGCGGATCTTAGCTAAGTAAAAGTTTTGATTGTCCACGAGCGTATATGTTCACAAAAGGCCGGCACCGCATCTGAGACGCCTCTAGCGTTGTGGACGTTGTTTGCTTGTTTTGCTATAACAAAAGTTCATTTATTCATCAATTGATATTTAACGTACAATACAAATACTTTAACTTTTAAATAACAGAAATATTAAATTATTTTTAAATCACATATACCGTAGTTAACAATAGAAGGTATATGAACAGTCAAAAGTTTTACTTAGCTAAGATCCGCGACAAGCAAAACAATAACAGAAAACTAATAATGTGTGTTTTTCCGTTGGGTTAAGTGGATTTATTTGGAACTTAAACCAAAAACTTAACGAAAATCAGCCATCAATTCTCCACCCACCAACCACTATACACAACACCAAACACACATTATCACTTTTCCATCTTGTAACTCTACGGAAGACAACCGAAAAGAAAACTTTTCGGTTGTCTTCCGTAGAGTCTACTATATATGAAGGTGCCTCGTGGGGGAAATAAAACTTTTGACTGTCCATATAGTGACGGATTTCCGCAAAGTAACGCCTGACTCCATTCATAATAGAAGCTATACAAAACGTGTAATTACTAATTGTATACATATATACTAATATTCAATTATGGATACTTTTTTATTATTATTGGTTGGTTGATGCAAATTCTTCCATTCGTGTATTGATCCATACTCTACTTACTGATTAATATGTAATTGGTACATACATACATATAGTCACGCCTGTCTCCCTGTAGGATAAGGCAGAGACCACAGATCTCCATACGCTACGATCCCTACATACCTTCCTTGCATCCTTCACACTCATACATCCTTCCCCTGACGTTCATCGTAGCGAAATCCTCTCCGTTCGTCGCTTCTCGCCCTCGTGGGAACCAGGACGTGACGGGTGGCGAACCACGTCGCCGTGATTTTTTAACCAATATATAGATAACCTATATAGATTGGTCTAAAATAATAAATATAGAAATTACCTAATTAGTTGGCTACTTCTAAGTAGATGTAATATGTAAATATATTTATGTAATTATAGATTACTTCTAATAAAGCTTTTATAATAATACAGATGATATACGAGAAAATATGACCTCGAATAATATAAAATATAATCGGAAAAAACGAGAATTAAAAGGTCAGGTGGAAAGGATAGCAAGCTAGGGACAGAATTAAAAGGTCACGTGGATATAACAAGGTAGGGGCATCAACCAGTCCATTTAAGCGTTTGTAGACACACCCAGTCAAATGAAAGATATCGTTTGTCCACCTACGCTTGATACGAGGCATGGTATAATTTAACTATATAGTTCGGTGTGTAACTAAAGCATGAATAGAAGGAACCAAACTGACTTCGTGTTCCCGACGAACTTACTTAAATGTCTTAACAGAACCCAATATTTACTGAAAAACCATGACTTCTCGTTATTCTTAAACAACTTATTATAACTTACTATTCTATAACATTATTCTTAAATTTAAACAAATATCATATTATATATGAACAGTGTAAGAGTATACATAAAGATTAGTTGTATTCAAATTCAATTACCCAAGTATATTATCTAATTCGTAGTAAATGCGTTGTTATGCATTTCTACCGTTTATAACTGTGTTATTATACAATTATCCAATACCGTATCAATAGCCATTTAATTCAACTATAGAGGAGTGTATAGTCACTCAACTAGCTTGGTGTAATGTACGTTGAACTGAACTGAACATTGCATTGTATGAGGGAATTTATTATTGAATACTTACTATATACATAGAATTCATACTTATCTTTAAAATTTATCTTTTTTATAATATAAAATGATATATATAAATATTAAAGATAATAATATAAAATATAAAATTTGTATAACATAAAATGTACATACATTGTTGTTGCAATGTACAATGTTGTTTATTAAAGGTGTTGTTTTGGTGTATATTGGTGAATTATTGATTGTATGCAAATGGCGGTTTATATACAATATAAATATTTAAATACAAACTTTATTACAATTTCAAATTTAATTGAGTCGACGACCGATAGAGTAGACAAATGCTGGAGTGGAGACTGTGTCTTGGTAAATTTAGTGTGGACTAGATGGAGTGTCAATCTGCACAAGGCAGCTGGCAGAAACTAGATGACGAAGATCAAGCCCGGTAGCGCGTCTTTGGCATATGTCCAGTAATGGACTGCCCTTAGGCTGTAAATGATTGAATTCAATGTTCCAATTTAAATCACCTTCTCTCCCGAATTCGTTCTTCAGTCGGATTCTTCCGGGAATCATGAAAAGGAGAATTGCAAGAGAAGCAGAAGAGGTTCATGCTATTTATCAATACTTTTAAATTTGAAGGTATTATACTGTTTATCACTATTGAGCACCCCCAGCTTTTTAATTACATTACGCAACACATTATAATTACGCAAACATTTTTTTAATCAATAAGTCAAGGAAACCTAATTACTTTTATTTAACATTTGATTATTTTTTTGTAAATCAATAACATCCTATCTCACAAAAACCTTTACCGGCTTTCCGGCTAACCTTTCCTTTCTTTTCAATCCTTTCCCTTCCTCTCCGCTAATCCACGGTCTGCCGTGCCAAAGGATGCGTGGCTAAGGGCAAGCTTATTCCCAAAGCGTGCCGACCGTCCCGGGATCAGGCTCTCCTGGGTACTATGGTGCCTTACCTCAGCATGCAGGGCTCTGCTGGGGCTGACCTCCATCCTCCCTTGCGGCTCGTGGGATTCACTACGACGAAATTAATATACCTAATTTGTTGAAAAAATGACGAGGTTCGCCACCCGCCACGTCCTGATTCTCACGAGGTTGAGAAGCGACCAATGGAGAGCCGTTTCGCTACGATAAATGGTAGCGGATGGAGCTCTGTGGTCTCTGCCAACCCCTGCGGGGGATAGGCGTGAATATATAATAATAATAATAAACCTTTATCGGCAACTACAAACAGCAAGTCTGTATTATAAAATGGATGCTTTTCTGTAAACAATGTTGTAAACTAATGAAGTAGTATATGTATTACAATTTATGTTAAAGAATAAAAGTCGTACGCCTTCGAAACAGTTTTCTGTTAAATTAAATTAACTTGCAGATGCAAAGTTTACGTAACGTTCACACGAGATCAATGTGGGATTAAATTTAAAGTAGGATCAAAAGTTTAGTTTACGCAAAGGTCAGTACCAGCCTCAAAACATTTCCATTACCAAATAACACTACTCGATACACAAACTTTTCAGTCGGTGGCAAATCCGAGCTAGTATTCCATTTCGGGTCGTGATCGGATTACGTAGAGATTGATTAATGTGTACTGTCTAACTTTGGCGAACATGACGCTGTAACAACAAAAAAAAATGCCTATATAGGAGGATTGGAAATTGTAAAACTTAAACTGAATTTAAAAATTATGGATCAAAATTTCAAAAAGCAGAAAAAAATACATCAAAGAAATTCAAAAAGTAGAAACAACAATATATTGGATTTTTTATATAAAATACGTCTAAAAATTTCATGAGAACACGAATTCTTAAAAATAAATACGATATTCTGAATTGCAAAAATCTTTATGGAGAAAATACATTGCACTAAACTACCCACGCTAATAAATTCTTAGCTTACCGGCCTGCGCGACGAAATAAACCCACGAAACATAAAACAAACTAATATTTTTTAAAAAATATTACCTCATGATTTCACTACTACGCCTATAAACAGAATATTATGCATGTGTGTACGTGTATGTGTATATACAAGTGCTTGGGTATTTACGTATAAATTATTAATAGAATCCATCATCTGACCGATAAATAAACCCTGCCGTCAAAGGAAAATTTTAACGCCAACTTTTACTTCTTAAAAGTTAAATGTATTAATCTAGCTTACTTCTTGTTAAGTAACAGGAAGTGAAGCCAAACACTCAATCTTCGGTACAACAAACCCGAAGCAGCTTCCTGCGGCGCGTTTAGATTAAGATTACGGTTCTAATCGCATAAGCTACAGCCATTGAGCTACTAATTGTCTCTGTAATATTGAGAACCCGAGCATTTAATTTGGATTTTCGTAAATCCATATTAATTTACCTACTTGATTTAGATAACAGAGACGATTTTGGAACACATTCCTGTTTGGTGATATTCGCATTACATAAATTGTTACGCCATCAGAGTATGCCACTTTTTACAGGGTGAAATTAAATTATTAAAAATCATAAAGCTCTAAATCACAAGAGAGTTTCGCTTAAAGCAAATTTTTATTAAACTTTTATGCTAAAATATTTTCAAAATGTTTAAAGTTTAATCATTTATACTTTTCATTTCATTGTGTAATTTCATGAGATTTTGGAATTGTTCTATGTGTGCGAAAAATAGCTAATATGCTGTATAAAAATTGTTTACGAATATATTCATAAATATACAACTGATATAAAATAACAGAGTGAAGTAAACGAGGAATAGTTTTAAAAAAATTGGATCAACACTGTACCCTTCTGCTGGGGCCTTTATGAGTTTAGTTTGGCTGATATAAGCTGAGTTCCGAATAATGAAGGAAGTTTCATCAGCACCTGCCTGGATATTGCATACTATTTGCATGGAGGATGAACTTTTCTAGTTTGCAGCATACAAAAGTTAATGATTCCTTTCCTTATACTGAAAGCCTGAATTTTTCTATTCGATCAGAGTATAGGTAGCCGAATTCGGTTCTTTTTTATGCAAATATTTCGTTTAAAAATATCGATTTCGAACAAAAATCAATCTATCGAAAATTAAAATGAGAACAAAGGTCGAAATATCATTCTGTGTAGCATTATGTTTATTTTGCAATATCATTTATTCAATATAATTACCTTCATGCGATATAAATTTAGTTGTCAGTCAATATCTATCTAAATATCTAAAATATCAATATCTATCAAATTTAGTTATCTATATAACTATAACAAAATGGAATATATATTTTAACATGTTTAGATAAATTGAATAGTATATAAAAGCTAAATTTTGACCTCCCAAAAGTTTCTGGGGTTTTGCTATAATCTAAATTGTTGGCGTGGAGGGGAAATTGCAGATTGGTCATTATTATTTAGGCATATGGTGGTACAACTATTTAATGGTATTTGCTTCCATAGTCAACTTGAACGACATTTACGGGATGAAGTGAGGTGGCCCTATTCTATGCTGAAAACCAGACAAATAGAGGTACAGCAAAAACTATAACTTTATAAGAATAAATCAACTTTTTAGAATAAATAGGTGGAATATAAAATAATATATTGTATAAGGTGAATAAATATATTATAGTATTTTATGATTTATTACATATATGTTACAAAATTTAGCAGTGGCATCGAAGTTTGTCGCCGGCTCGACTCCCGCCAGGCTGGAAGGCGACATGAAAACAGACTTGGCAGCACGCCACGCTGTTATACCGCTTTATTGAGAACCGGCCAACAACTGCAAGACTTACCCCGTCTGTTGTGCTTACGATGGCGTGTAATGTAAGGCGATGCGACCACGATGCGAAAATCGAAGTTTTCCCAACCAGTTTATATGCTAATTCATGACATTGAGTTTGACAAAGCTTTTCTTTTAGTACAATAAAAATTACTGATGGAAGATGATTTTAGAAAAAAAAAACTGTAATACACTAACAATAATAAATACACTATAAAATAACAGTAATAATAATATATAGTTCTAAAGCTCAAAGGGTGGCCAAAGACTAGGTTCTCCGACAAGTCAAGCAAAAACGTGAACTTTTGCAGACCGTCAAAGGTAGAAAAGTTGCTTACCTGGATCATATCATGAGACATGACAGGTACAATTTGCTGCAACTGATCATGATGGGAAAAATCGCGGGCAAAAGAGAAGTTGGTCGAAAAAGAAAGTCTTGGCTACGTAATATCAGGGAGTGGACTGGGATAGCCAGTGCTCCAGAACTGCTGCACCTCACGAAAAAGGAGGAAAGTTGTGCTGAATTGGATGCCAACCTTCGCAAGTCGTAGAGGCACTCTTAGAAGAAGATAGTTTTAAAATGCACCTTGAATGCACTATAAGGTTGATTAATGGAGTCAGGCGTTACTTTGCAGAAATCCATTACTATGTGGACAGTTAGAACTTTTACTTAGCTAAGATCCGCGACAAGCAAATAATAATAGAAAATTAAAAATATGTGTTTTCCTGCTGGCTGGCTACATCCACACCATCCAGCAGGAAAACACACATTATTAATTTTCTATCCTGATTTGCTTGTCGCAGATCTTAAGTAAATAAAAGTTGTAACTGTCCACACTATTAGGTGTCACAGCGCACAAAAGGTTTTCGTAAAATATTCACCATTTTAACAAGACTAGTTACATTTGAAAAGATTTGTTATTATTGTTTTTTACTACTTCAAAGTAATAGTATTCACCCATTGCGTCTTCAAAAGTGTTTTGCACTTATCAGCTAACAAATCACCCTTTTTAGGTTTCAGATTTTACGTAATATAAAATCTTATCAATTACTTCTGCCATGTGCAATATTGAACGTAACATAACATAACTGCTGAAGGAAGCCGAATGGTGTCACCTGATGGAAAGCAATCAACACCGCCTATAGATATCCGCAGTGCTATGGATAGTACAAAAGCGTAACGCACTAGAATAAAAGTAACATAGAAATGAGAGCGCGATTTACCAGGTAATATTATATACTAACGATTTATAAGCAGCGAAACAAATGACTGATGTACAGTATGTTCAGTTTCAGCATTCCTTAATGCAAGCTTTCAGAGAAAGAACAATTATTATTCAAGTATAGAAAGGATCAAAGAATTTTTTTAGGTATTTTTCCTTGAAATCTCATCAAAAGAAGAAAAATTAAAAACTTTAATTAAAATTGCCAATAAAGAATTGGAAACGGAAACAGACTATTTGTGGCACACAGTGGAATTGAAAATGAAGATAATAAACAGACTAAATCTCAAGAACAGAAAAATGTATGGCCTACCGCTAATTCGCCTTAGACAAGGGTAATGGGTTGTCATGTACATTCTTTCAGAAATGCAGAAGCCCCGTACCCAGTTGTGGGGCATCATATGGTCTGTGAAAAAATGGAATATATCTTTTAACATATTTAGATATAATTAGATAGAATTGAATATTATATTTATAAAACCAAGAAATATCTGTAAAAATTTGACTGCTGTCGCTTTGCGCAAATAGTTATGGTTTAGTTAATCAGGTTACTAATTAACGGAATCAGCAATGATAACAGTATCAAGTTATTGAGCTACTATTAACTTGAAATAAGTTAACTGCATAAAAGAAAATACAATTACATCGCCATAGCCATTAACCGTTTAATTTCTGGTGCATGCCCCATCGCTTAATTACAAGCACTTTTTAAAGTATCAAGGGAGTTTTTAACGCTTTACGCAAATATTTGCAGAACTTCAACGTTGCAGCCGAATTGCTGGCAATTTTCCATTTTCACCAGGATACGGTATGTTGCAAATTAAAAGATAAGACCCAACGCAAACATATTAAACGTATCATTTAAAACGGCAACAAGTTCTTATTTTTAAACCAAATTGTAAAATCTGTAATTTAGTAGACGAGCCGATTGTTGTTTACCAATATAATTTTTGAATATTGCTAAACATAAATAGTCACACGCAGCACTGTTTGCTGTGAGGTTTCAAAGATAAAAAATGGTCAACCTCTGTTTTTTCCCCGTGACTAATGTTTGACGCAACTGTGTAAGAGGCGAATAAATATCAGAGTCCATGTATGTATGTATGTACGAGTACAAGAGCAGGGTCTAGCTGAGTTAATAAAACCATCTGCGATCCCCGTCACGTTTTGAGATTACGGCAAAACTCTTTATTTACCGAAGGAGGGAAACGACCGTGACATCGATGAACAGCAACAGCGGTGTGCTATGGGTGCCTCCATGATCGTGAATCGGCCAGCATACCTGCATGCATATGGAAAGAACCTTCGAACTGAGAGAGACTTATATCTAGGAGATGACTGATTAAACCTGTTATTGATGATGTATTGTAATAAAGGTTTAATTATTTACTTATCGTCTACTATACCAAAAGACGCTTCGCGTTAAAGCAAAATTATTTTTGTATTCATTGTTCGAAACCTCGGTTGTGTGTTTAAAGTTTTTTTTTATATTAGTGGTATTGGGATATTCTGTTTTGTTTATCTACTGTTTTTCGGTTATCTTCCAAAGAAAAGAGGCAACATACTCCTATTAGGTGACCCGCATTTTAGAATAATAATAACTTTCTATTTGACATAAATTGTATTAAGAACATTATTTTGTTAGCTTTCTATTTACATAAGATTTATTTCGTATACGTATTATGTATAATAATATGTACAACAAACATATTAGAGGCCATCCATAAATTATGACAAATGAAGTTTATGATTTTGATGCACTCCCTCCACCGTCACACATGGAGTCGAAGTTTAGAGTTTAAGCACTTTAAATTAATGTATGAGGTGTCACAAATGTTAATCACTCATCCCTCGTCTTGTCATTGGATGTCACACATTGTTGACCCCATGCCTCCCCTTTAACGTGCGACGTAATTTATGCATGACCCCTTGTGCAAAATTACTTTGGTTTCAATAACAAAAAACGAGGATAGCAAAACTTTCACGTAAGTCCGGTTGCTCAGAGATAATTTACAATTCCGCTTCACTAAAAGCATAAACGCAATTGTAGCAAACAACCCAAGCAAGTATTGGAAATTTACAAATCGTATTGCAAACTTTAACAATTTCAACTTAGTAGTTTAATATTATTTTGTATAAGATATTTATAATAATATAAATATTCAAAAATTATTATTTTATATAATAAATTATTTAAAAATAGTAAGATATAACTAAGCCAGGGTTTTCAGATTTCTTTAATTTACTTCCAAAGTTTTCAATGGTGCCCTTGATTTTTTTATATATCTTTTTATATTCGTAATTAATAAATAATATTTTTATATTATATATTATTTTTCATATTATATTTTTATAATTATTCTGTATGTAAAAGTATGCCGAGAACGTAGCAGACGAAGGTCTGTGGTCTCTGCCTATTCCTACGGGAAACAGGCGTGATCGTATGTATGTTGTATGTTACTTAAACGTAAATTAAATATAAAGCCACTAGATATAGTTAGTTATTAGAGTGCTCCACTTCTAAGTCTAGTGCTCTGGATATAAACATCAATTATAACTAAAATATGTTTTCGGGATTCGAACAAAACCTCAACCAGCTTCAGGAAAACCGATAGTAGCGAATTCGATTTTTGTATGTAATATTATTAGGGAACAAGTCTTAATATATTGCAAACATATTAAAACTTGTTCCATAATAATATTACATATGCTAAAATCATTATACATATATAACGATTTTAGCTTAGAGTTAAAATGATAAATCATTTATAAAAATGATGCAATGAAAAGATAACTTTTGTGTGATATTGTTTATATACTTTTTTACCATATTTAAAACAATTATATATTTTAATCGATCAATTGGCTCAGTAGTGGGGCCCTTCGCCTTCGGGATCAATGTTGATCCCCGAATCGGAACAAATATATGTACGGATTACAAATATTAATCCACATAAGACAAGCGTGGTGGGTCAACGTCCGTTCCTCCAGAAATGGAGAGGCCCGTGCTTAGCAGTGGGACATATATTAAATAAGTATATAGTAGTTTTAAATTTACCAGTGTAAAATATTAAAAACAAAATAAAGAGAAAATGACTTTATTTATATGAAAACTTCTCCAAATTAACTCATTAAATAATTAGTGAGACATAGATTCTCGGTGGCGTCACTTCATATTACGCTGCTGTGTAACCATAATAGATTAGGCAAATTTTGCAGTTGTTTGCTAAGTCACCATAAAATGGAACAGCAAACTACGGCACATTGCCAAATCTGTTCCGTGTCGTTTCCGTCAAGCTGTGTCTTAAAGCTCGTTTTACTCGCTTTTGGGAAAAATACACTAGAAGATAGTACCGAATTATTATATAATATACATAAAACAATAAAACCAGCTAGAAAAATCCAATTGCATGTTGGAAAACCAGTATATTAACACAATAAATACTACACATCAAACTCTTGTCGAAAACGACAGTTACCAGATTCGTAAACCATCGTCACTAAATTTGTAAAATAATAACCGAAAAACAATCACCTGATCATGATTAAGTACTCGAAACGGTGAAAACCTACTTGCTATTTTGTCTTTCTATATCTATTTAAAACTATTAAATACTTTTTTATAGAATTTAAACAAACGAGAAAGCCGGTCATATAATAGTAACCTGCAGACGAATGCTTTGTCAAGAATGGCATAATATTTGTCTGTAGCATGAATGGGTCAGCTCACTCGGGAAAGTACCACACTTCCGCAGAAAACCGGCGTCTGAGTGGTAGCTTAGCTACCGCGCTTGTACGGTGAGCGGTTGAGTTCCGGAGGCCCAATCCCCTTTCCCTCCTATTGCGCTATGGCGCTGCGGATGTCTATGGGCAGCGTTGATTGCTTTCCATCAGCACACGCCTGCGCGTTTGCCTTCCTATCCCATAAAATAATAAAAAACCTAAGCTAATCAGCGCCGCCTATGGACATCCACAATATTAACGGTAATGTAGACGTGTTGCTTACTTTTGGATAATGATGTGAATTATGGTAGGGAAAGATTTAATGGAACAAGAAAAAGTAAATAATGGTAGGGGAAAAAGAAGAACATTTGAGGTTCGAATACCTAGAGTTACCGTACGAAACGCGGTAATACAGTAAAATGTCGATATTCTGTGTAGTTGTGATACTTTCCCAATCGAGCTAGCCCATTGGTGCTACCATAGCTACAATAGCAAAGTTAAAATAGGCAAACTGAAGGATAGATTCCTTCGACAAATGTTTCACTATAAATAGAAAAAAGACTATAATCGTTATTCGAAATGTAAGTAATCAAATCTTACTTTATTTTTCCTATTGCTTATAAGGAAATACTGATGAAAGAGAAACTTTACCTGTTCAAACTAAAATAAAAGCAATAAAGTTAGCCGCGTTGTGTTTGCCGCTTGTTTTACGAAATAACGTTTTTGTAAAGCAAACTTTAAGTTATTGATGTTTCAAAGCTAAACAACAATTGTTTAAGATCCTCTTGATTTTCTACTGAATATTAGAAATTCTCTCCCACTTGTCATGTGTGGATTGAGATTAATGTCCGGCGGTGACAGAAGTTTTCTAATCTGTTAACACCGTTAATATAATTCTGATAAGCATTTTTCGTCAATTTTATTATAAAATTCCCAAAAAAGAAATTTGTGGGGGGGGGGCAACACTATGTAATATAAAGTCTATTTTTAATTTGAATAAATGGAAAAAAAACTACTTAATATTTGTTCGCGCTGCATGTAAAAGTCATTTAATATATGTATTTATAACATATACATACATATGTATATATCAAATGACATGATAAAGTACATACATATGTACTTTACTTTTTTGGGTTTTTCATCAGCATAAAGCTACATATTTAGAATAATAAACGCTAATTTATATTTATTGTAATCAGATGTAGTCGTGAGTAATTTATATAATATATACGTCCATTATTTGAGATATGAGATATGTACTACACATATCTTTTATTATACAGTCCACATATCTTACTACCGGGCAAGGGACCTCCAGATTTCTTGATGACTGGACATTAACCCGCCACGTTTGTCCAAGGCGGATTGGCGGGGAACCCAGACTTGTAATAGTTACCTGTAGGCTATATAATATGTATTTATACCGATCCGGGAAATAATCCCGCGACCATTGAGTACGAACGCGATAACTTCACCAATGAGCCATTTAGG
This sequence comes from Baronia brevicornis, assembly GCA_031353405.1. NCBI lineage: Eukaryota > Metazoa > Arthropoda > Insecta > Lepidoptera > Papilionidae > Baronia > Baronia brevicornis. The sequence continues at coordinate 531,572 of JASFAT010001437.1, forward strand.
TAGTCAGGTTAGATGATTAAGGTTAAAATGATTTTAATTCCACTATATATCTGTGAATTAGCCCTACACACGTAGACTGATTGATGTTTTTTTTTCAGGAATTTTATTTGTACTAAGTTAAGGAAACGAGAGAAAGTTACATTTTAAATCTCTTAAATGTTTAATTTCGAAATGCGATGGCGGGATGAATAATATATTAATTCACTCTTCAGCAAAGATAATTCACATTTAAATTCCCTTTGTAAGTGTAACTTTCTGGATTAATATAGTATTGACCTTTGAAATATTTCAACAGATTTCCTTGAAAAGAAGTTAAAAAAAATATATAATTGTTTTACGTATCACAACATACGCGTTGATCTTATATATTGTAATGGTATGGTAAATTAGAATGCAACAAATGGAGGGCGTAATGGTTGGCGTCGCATTATCATTCGAAGTATTGTCATGTTATTATATAAGAAGTTATTTAAAAATTAACCACGAATTAATTTTTAGTAAAGGAGAAGAAAACAGAAAAATTTAGAAACTGTGATTGTTCAACCAAAGCCAAAATACGTGATATAGAGAACTTATATCGAAAAATAATTTAAAAATAAAATCGGGAGGTGTAAATATGGTATAAATATACCGGAAATAGGACAAGTATCCGAGTGCCAAGAATTTTCTTTTGAGTTAACAAGTGCGTGCCTCACGCTTGTTTGACCACGCAAGTGATACTCTGTCACTCTCGTTTTACCCCTGTACAAAAAAGGTAAAGCATATTTATAAATATTCACGCTCTAAATATTGCTCTCAATGTATAAGAAATAAATCTTTATGATAAAATTTTTCGATCGGTACGGGTGTTTTTTGTTTCAAATTTAGCGGGTTCAATTTCTTGCTCAGACAGGCGATTATTCAACAATTCTTGAATGCAGTTTGAATTGTTTTTAATATCAAAATGAAGTCTTTTTTCAGTAAAATTTTCTATCTACAGTATTCAAGTAATTTCCCTTCATGTGGCCCTGGCTAAGATTTTCGGAGATCCGACCACCGCTGGGGCAGACGAGTGCTGGAGTGGGACGTCTTGGTAAACGTAGTGTGGGATGCGCTCCGGCTAATCTTGCCGGTTAATCTATGGTGTGACGATCTGCACAGGGCGGCTGGCACAGACAGGATGCATGAAGTCGAAAATCGGGTTAGGTGGCGCTTCTTGGAGATGGCCTGCAGTGGACTGCTGCAGACTGTTGATGATGATGACATGTATCAGAAAAAGCTGCTGGTTTCTAACAGTTTTTGTTGTAACGATATTCCTCCACCCATACTTAAATGTAATTTTTTTAGTTATGTAACTTACTTTTATTTCAAAACTAAAAGCATACATTACAGTAGGCAATCATAGTTACATGCAAGTAACTATGATTACCTACTTCGATTTCATTTTTGAATTATCGCTTCGATTTAGATCATCAACAAATAAATAATTATTTATTTTCTGATTGTACTTACTAAGATTAGACTAGACTGACAACGTTCGTGTAGATGGGTAGACCCTATCTAAAAATCAGCGCTGTGATTTTACGACAGCGTTGTGCTGAGGTATTTATGTTAGTTATATTGGGCATAAATTATTATAAATAACTCGTCTTAATTTTTCTTACAGTATATTTTATTTTATATGCTGTATTTTACTTATATTTTATGTACTTACTTTATATACCGTAACTACTCTCATGTCTTCACCATTGAATTAACTGGTTGCTCTTAGCAGTTAGGGTCGACCACACCGCATTTGGTTGAATGACTTAATTCCTTCCACATAAACGTCACTCGTAAATGTTGTGTTGCTAGCGAACCTCAAAAGAATTTTTTCAGTATCAATCATTCATGAAAAGTTTGTCACCGAAGCCAGCAAAATCCACGCGTCCAATACGATCTGTATGTGACAGTAGTCGAAGAGTAAATATATAAATATCTCCTTTTTAAGTCAGTTAATTTTTTTTATTTTGAAGCGACATTATGGTGAAAAGAAAATGAGATAACGAACCGCACGCTACAAAAGCCGCAGTTGAAAACGCACCCAAGCGGTAGTAAATCGTTTAACTTTTTGATGCGACGCGTAATTGCAGCCGTTTTAAAACACAAGGGGATTGTAAGCGACCAAATATTTACCGTGTTTAAATTATGATCGAGTTGCGACAGGCAATTTGCCGATGACAATCACGACGAGTTCGGGGTAAATTGCGAACTGGCAAGAGGGTAGGGTCTTTGCAGGCTAATAAATATTGTCCTATCCTATTAATACATGTATATAAGATAAAACTATTTATGTGTTCGGAATACCGTTATCTATGGTCATGTCCTTATTAGCGAAGTGTCAATATCAACACACCATGTATGAAATATTTGTTTATCCGGATTATCTTCAGAAATAAGTGAAACAATGATAACACACCTTTCACATGAATATAGACTTTGGTATTTTTTTTTTAATTATTAAGGTTGATTTTTTTACCTCTAAAACATTAGAACACCCAAGCAGATTAACAAAGTTGGAAAATCCTAAAACTTAATAGAGTTACTAAAGACGCGGATAGTAAGTTCGAACGTAACAACTGTCTGTAACAACTTTGAAATAACTGCCTTTTTACGACTTCAAAAAATGCGTTCATTTTTAATTTGCGTCAAGCTTTTAAAATAACTTTCATAGGAAGCATAAGAACTTTCATAGGAGGGATAATAACTCTCATTAGAATATAGAGAATATATTTAGATATCAAAATATGTTTTTGATCTAGAAAACCAATTTTCTTTTAGCCTTAGAAATGCGTTACTTCTAAGGAATTATGGAACATTTTTAAATTTAGTATTTGTGTGTACTACGGTAGAACTCAAGTATTCCAACCGCTGAGCAATGAAATATAAAATAATTATCACACAATTTATTGTAACTAATTTTTATGCTGGTAGAAGATTCAAAGACTTGAACAGTTGAAACTTGTAACACATTTCGTTCAGTTTTACTTACTCTGTTTGTTTACGAGAACCGCGATACTGCAAAGTCGGGTTTTAGATTTTCTATCCGTGCCCAGAATTAGGAAGATTTCCTGAAAATCTCCTACCACGTCCCGGAATCTTGTATTTTGTTTTGCCCGTCGGAGCGGAGTTTGTATTTCTCGTGTAACACGAATAAATAACCTTAAGATTCCTTATTCCTGCAACTTATTGAATAAATGTTCACGACTTTTTGTGCAGCCGTGTGAGTTAAGAAACTTCGTCTTGCCACGTAAAATTACAACAGATTAAGAAAGAAATCATAATTTAATATAAACTTTGTATTCGATAATATAACAATATACAGGTTGTCCCAGAACTCAACGTCAAGCCGAAACGGGGTGACAGGATTGATTGTAACCATCATGAGAAAAATCAGAAAAAAAAAATCTATCTGAAGATCTAAAAATTAAGCTTGTGCGAATAAAAACTATTTTAACTGAGTAAAATGGGTTAGCAAAAATCGGGTTACTTGAGGTTTTTATTTTTTTACTCGTTTTTTTTTAGTATGAAACTGACAAGTATTGCATGCAAATTTGGTCAAACTGTAACCAATTTTTGGTTATTGTGGTTAATTTTTATTATTTTTGTTCATTTAAACTTTGGAACCGTAACCCTAAATAACATTTCTAGAATCACAGTAAAAAATAATGACACAATTGTCCCAAGTTTCCTAGAATTAAGACTATTTGTTAAACTATGAATTTAAAATTAGTCGACTTAGAAAGGCCCTCCTTTAAAAAAAAGTACTAGAGTGCCTTGGCAAATGCCATTAAAAGTTGGCGCATTTAATCAGAATTGTAAAATGGTACAATACTTGTAAGTTTCATACTAAAAAAATCCGATTTTTGCTAACCCATTTTAGTCAGTTAAAATGTTTTTTATTCGCACATGCTCTTGGTAGGTTCTTAATTTTAAGATCTTCAGATAGATTTTTTTTCTGATTTTTCTCATGATGGTTACAATCAATCCTGTCACCCCGTTTCGGCTTGACATTGAGTTCTGGGATATCCTGTATAAAATAATTAAAGATAAAAATCAAATTTACATATGTTGCAGGTAGTAGTCCCGTAGTAATTACATGTTTGATTTGTCTTAAATTACTTTACCACGTAGGCAAATTTAGGAGTGTTCCAATTAATTTCGACTTGTCGGTAGTACTCTGTAGAGTATATCCGTTTCTTAATAATGATCTGTATTTAAGAATTCCTCTTGTTTTACGTTTTTTAGGTTTGACTACCATTTATGGAATTTAGTTGCGGTGGTTAGCTAATTCGGTGATGAGACAAATATAGGCTGATGAAGAATAATAATAAATATAGAAAACATATTTGAAATAAAATTTAAATAACTATAACATTATGGCAGATAAAATTATATAATATTAACGAGATATAATTTTACAATTTATTACCCTGCAATGGATTTTAGTTAAAATGTTTTTTCCTAAAAATACGAGCAGAGTACATAAAGAGGTGGTTTTAGTAGATTTAATAGTAAAACAGTATAATTTAATTGATTTTTATAAAACTTAAAATTTCGTTTTTTTTTGTAACTGAACGGCTGTTATTTGTTGTTTGTGATTACTTAAATTACAAACAACAGAAATGGTGGAAATCAGATAACATTTAATAATGAAGAACAAACAAAGTGTATTATTATTTATGAATAAGATTAACAAAAACGTTTTAATATAAACGTTTTACATTCGTCGCAGCAAAACACAGTAGTTCGTTGGTAGGAATTTCCCTTTGAGTTTGCAGGAGCGCGCTTCACGCTTCCGTGACCGTGTAAGTGATATCGTGTCACTTCCATTTATACTCCACGTTGTAATAAAATGAGAAAAATGCTTCTTTGAAAAATATATTTAAAATTTAGTGCAATATTAAAAGAATTTTATTTTAGCAAATAATACTGTTAAGTGTGCAGTGGATATTGGATGAATATTGTAGGGATGGCAACAATTACGATGAATATAATGAATTATAATACGATGACTCCTTTATCTTCGGTTATTCTTCTTAGAATGTCTTTCCGACTACTGAAGGTTGAAGCCAATTCAGCACAACTATCCTCATCTTTAGCGAGACCAAGAGTTTCGGGAGCCCTCACTATCCCTTTCCACTCCCTGATATTACGTTGTTGACTTTTGCCAATTCATTGTAATCCCCAATTTGTTGTACATAAAAGATTATTATTTGTAAGAAAAAATAGCCGTCTCATGTACGCAACAATAAAAAATGAACACACAAAGCATTAGAGATTTAGAATACAACTAATTAAACGACAAAATATATTTTGCTTGGAAAAATATATTTTTCTGCTTTACATGTATGAACTAATCCCCGATTACGTAAATAGGTATCGCAATCGCCAATTATCGAAGTAAATAATGATAATTATTTCAATAAAGAGCATCGTTGCTTGAGTTGATAAAGAGGTTGATATACCAATTAACAAACCAGCTAAGAGAACGTCCAAATCCAAGGGTAGATTTGTAAAATAAATATTTTCCCCATCAATTAATCCGACTTTAAAACAGATACATTTTTTATAAAGTAATATTTTCTGGGTGTTCTTTTTATAGCATTGTTTATACAATGATATTCATCTTCCTTAATTTGATTGAAATAATGCTATAATTTCAAACATATATTATGCAATGTCCTTAAATACTCATTGGCTTAAATTTGTCCTTAAATATAATTAAATATTCGTTGGCTAAATGATCATAATTATGGTATTAAGGAAGTAGTTAAAATTTGTGAAGAATTTAAAAAAATGAAAATAACCTCAAATTATACGTTGATACGTTAATTAGACATTCTAGCAATTTGTTAAATACAAAAATACTTCGTATGAAAAAAGCAGGTAATTATTTTTCAGGGTAATTATCGTATTTTGTTAATGAATTGCTACAGTATAAAATAATCGGACCAATTTCAGTTCCACTCGATTCGCTTCGACGAACCCTGATATTTCATGCACAAGCAATATGAAGTGCGCCGTGCACACGTGAATTATTTAAACTCCATTGTCACCCGCGTTCGCTCTGCACTTTTGTTTACCACGCGTTCAACACTATCACATATTTACGTACACTTTGACGCTTTTACAAGCAATTACATTATATATTGAAGCTCGATTGGTAACATTGCGCCTACGATCTAAACCCGTGTCTGCGGTACTGCCATTGGAATATTTACATGAAGCATATCTTACATATAATATATTTATTATGCGCTAAAAACTGATATCTTCGAGATCGACTTTAATCCCGATCACATCTTAAATTAAATACTATAATAGTTAACAGAATGCGTAAATTTGGCAGATTTAAGAAACAACTTATCCTGCTGAAAAAAAAAGGAAACGTTCGCTTCTTTTATTTTATTGTGAAATATCTTTAAATACGCTACATCTTTGAAATTCTATCAAACTAGGTTCAATTTTCTCATTACCACAAATGTTATTAGTGCCTCAACTCAAATTGCCAAAATTTCTTTTTGTTATATTTGTTTTACAAAATGACACATAATATAAAGAACAAAAATATATAATAAATATAAATAGGGAAACTTTAATAAATATGTATAAATATATAGTCATTAAATGAAGTTAACACTTTTAGTTTAGTTAGAATGTTCTATGTATGAATAGTTAAAATTTCAGTAATATTAAAAACGTTACTAGTCTTCGTATAAAATAAAAACCTCAATTTATAGCTATGATAGACATCTGACTATTAAAATCAAACAAAACTTAAAAGAAATTCTAAAAAATCATAATTTTTACAATTTTTGTTGTGTTTTGTTTATGTAGTAAAAATAAAAACCAACAAAGAAGTGAAAATATTGTACTTTTAATACCTATAATAATAAAATCACTGTCTTTCGTCATCTTTTCGTTCGTACAAGTGCAGTTCGTAGCAGTTCAGCAATACTTGGATGTGCAAATGGGCGTTGTACTTAGCCATCAAATAATAAAAAAAAAAAATAGAAAATTTTCTATAATAAATATTTTACAGCGATAATTATTGCAAGCACTTATTTGTTATTGTTAAGATAGCAAAATAAAAGGCGGTAAACTTTACGGCAGCTTTATAAGATAGGGTTACCAATTAATTATAAATAACGAAGGAAGTTTTACAAGTATCAAGAGTAGTTAGTCTGTTATCTAAACTAAAAAGTTAACTTTATTCAAAGGAGCACAAACGTTTAAGATGAAAGTATTACTGAGCAGGTTCTTTTAACTTGATAATCCTGCAGTATATTGTTGAAATTTAAAAAAAGAATTCGAAAATAATATTAAAATTTTGTTGTGTGAAGCAAATAATCGAGCTATGTGTTGCATCTTAGGAGGGCGTCAGTAGCAGATCACTGTAGGCTAATAATTACTTGTAGATGAAGGTATGTTCTTCAAATCCTAGTACTCTCCGAAGCAAGCGTTAATAGTGGTAGAGCCATGATAGCCAGTTCGACCTGGGAAGTACCACATCCTCACAGAATATCGGCGTCTAGTAATAGCATTTTACTATGTTACCGCGTTCCGTACTGCAAGGCCAAACTCCTTATCCCTTTCCTTTTTTTCTTCACCTCTTATCTCTTCTTTTGTCCCCTCCCATTACTCCTTATATACATTATCTTTACCCTAATGTAGACAACGTATCTGCGGTGCTTAGTCCTATATATAGATGTCCATGGGCGACCGGTTTGTCTACCATCAGCAACCCACTTGGTTGTTTGCCTATGGTTTCCACAAAAAGAAGCATTTCGGTAAAATTACTATTCAGAAATCAGTCTAATTCGAACGAGTGGGATACAATATCACTACACTACACGTACTTCTTCTAAGACATTACAAATTTTGTACTTAAGGACAGTATTTTCAATAACAATTCAAGTTATGTGCGTCGACCTTTAATCTTTTAAATAACTTAATAAAAATAAAATATTTTTAAGGGTATATTATGCAATATCGACTTTTAGTACAGCGGCGGGTGTAAGTACATTTTAACACCCAGTAACTTCCACGCGTTTCTTTTAGTGCGTACAAAAAGGATCACGTAGGTAATAAAGTTGGGCTTTTGAAATATGCTCGTATAATTCAATTGTTAAGTGCTATTGATGCCCATTTCACAGAAGGATTTGTTATGGGAATATTAGAATAGAGAAGGCAGTGCCATAATGGGATTTTAAAAGCTTTTACAGATGCATAAATACGTAAGAATAATTAATAGGTAATGCAATTTTAAGCTTTGAATGCCAAATTAAAATTCATCTAATGATTATATATTTATATAAATTTATTAAAGTTTCCCTATTTAGGAAACAATGGTATAAATACAATATATTTCTGTTCTTTATGTTATGTGTAATTTTGTAATACAAATATAAGATAAAGAAATTTTGGCATTTGAATTAAGACACTAATAAAAATCTTTGTGGTAAAGAGAAAATTGAACCTAGTTTGATAAAATATCAAAGATGTAGCGTATTTAAAATTTACATGTCACAATAAAATAAATTAATCAAATAAGTTGCCTACCTGGGTCATATCATGAGACATGATAGGTACAAGTTGCTGCAACTGATCATGATGGGAAAAATCGCGGGCAAAAGACAAGTTGGTCGAAAAAGAAAGTCTTGGCTACGTAATATCAGGGAGTGGACCGAGACGGTGAGTGCTCCAGAACTGTTGCACCTCGCGAAGGAGGACGAAAGTTGTGCTGAATTGGCCGCCAACCTTCGCAAGTCGGAGAGGCACTCTTAGAAGGAGAATAAAATAAAAGTAACGAACAGTTCCTTTTTTTTCAGCAGGGTAGGTTGTTTCTTAAATCTGCCGAATTCACTCATTCTGTTAACTATTATAGTATTTAATTTAATATGTGACCGAGATTAAATTCGATCTCAAAGCCTGATGGCTTTGAGTTTTTAGTGCACAATATATGTATATAATAGTTTACACTGAATTTGTCGCCAGTTAGCCTTTAACGATACTGCCACGACTTGGCAGCACGCCACACTCTCCTGTAACGTTTTGTTGAGACCAACAACCGGAAGACTTGCGCCCGTTGTTACGATTTACTCCAACGTGTGCAAGAAGATGCGAACGAAAGTGCTTGTTACATTAATTAGCGTGGAGTAAAATAGTTATAATGTATTTAAAACGTGATACTGGAAAGGACATGGCATACAAGTAAACGATTAATACTCTGACGCTTTGCCCATCACATCGTGATGTTTGAGAATCATTGCTAGAATTACAACTTATATGATTTCTGAGTTGATCTGGGTATTAATTTGGATTAAACCAAAGTCATGGTTAATGCACCATCCACCATCGTGAGCTAGTGTAGTACAGACTATTATGGCTGGTAATATTCTCGAAGCTATACACTGACAATTGCCGACTCGAATATATGATAAAAACATTCAGTAGAATTTAGAAATTTTCGTCAAGTGTTTTGAGGTTAAAAAATAAATAAAATGTTTCTGCTTCTGCTAAATTTTTACTAGATTCGAACAAGTGGGATTTAATATTAAAATAAATTTATTATTACTTTATCTTGTAATTTTAAGAATAAAGCTAGATATACACTACTACTGTTCGTGACGGATAGCAGCGAAACTATTGCGAGAAATATGTTCATTAAAATTATATAAAACTTGAAATATAAAAAGAAATAATTGTCTCCGCGTGTAAATAACTATTATTGTCTAGTAAAGCTACATGTAGTTTTTGTAATCAAGTAATTGAAGTGATAATATTCAAATAAAATGTTCTTGAAAAGCCCTTCAAGATTCCGACGACGTTCTTATGCGTCGCTACAGTAGGTACCTACAGTAGTGTTACTTTATATATCATTCCGCTGACCTCTGATACATAAAACTATGATCTAGCTAATGAACACACTACCAAGACGAGTTCACTGGGACGATATCACATAACAATGACACTGCACTTGGTCTGTCTTATTAGACATACTGTATTCAGTAATGTTAAATTTTTAAATGCCAATAATAAGTTCATTTCTAAAGTCAATGAATAAACATAGATATAACAATCCGTTGCTGGATCATTGACTCCTCCTTCACAAATGAGGGTTGGTAGCATAATTTCCAGGCTTAGCAGTCGAAATGGAGATCGCAGATTGGTTTTTATTTTTTTATCACACAGGTTGACGCTGCCATCCGTCAAAGGGTTATTGCTACCGTAGTCGCATCGTATGTCACACGGGACGAAACTAACTAAAAGCAAAAAATCTTTATTTATAAACAATAGTTTAATTCTTCAGGACTATAGAAATAAATTTGAGCGATGGACATTAAAACTACGTTCTTCTAATATTCATCGTTTAAAAACTAGCATACGTTCTTGCGTACTCTTGTAACATAATATAGCAACGCGGCTTTTATGTGAACTCTCTAATTAGGGCGAGGTTACACGTACAAGGCTTTGTTTAAAGGTTGAGAGTTTGTGTTTATTATTTCCCTTTCAGATATCATGATGTTAAAGTCAAAAAGTAAATAAGGTATTATAATTTAGGAGGTTATAAATTATTGCCAAGACAAGTTCTGATATTTGCCAATTTAAACTGTCAGGTCCAGAATATTATGTTAGATTTTTTTTTTATTTACTATTTGCACAATATGTACATCACGTGGACTTATTAACATGGAGCATTCTCTACTAGTCAATCTGCGGGCGAAACAGAAATGGGTTTGAAGCTTATATAAAAGTAAAATTAATTAAAACTAATTTTATAAATTTAAATACATACAATACGTATATACATACAAACACACACACACACACACACACATACATACACAGCCACACTAACTCACGATAAAATAAATAATAGAAGAAAAAATTGAAAAAAGAGAACTTCACCTTGCTGCAAGTACTCTCATCCTTATGAACAGGACTTCAAAAATTGTCTAACTTTGACTTTAAAAATAAATTTGTTTGAGGCTTTTTTATTGTCAAGAAAAACATCATTTAAGAGCTTTATAGCCGTTAAGGCGGAAGATTTAGAGAAAAAGTCAGTGTGGTGTTAAGAAGTAAGAAGTTTTAGATTATCCGTGGAACGGAGATAGATGTTATTAGAAACCCCCAGGTGTTGGAACATTGATTTTAGATACACTGGAGCACAACGATCGTTTAAAATTGTGAAAAGGGTGCACAGTGTTCTAACATCTCTGCGTTGGCGAATAGGCAGTCAAGTTGAGATGAAAGGGAGATACATGGTCATATTTGCGTAGATCATAGATTATTTAGGATAAAATCTAATGTCTTTGTTTTCGTCGTCTGGCACCACGGCAAGTATTATGCATCTTAAGAATAAGATGCATTATGTTATAGTAAAAACTATAACATAAATGTATTTTTAAGTATCACACGTATTACGAATTTCAAAAATAATTATAATTAAATTACTTAATTACTTATTAATATAAGCATTTTACTCATAACTCCAGACTAGGTATATTATATAATATATCGTGAACATACAAAGGACATGAATAAACCGTCAGACATAAAAATATTTATTACGTTTGGCTTAAAAAGCGAACACTTCGCAACTGCATTTATTAAGTGGTTAAATAAATTGATACTATTTATATTATTCTAAATAGGTACAATATAAAAATTGTGTGAGTTAAAAATTCTATGAAATAATTAGAAATTGTAAAAAATTCAGTTTATCAGTAATTATGATTAATAATACATCACTTTATCAACGTGAGAAAAGTTAAAGGTTAAACAATGTATTAATTTATATTATTAATAAACTTAAACAGGTTAACTGTTGCGTGACTAGAGCTTCGTGATGATTTGTCATTTAATAAATTTTATACTTTATTCATTAAATTTGCCGTGAACGAGGTCAAATACATTGTTAACAAATTGGTAAGTAAAACTTTAATTTATTTGAGTGCCATTCAAAATATTTACAAAGAATTTTAAATATATTACTCATTTCACACATCATTGATAATAGAAATTATATCAACTACACAACTACACTTGCGTAGTGGGGTAAAAAAAACGATGGTATTTACAAAAAACTGTGTCATATCTACAATATTTACTTTTAAAATACTTGGACACTTTTTTTAAATCATAATAATTCACTTCATCTATATTTTATCATTTTTTTTGTTTCAACAATGATTTAACCGAATTTTCTCAAGTAAATAACTGTCGCCTATTTTTATCTGTGGTATATATCTTAAGACATAGTTGATATTTTTCTGTGATTATATAAGTACAATACATAGATGAAGTGACTTAAATACATAACTGATTGGTTAATTATCTAAAAGTAGAGAAAATCCGCAATTACAAAAATACACTCTTTAAAGAATTTAAAAAAAATAACAAGATAAAAGAAAATATAGTATTTCAGTGGGCCGATTACATCACACAGAGACACAAATTACCTCAAACGTCTTTTATGGCCTTTAGCGTCAGGCAGAGTAACAGCCGCAAGGCATTTATGTCATACAATATTTTCTTGATAGCGCTAGTATAAGATAAGGGAACTTTATGATGCTTGTAGGTTCCTAAAGGTTCAAATTATGAAAATTCGAAACAGTTATGTGTGTTCTTGAATATCCGTGAACGAGTCTTTTTGGTCATTCCTCGCGCACTAAGATACTTTGGCCACAATATCAGTAAAGAGCTTGAAAATCTCGAAAGTAATATCATTGTACTGAGGGTAGATAGTACAAGACCTCGCCGAAAGCCCACGCAATAGACAGACCTTAAGCTGTGTGAGTGACGCGTGAGAGTGACGATTGGCGTAGAGCATATTACACAAGGGCACTATTTACCATTGCAGCTCACGAACCTCAGAATTGGGATAACGAATAAAAAGGATGCTATATTAAACTTAACATTCTGAGGAACATGCATTAAACGACGACGATTGTAGTGTTGCTATCGCTTCGCTTCCGATTTTACATACATAGTTACCAATTCACCGAAACGGTGATTATGTGATCTGTAGGGAAGTTTGCCGTTCCGTTACCTAGATTAAAGATTGCTCCAAGAACGTGTTTATTTGGAATATGTTACTAAAAAAATCCGATTTCATCGGGATCTTTTACACGTGTTGTGTATATTCTTGTGCCTCTCTACAAGCACACTGGTTACTGGTAGCAACTCTCCATATCACTGTAACTGTCATTGTATAAGCCAGTCATTAAGGCAATCAGCTTAGATTATGAACATTAAATGTTTTTATTCAATATAAAATCACAACAATTCAAAATTTTACGCATTCCGCGCACTTCATTGTTGAAACTCCCCTTTCGCATTATATTAAGTAGCCGCCGCGACTGTTTGCCTCAATGAACGATTTATATCGAGCCTGTTCCTAATAGAACTTTACTGCCAACTCCGAGAGAAAATATACTGAATAATTTAGTTGAAGCCAAACAAAAAATGTCATTACCTTTTGTTGCCGTGAAATGGATTCGTTCCGTAATAAAATGTGGGTAAGCGTACATAATTTAGATGCTGACGAAAAGCAATTCTATAGAAAGATGTATAATACTATAGTAGTAGCCTTTACAAACAAGGTGCAAGTGATAGGCACTAGCTTCTTTTCATGGCATAGGCCGAAATCGTAAAATATCGTCGAATATCGGGCAAAAGTGAAATGGGATTCTAATTCTCACAGATTACACGTAAATTTAAATATATTTTAGAAATATTTCCTTGTTTTTTTAATACATAAAACGCAAGGTACATTCAAATTGTAAAAAATGATAATTGGTTAGGAAGATCTCAACATGGATAGACGGTATATAGAAAAACTTGTATATGCCGTAGAAAATAAGTTTACTATATATTTAATAGTAATTACAAACACCGTGTCAACAACTTGGAAGTTGACCCACTTTCCACTGCATTTTCAGGGCTCTATAAGAAACAAATGTAATGTTTGTTTCCTCACTATAAAAAAGGTAAATATAAAGAAGATAGAAGATACACATGGCATTCTAAGTTCTAGACACCAAATATTTCAATAAAATCAGCTTTTGCAATATATCTACTGTCTTCACTTGTCTTGGATTAAAATGGCTTGTATGCTATCGTCGTTCGGACAAATATCTGGGACATTCGCTGCAATAATAGCCGGTGGTCGACATTTAACAGCCGAACCTCGGGTAAGTTCTAAGCTTTCTATTAACTCAAGCGATCATTACTTAAACACTTTCAACAAAAACAATTCAAATGTTATTATATTTCGTAAAATAACTCTTATAAATATATCACGACATAGAGGAGAACAGAGATGTTTTAATATATTCGTAGGGTTCAATTAGATTCTTTTTAATATTTATCACTATGTAACTCTGATAGATTTACTTGTATATCTAGGCTTAGAAAAGACATTGCTTCGTTAAATCGTCTGCAATAGACGCATAGGCCAAAGAAAGTATGAAAGGAATCCTTATTTATACTATTAATTTGAGCATTATTGTTAGTGTGTATTTGTTTCTCCCACAATTATTTTTGTTAGAAAATTTGTTATAATAATACATAAATATATATGAAACAAACATTTGTCCTTATTTCATTATCATCTTTTTAAGTTTATGTTTTGCTTTTCTTGCGCTTCTTATACCATGAAACAGCAAGACAAATATACAAATTTTGCAAAAAATGATGTTCTTAAACTAATGATTCAGATAGATTTTATTAATAAAGAAACTTAAAAACTATTTTAGCTTTTCTCTAGGAAACATGTCTACTCTTTTGCCCTACTATCCCCTAAAAAAGCTACAAAATCTTAAGTAAGTAGTATCTTAAGATCAAGTGAAATTCCCCGCATTTATCAAATGGGAAAAGTTACCAATGGAAGTAGGTACTTATTTTACACAACCTTTAAATATGCTCTAGTGAAACAAATGAAAAATAATTTATAGAATATTATATTATTAATATTAACATTCCAACGAGAAGAAATGCCATTGTACGATATTTTATTTTAACTTTTATCCAAAACGGTAGAAGCTGTAAATTTTGTTTACAAAGTATTCTACAGTCGATAAAGTTGATGATAATATTTCTCTGTGGAGAAAAGTTAAAGTGGGTCGAGCGTGCCATTGTGTCACTGTCTTACAACTAAGTTACTAAACTGGAAGGACGAAGTATTTTTATTTTCAATTGTACCTTTGAAAATTACATTTTTGATAGTAATGGACCTATAACTTACGCTATCACTTGGAACATTCATGTCAAGGTAAGTTATTGTTCAAGTTTGTGGTCAGAATCAGAAAATAATTATTTTCAATACAGTAATAAGACATTTTTTACAACAACAAAAAGCCAACAAAATAATTCGGAATGGGGCGTTTTCTTCAAATATACACTTAAATAGATTTGAGATCTCGCACTACACTACAAATATATCATCTTCAAAGAAAAGGTCAAAGAAATATGATTCGAAAAAAAATATAGTAACAAAACACAAAGTAATGTAAATGCGTATATATTTGTAGTAATATTACTAAATAAAAAATTCGGAATAAAGAAATCCGCCAGAGAATCAAAGTCACTGATACGACTGGCTGACTGATAGTCTTCTGAATGTTTAAAATGGTTTAGAAATACATATGTATATTACAACGGCATGCAAATATTTACATATAATAACCAAAATTAACTTATTTACTTAATAACTAGTGTATATACCTAACCTTTTGAATTAGTACACTAAAGTACGAATGGGTTGGGCAAGTTTGTCGGAGATTCGATTACCGTTGGGGCAGACGAGTGCTGGGGTGGAGACCACGTCTTGGTAAACGTAGAGTGGGGCATCCCCCGGCTAACTAACGTGACGATCTGCGCAGGATATCTGGCAGAGACTGGATGCGTGAAGCCAAAGATCGGCCTAGGTGGCGCTTCTTTGAATGAGGCCTATGTAGTCCAGCACTAGACTGCCGCAAGCTGTTGATGATGATAATGATGATTATGAAATAAAAATATAAGTTGTATAAACATTTATTTATCGGACACATAACGCGCAGTCGCCACCCTAGAGATATGAAATTATCGTCTCGACCTGCTGCTGTGCAAGTCGTCTAAATGTATTTGTTGTGGTTTAGACGTAGCTCCTCGACTCGAACTTCCGCCTTCGCTTCGCCTTTCAAAACATAAATCGCATTTGCGACTTCATGTTATATAACATTTGAAACTTCGCTCCCGAATTTCACTACCGATTCTGTATCCATTTTAAACATTACATTTATGTTTATTTTTGTTTTAATATGTAACTACTAATACAACAAATCATCGTTTTACATATTCAACATTTTCATCACACTTACTTAAAGCAACCAGATGTAACCGAGCCTTTACAACGAAAAATTTATACGACTGACTTGTTACCAAAGAAACACTGCCCATTGCCCATTTTAGATTAATAAAATAAATAATTTTAAAGTTAATTGCAAGTTACGTATCATTTTACAACTGGTGTTTTCTTAGAAGTGGTAAAACCACACTGCTGACGAATACTTTGTCATGAATGGCATATTATTTGTCTGTACCATGAATGGGCCGGCTCGCCCGGGGAATTACCACACTCTTTCAGAAACCCGGTGTCTGAGTGATGGCTTAGCTACCGCGCTTCGTCCAGTGACCAGTTGAGTTCCGAAAGCCCAAGCCCCCTCGCCGATAGTGACACTTTCCCTAAAGGTCGGCAACGCTTGTGTTCTGCCTATGGCACTGCGGATATCTATGGATGGCATTGGTTGTTTTCTATCAGGTGACACATCTGCTCGTTAGCCTTCCTATCCCATAAAAAATTTGCACCATATTTTCTAACACAAGCGTTATTAGCTTATTCGGTATTGTTAATAATAATATAATAATAATTTCCGGTGTCGTTTTGGCGTTGATCGCTTTCCATTCGCGACACAGTTTCTCGTTTGCCTCCCTATCCCATATAAAATCAAATGATCTCACTCACTTATCACTTAATAAAAAATAAGGTATTTATTATGCTTCCTTTGCCAACATTCACAATACAAATAAATTGTAGGAGACGCTACGCTAGATAGCAGCAATTACCGCAATATATCTTTCGCTTATACTTGACAAAGATTAAAGTGGACTGTCTATTCTCTGTGTGCAGTCCAATAACTGGGACGGCTGCTGTCACAATAGACGGGCGACGTCATTTAAAACGGCTGATCCTGAGGTAGGGCGAGCTTACTCACTGATAACAACGGTCGCTACTCAAAGCCCCCTCCAGCCGAACTTAAATCAGAGATTCACAATTTAAATTTACAAAAAATATATATTTACTGAAAGAAGGAAAGACCTACCAAACCTTCACTGGTGTTGATATATTTAAAATTTTAACAATTTGGTTTGCAAATATTTTCTTACTCGAGAAATTTTGTGGTAACAAAACAATCAAGGTCATTAAATCAAGGAAATTCTTTATAAAATGTTTCATAGTATTGAACTTGCTATCTTCTAGATAATATGATTAGGTAAATATAATAAATTGTAATTGAAAATTATACACAATACAATTTTAATAAATAATATAATATTTCATCTTCATTACTACTAGATAGGCCTTCGGAGAGATCTTTTTTGCCAAATAAGTTATATACCATATAAATAATGAATTTTCTTTAATGCTCGATCCTATTAATCTTCGTTCTTCTAGACATTTGGAAAATTTATAAAACATGTTATATCTATCGAATATGCGTCAAAATATAATTCCAAGGTTTTTCTTGAAGGGAGGGCTTTGATACCCAACCAAAATAGTAATGTTTCCCGAATTTAAACGACTCTTTGTAAACATGTACATGTGTTCTGTTCACAAATTATAATTTAAAACAACAATGTGGTATTGACATCGACAGCGCACAAAACTTAATTACGTTCGGATAATAACGGAGTAAATTAATACAACCACAACATGGAAATTACATTAAATATGAGCGCAGTGAAAATTAAAATCATAAACCATAATTGTTGTTTATGGACTTAAACTAAATATTTATAACAATCATAAATACAAGCCTTTGGCAGTCCACTGCTTGTCATAGGCCTCGCATCCAAAGTTAAAACCTAGACCGATCGGACTACACGATGGAGAATCAAAGTTACGGTTTATACATAATCAAATTGAATTATCTCTAATTAAATTCTTTGTTTATGGATTTTCTCTAATCTACAAGATATCAAAACAAAATGTCATTACGAAAATATGTATAATATTAAAGCACATTATTTTTATTCATTTATAATTTAATATTATAAGCATCTAAAAATCGCAATTGCGCCTCTTCACCTTGCGCCGATAAAAGTAGCTTCTCTACGAACCGTCAGCTAAATATCTGGAACGTTCGTTTCCATAGACGGTCGACGTCATTTAAAACGGCTCATCCTGAGGTAAGTTGAGATCGCTTATTGATAAAAGCAGTTGCATCTCAGGGTTCCTATTAATATTCTCGATTTAGAGTTTCTTAATATAACATCAATAACAAACTGATTTTAGTTACTGGCTCTTAGTGGCGTACCATCTACTTTTAGTTTTCATTTATTACCTGACTAATTTAGTATTTACAGCTGAAGAATTTGTTACTATTGTTTTAAATTTTAATTAGTTTTTCATTTAGAATCCTTATTAGTGACTGGTTAATATATTTGAAAAGTAATTCATAAAATGTTATCGGTTGAAAATTTTGGACATAACAGACTCAGATGACTTGAATGTGTGTTCCTGGCCGTATCGTGATGTTATAACGTTAGTTTGTAAAACTTCATGCCTTTGTTACAAGTCTCAATTTTAATGTCTATCACAACACAGGGAATCGTTGTGTTGGCTATTAGCGAAGGTATTTGTTGTTATTTATTTTATTAGCAACTTCATATGTAATTTAAAAATTTATTTGAGAGATAACAACAAACAAAAAGTATAGATAGAAAATTGATGGACATTGGCCTTCCTTTAAAACTAAGGGGTGATACCGTACCTCTTATACTTAGCAGGCGGATTGGTGATTGCAGATTGATTTTTTTATTACTGAAGTTGACTCTATTACCCATTTACTTGTGTTCATTTCATAGACATCTCTTACTTAAGATTGAATCTATTCTATTAAGTCGGGGCAAAAGTATTTTGAATGTATTATTAGTAATCAAACCTCTTTGGCTGGTTTTAATACCATTAAATGTGACATTCTGAAGATGCAATAAATAAAAAAAAACTAGTTCCCGCCATTTTTTAATTGTTTTTCAAGCAAGCAAAATGAACGTATGTGACGAAGAAATTCGGTACATTTTAAAGTTTTATTACAAAAAAGGTAAAAATGCGACGAACGCCGCGAATAAAATTTGTGCAATTTACGGACCTAATGCGGTATCAATAAGAGTAGCACAAATGTGGTTCAAGCGTTTCAAGTCTGGAAATTTTAGTGTGAAAGATGAGGTTCGCTCTGAACGCCCTGTCACAGATAAAAACAAAGCCATCTTTGAGAAAGTGGAGCAAGATCGACATATTAGTAGCTAAGACATTGCTGAAGAACTGGATGTTGATCATAAAACAGTTTTACGTCATTTACGAAAGTCTGGGTACAAGAAAAAACTTGACATTTGGGTACCACATGATCTCACAGAGAGAAACCTAATGCAACGTGTTTCCATTTACGATTCTTTGTTGAAACGTAACAATTCCGAACCCTTTCTTAAAAAATGGGTGACTTACAATAAGAATGTGCGAAAAAGATCATGGTCGAAGCATGGACAAGCCCCACAGACCGTGGCAAAGCCCGGCCTGTGAACACTACTTGTCAGATATTTTTAATCAAAAATCTCAAAATTTCTATAGGAATGGGATCATGACACTACCGACAAGATGGCAACAAGTCATCGCACAAAACGGCACATACATATTATAAATAAATAAAAAATTATACCTAAAAAAAAATATATTCCTTTGTATGAACAATACGAAAATACTTTTGCCCCGACCTATTATACCAAGAACTTCAGCCAAAATGTAATGTTATATAATCTTTTTGTCGTTAATCACAAAATATAAATTTATTTCGCGGAAGTAAGCGAAGTATAATTTCTGTATCAATCAGTAAATGCTATATAACACAAATTCATTTCGAACAATTTTTTCGCATCTTAACAAAGTGAGTGACGCGGGAAACATTAATCAAGCTCATCCGTAATCCGAATAGGATTTGAAAATTCTTTATTTTTTATTTTTGACGCCCTCTTTTGGTCACAAGCTAAAAATTGAACTACAGTTTGTAACTAGAATAAAATTGAAGCTTAAAAATAAAAATATTTATAAAAAATGCATCATTGACAAATTATATAGCAACCTAAATAAAAAAAGTTCTCATAAATTTTTATATATAAAATGAATGAATAATGAATGTGATGATGGAAATACTTTCTAATAATATAATATAATCCAATGACTTAGTATTTTGATGGAAGAAATAGTTGTCATGTAAAAATGAGTACATGAGCGAATCTGACTTCACATAAATACATGGATTATTATATTACACGGGTAGCCAATATAAATAATAAAGCTTCATAATTCTCATTATCTACAATATACAGATCTCATAACAGTAGTTCTTCATAAACTTAACATCGATCGTATTATATAACATAATTGCTTACAACAGTAATTAGGTAATATTACTGTTGTAAGTAATTATTTTATATTTTATATACTTAATTGAAACAGTATTTAGATAGTATTTTTATTTTATTAAGTGGGAAAATATAAAACACAACTGAAGATTATCTTAATATATTAAATCAACATTTTTATTCGCCTCGAAGATCGACTGTGCTAAGAGCCGTGGCAGACCGATCGATTATGACCGACCAGTTGGCAAGCCCTGTCATCAAAATTATAAGCCTATATAATGGTGATGTTATTTTCGCAATGATTCAACATCGTAATATAATAACATAATCAGTTACGGTAAAATCGGTATTGCATAAAAATAAATCATAAAGACTTCCATTATTTCGAACAAATAATATGTAAAACATTACAATGAACGCACACCCTTGAACATTACCAAAGGTGCATCGACGTTTCATATAAAATAGACTTATAATGACTTCGACGGCCTCAATTGAAATGAATATTTATGAGCTAATCTTATTTTCTGTTACACAGACGCAGCTTGACTTTGTGTTTTACTAGAAGCAATTTTTGTGTGATATATTGAGGCTAACGAGCAAGCGTGTTACCTGATGGAAAGCAATCAACGCCACCCATAGATATCTGCAAAATCATAAGCATTGTAGATGTTTTGCCGGGATTTAAGATGTGTATAAGCTAGTTTTTTTAAGGGTTTCAATGTCGTATCGGTTTGGAAACACCGCTAAAGGTTCCATAGAGAGGTGGTACGTGGAAAGAAGTCTTGTCTATGTTATTCAGTTTAATAATAATTTAAAAGGGACGTTCATCAAGGGGCATAACAGTGTAACATAAATAAAATATGTAATAGCTTTAAGGGTTAGTGTACCTTTATAATAAAGTCCCGGCTGATGTGTAATCCTTATTTTTTAAAAAAATCAAATTTTTATTAAATATAGGCTACCCAGTAAAACTTATTATTCACCGGCAGCATATCAATATGATCAATCAGCGAAATAGTATAAAATCGTGAAATTATAAATAAAAATTAAAAATTGCGTACTGAACGCGCTTCTTTTTCTTCTTGATCCTTCATGTTTGTTTCCTCTGTAAATGTTTGGCTGTATGGGACCCTGCGCACACAATAAGTTACTACACAATATAATTTCAATGTAAATCATACGATTACGTCATATTGTGCCATAGCAATAGGTTACAGCGACATATTATTTCTTTTACAACTGTAATATAAAAAATCTGACCAAAAATGTAACTTAAAATTTATAGTAATAATTTTTATTTTTCAAGGACAAGGAAGGAAAACGAGCAAACATGGCGTTTGATGGAAAGCAAACAACGCAACCCATAGATATCTGCAATGCCTATGGCGTTGCAGATATCTACGGGAAGCGTTGCCGGTCCTTGAAAACGTGTAGGCTTGTTTTAAATTTCAATGGATAGTATTATTTGCCGGTTAAAAATGTTTAATTATTGATATGATTATTTTGAACACCTAAGTACACTCTAAGTACACGATATGATTATTTTCAACACCTAAGTACGCTAAGTAGTTCAGTAATTAAATAAAGATGTCATATCAGCAACCATTGTTGGGCTGAATTTTATCATGTCTGAAGAACGTAGAGTGAAATTAATACCTAATATTATTAAAATCAAGAAAATTATTAACGTGAAGACTGTAACAGTGTTAGCAAAATTTTCATAGGCTATGCAATACAGTCACTTAGACCGCTTGTACAAATTGGCTATCGAAGCAAAAGACAAAACTTGAAGAGGCCTATATGTGGCAACGAACTGCTACAGGCTAAGAATATTGAAGGTAATTTAATCATGTTAATTAAAATATAGACTTCAAAAACGTCTGCATACATAAAAACATCCAAAGAATCTCACTTAAAATGAAATTAACGTAAAATTTCAATAAAATTGAATTCTTTAGCACCTATGTTTATTAGATTTCCATTATTTTTTGTCTCATTAGGGACCCGAACGAAAGAAGGATGTAGAAAATAAAGAACGACCCAATATTTTTATTTGAATGAGTCCAAAAACTTTGAATATGTTATACCAATATAATGTGTATATTGTGTATATATAATATTGTATGTTTCTAGGCAGCGTTGATTGCCTTCTATCAAGCGAAACTCTTGCTTGTTTACATTACCATTCTATAAAAATACTTATAATAATTTCTATCGAATTATTTATACAATAGGTACTTCCAAATATTCGTCAGTACATTTGTTCAACAATGAGAGTGGCGAAAGTCATTCACCGGCCCATCAACGTCGATGTGCAATTTTCGAATATTCTATTGAAAAGAAGAAAAGTCATTCCTCTCAGTTTTGTAACTCAGTTTGAGGCAGTAACACAAAGCCGAACAATTTAAGTTTCCAGAAGCAAGTCTTCCCTCACATAAGTACGTAATTTTTTTCTCTATTACCTTCATTTTTCAACTTATTGTGCGTTGTGAATTTGATCAGTCATATTTATATATAGGCTATTACATTATTAATATAAATTATCACATATTACTTACTTACATTTGAAGTAAATATCCAAAATCGTAAACTCAAAAATCTTACCTGAAAAGGAAAAAAATAATTTATTATTTATTTCAAAAATATTATAATACCGATATAACATATTGAATAATACCGATATAACATATAAAATATATACAATTTTCATACCAGGCAATCCCCTCTAACTTTATATGACATCTAGAAACGTATAGAATACTGTTTTCAAGTCAGGACCCAAGGGCTCTCAGAATCAGTTTCTTCTTCTTTATCTTTCTTCCTTTTGACCGCTTAATACATCGTGAAATTCGAGTAGTAAAAGCGCGAGATGCTATCGAACCATTTGAAATATTTAAGCAACAGCTATACTAGCAAAATAAATATTTATTTTTTATTGCACATATATGGCACACTGCTATCCAAGGGGTCCCCCATTTCTGGACGAATGGGCATTAACCCACGATGGGTGCCTGTCCTGAATTCGAAATAAATATTTGCAAGTCATACATATATTTATTGCAATACGAAAGATAAGTAACTTTGCCACTAAGCCAAATAAGACGTTAAATATTCATCATCATTAACTACGTTTGTCAAGACGCGGTTTCTATGCGTCGTCTCATTCGTCTGCTCCATCGGTTGTCGGGTCTTCGGTAAATGTCGGTAACGTTCCCCAATGCCACTTCAGTTTACTTACTCTAAGAACTACATAATATGTTGCTAACTCTGATAACGTTTTTTTACTTATACTCAAAAAACGTGTACATAGTACGCTGGCCTTGTCAGTTTGTTATACATATAATATATAAATTGTCCACACTTCACGAGTGGTAAAAAATATAAATACGAAACATAATTTAAAAGTCCACCAGCACATTTTTGTAACAAAACGGACCCATTTCGCAGCAATAAAACGTGATGGCCTTTTTTGTTCGGTTTCAACTAAATTATTCAGCATATTTCCTCTCCGACCGTAAAGTTCTGTTTACCGAGCTCGCTATAAATCGTTCGTTGATGCAAACAAGAGCGGTTACAGTGAAACTGATTATTGTGTTATAACTGTCTTTATAACTTATCTTCGACGTACATACATTTAAGTTATTAATTGTTGAAATTGTTTATACAAGTTAAAAACTTTTTAACTATATGTTCTTATAAGAACACATATAATAGAAATTCAATTGGTTCACCTATTTTTTTCTTTAGTTTGTAAATTTTTGTAATTCTGTATAACGATTGATATACGAGTATATATTATGACGTGCCTGCCGTTCTTTTTACGGCGACACCCGGGATCTTTTGGGGGTTTTGTCTTCAAATAAAATTCTTCCAATTGATATTTTTCTTTTTTCAAATATCATAAGTATATTTATATTATGTTCACACACTTTATAAAAATTATTTCATTGTGCTACGAAAGGCGATATGTTACATTCGAGACGTCAGTCGATCGAATGCCTTGTGTTTCATATCAAAATTTATATTTTTTTATTTTAAAAATTAGGAATTTAAAAAAGAAAATAATAAAATATAAAGGTTTTATGCATTAGTGACACATTTATTAATGTATCACTACAATATGTAGTTCACGAAGAGATGACACATTCTTCGTACTAATAATGAGTTTTGTAAATTTGTACTACTAATGAACTTTGTAAACTTGTAAATTTTTATGGTTCTGTATAAGGATTGATATATGTAGTAAACGAAGAAACTAGTCATTCTTCGTACTAGTAATGAACTTATGAATAAATGAGTCAACGATTCGGGCGTGCGAAAAGGTAAGCGCTTTTGTAGCAATGAAAGTAGATGCAATAGAAGTGTAAGTGCTAGATAATTCCACTTCAAAGATGAAAGCAAAGCTCCATATGTGGCCGCCCTGGTACTTTTAATAGCTGAAGATGTTCTTTTTTATTTTTTATGGGATAAGGAGGGAAACGAGTAAAGGCGTAGCCTGATGGCAAGCAATCAAAGTCAAAAATATACATCTGCAATACAAGCGTTGACATTATGTCAATACGGGTGACGGTTTGTCTGTATCTATTTCTAACATCGTTGAGACGAATAACTCATCCCGCATGGAAGTGATCCTAACATGAGGTCGGAACAGCACTCGATAATAGATCTTATTCATATTTTGTCTTATTATTGCCATACAAAGTATATAAGTAAAAAGTAATATCAGTTTACGTAAAATTCATCAACTTACCAATAACAAAAACATAACGTACACAATACGTTCTAAAAGGGAAATAAATACATGAAGATCGGAAAAAAGCAGAGTAATTGAAAATGTTAACATACAAACAATATTAAATATCACCCCTCGCTGCCAATTAAAATCATAAACTCCGATTGATATTTATGGGCATGTGATACAGAGAATATCACTGGAAATGGTGGAGGTTTCCACTCGACTGGGCGAGTCTAATTACCTATGACTAGAATATGTTCTCAGCTCCTTGCTTGTTATATCTACATAAATAACATTTGTTTCTACAATTATATCGTTTTATTAAAACAGTGTAAAGCATTGGATACCTATCAAAGTATCAATATCAAAGTAGCAAAAGCTCAATTACTAAGAACTGAACATACGATTTAATGCCCTCGTTTCGATTCTACATATTGATGTGAACCATATTTTCTAACACATGCTTATTCGGTATTGGTAATAGTAATTTTAGTAATAATAAAACATTAATTGTCTTTTTAATAATATTATTATTAATAATGGCAAAACTTCAAAAAAGAATATAAATTTATATACAAAACCTTATTTGATATCGGTTTACTTATTAATAATAACACGTGAAAATTTAATCATTTAACTTAATCCAGATAAACTGAAATCCTATGATTTTTTGATAATTTGCTACCGGTCCTTAAATTCTGTGTGATGGTATCACAAAAGATAATGAATATAATGCATTTATAAAGGAAAGGAATGAAGATGCATATTATTATAGCAATATTCATCTTCATTCCTTTTTTTTCTAAAGCTCCATGCATGTGAGAATGTGAACTAATAATAGGAATTTAAAATAAAATAATCCCATGTTACAACGTAGTTTTTTTTAGTACTACTTATCCATAACATAAATTATAATAACATATTTGAATATTCTTTTCTCTATCTATTCTTCATAATTAAAAGCAAAATGTATTTTGTTAATTATGTTACATTAGCGCAATAAAAGCAGCGATAGAAGAGTTAGGGGACCAGCTCTCGATTCGAGGTTGAAAGTTCGGATATAATGCAACCAATTTCAACGTAGTTAATAGTGTATAGTTGGAGAAGTTACTGCGAATTTTAGGGACGTCAAACAGGTTGATAGTGTTCTTTTAAAAATATGTAAGACATCACCTGCCTGGGATGATATCACATATGGGATGAAGAAATAAATCATTTATTTCTTTATCCTATATGGTGGTACAATAAATAAGTACTCTCTGTAACTGAAACAGTGATATTATAATTGATATGATACTAAAGTTTTTCGAAAATTTGTAGAAAAAATTTCGATATACATTGTTGCAATCGTAAGAAAACTATGTAAAATACTATGAGATACAAAAATCTTTTGCGCGTCTAAGACAGGGATTAATTGTCTTCCGGCACGAATTGTAACTCACGTCACGTGATTGTAACAAAGAACGGAGATATTGGTATGGATTTGTCACGAACGGAACTAATGGGTCACCAAATGTTGTCCGACATCACGATAAACTATTATCTTTCCTAATGACTTGCGGATTCACGCACAAATTCATACTAACGTTACACATAAACTATCTCGAGTAAAAAGCTTAGCTGCTTCATGAAATGTATTTGATGTGTTTCTATGTTTGTTTAATAAGAAGACAGCTGAGTATTAACTGATTGATTATTTAGGTAATCATCATCATCATCAAGGCATTACAGCCGCGGATGAGCCTTAGCCTGGTTCAGTACATTTTCCAGTCGAATCTTAGTTTGGCTTTTTCTCTCCAGCCCCTCACACCGATT